>JAPEIY010000017.1:40505381-40520498 GCA_026122135.1 Cathorops aguadulce | reverse complement strand
TATGTGTCAGCCCTGTGATGACCTGGCGACTTGTCCAGGGTGTATCCCGCCTTTCACCCGTAGTCAGCTGGGATAGGATCCAGCTCGCCTGTGATCCTGTAGAACAGGATAAAGCGGCTACAGATAATGAGATGAGATGTTCTTTGTGTTTTGGTGACTCCGGATCCTGATGTGTCACTGTAAGAGCTTTAAAGTCCACTAGAGGGCAGCAGATTGCCATCAACCAAGGAGTGGATAAACCACATCCCACTTCAGACCTGAACCTCACAGTGAAGTGTGTTTGTTCTGTTCAGCATGGGCCGGGTGTGAACACTGTCAGAGATGTCTTGATGAAACAATCCCTCAGTCCACATTCAGAGGTTTTTGGGGTGTGTACAAGCACATCCACAATGTGAAGGTGAATGAGTCTTTGTGTGTCTCAGATAGTAACAAAGGAACAAGTAATCAACTGCTTCGCTGCTGGATAATATATAATCATAGCAAGACTGTTTAATAATCTCAGGAAGGTCGAGCTCTGGGCCCCGAGGCTAACGGATAAAGACGCCACTGTGACAGCAGACAGGAAACAACTGCTTTTACTCATCACCTCATCCTGCATTCATTTATGAGTTTCTTTGGCAGATCACGTGATGTTTAAAATGTTTGAAACGGTTAATACGGGTACATGAGATTGGATTTGCAGGACATTCCTGCCTGAAACTTTTTGAAAAACCACAAGATTAAACCATTTGAAACAGTCCATAAGGTGCTGAAATATAATTTATGGAACTTTTTCTGCTTGAAAATAAAAACAGAAAACCAGAGTAATAAAGGCACTTGGAGTTTTTCCTCCAGCAGAGACGATGGATGAAATCCGATCTCACTGGTCACTGGAGACGCATTCAGAACCCCAGGTGTGAACAGATATGTGTCCCGACTGCACACTTCTCATCTGATCAGGTCAGCCAGGGAACAGGTTAATGGCGGCTGGGACGGCGTGATTGCGGCTTTGTGAATGTGCCTGTGTGTGTTTCAGCTTTAAATGCACAACAATACTGAACAAATCCTGCTGTTTCAGAAAAAACAAGCATTCACAATTCTCCTAGTATTACTGCTGACATGGACGGCAGAATAATATCACAGACACCTCAAAACCAACCTCATCCACACTTTCATCCTCAACCTCATCTTCATTTTCAACTCTGACTTCACCCTAAACCTCATCATTTTTATCCCTAACCCTCATTTTCATCCCCAGACTCATCCACTACTTTAAGCTCAGGTAATGTTTCTATATAAAGAAAAAATACGTCCTGAACAGGAAGATCTCACAATGGTTCAAAATGTCACTGTGGCAGCAGGGGCGTGGTCAAGCACCAGTCGAATGGAGGGCAAGGCCAGGGAAGGTAAGTAGCAAAACAATCACACCTGTGTTGAATTAACGGCGTGTGTGTGTAGTAAAGCTAAAAATCTTCAATAATCAAGGTGCCAAGCAATTAACCTGCCTGTCCCAGTGCCTCAGCATCCTGCTGCTTCAGCATTTCAGTGTCCCAGTGTCTCAGCATCCCAGAGCATTAGTGTCCTGGTGCCTCAGGGTCCCGGTGCCTCAGTGTTCCAGTGCATTAGCATCCCAGTGACTCAATGTCTGGGTGCCTCAGCATCCTGCTGTATTAGTGTCCCGGTGCCTCAGCATCTTGGTGCTTCAGTGTCCCTGTGCCTCAGGGTCCTAGTGCATTAGCGTCCTGGTGCTTCAGTGTCCCGGTGCCTAGGTGTCTCTGTGCTTCAATGTCCCAGTGCCTCAGGCTCCCAGTGCTTCAGTGGCCTGGTGCTTTAGTGTCCTGGTCACTCAGTGTCTCCGTGCTTCAGTGTCCTGGTGCTTCAGCATCCCAGTGCCTCAGTGCTTCAGTGTCCCTGTGCCTCAGTGTCCCAGTGCATTAGCATCCCAGTACCTCAGTGTCCTAGTGCTTCAGTGTCCCAGTACTTCAGTGTCCCTGTGCCTCAGTGTCCCAGTGCATTAGTGTCCTGGTGCCTCAGTGTCCCAGTAACTCAGTGTCCTGGTGCCTCAGTGCTTCAGTGTCCCAGTACCTCAGTGTCCTAGTGCTTCAGTGTCCCAGTGCATTAGTGTCCCGGTGCCTCAGTGTCCCTGTGCCTCAGTGTCCCGGTGCCTCAGTGTCCCTGTGCCTCAGTGTCCCTGTGCCTCAGTGTCCCAGTGCATTAATGTCCCAGTAACTCAGTGTCCCTGTGCCTCAGTGTCCCAGTTCATTAGTGTCCCGTTGCCTCAGTGTCCCAGTACCTCAGTGTCCCAGTACCTCAGTGTCCTGGTGCCTCAGTGCTTCAGTGTCCCAGTACCTCAGTGTCCTCGTGCCTCAGTGCTTCAGTGTCCCAGTACCTCAGTGTCCCTGTGCATTATCATCCTGGTGCCTCAGTGTCCCAGTACCTCAGTGTCGTGGTGCTTCAGTGTCCCAGTACCTCAGTGTCCCAGTACTTCAGTGTCCTAGTGCATTATCATCCTGGTGCCTCAGTGTCCCAGTACCTCAGTGTCGTGGTGCCTCAGTGCTTCAGTGTCCCAGTACCTCAGTGTCCTAGTGCATTATCATCCTGGTGCCTCAGTGTCCCAGTACCTCAGTGTCCTCATGCCTCAGTGCTTCAGTGTCCCAGTACCTCAGTGTCCCTGTGCATTATCATCCTGGTGCTTCAGTGTCCCAGTACCTCAGTGTCCCAGTGCATTATCATCCTGGTGCCTCAGTGTCCCTATACCTCAGTGTACCAGTGCCTCAGTGTCCTGGTGCATCAGTGTCCCACCCCCAAAAAAGTGTTATAGTCCCATATTTCACACATCAGTCCATTTGGTTCCCATAAAGAGATTAAACACACAGCTAAAGTGTTTTGTTTTTGCTTTAGAATTTCTCAGAGGAAGTGAAATTCTGCAAAACCCTCTACACTGAATTAACACCACTGACCATATGAGTTTTGTTTAACTGTGTCTCAGCGAACACACACCACTGAATTAACACTTCACACACTGAACACTGATGTAAACGAACACTGTGTTAATTCCATGTGGTGTTTTTGTCACGCTGCGTTGGTGTTCAGTTCCACACCTGGTTTATTGTTCAGTGAAAAACAGTAAAAACACATGAACACTGAATTCCAGTTAATTTACATGTTAAACACATCACACGTGCATTAGTCTGCCTTTGTTTTGGAGTTAAAACGATAATCATTAGTAACCATGTGCTCATGATCACCGTCTTCCTCAGCAAAGGTGATCAGGGGGATGAAGGACGGCGACTCGTGACATTTAGACTCTCGTGCACAGCGGCAAAGTGGAATCTGAAAGAAACAATTGTCTCCAGTGAACTTTACATCTGAAAAACACACACACACACACAAACTTCAGCGAAGCATCACAGGAGGACAGAGAGGATGGCAAAAATACTTAAAACCTTTTAAAAATTCAAATAAATCAATAGCAAAGTAAAAAATATATATATTAAGAATAAAACAGATCAGTAAAAAAAATGCACAAAATTTTGCCACCCCTACCCGAGAGAAGGATTGTGAGATTCTAATATGGCAGCTGTTGAACCATTTAGCCACACCCCTTCCTGTTTTTATCTGCATTATTAACAGTGCAGATAGATGCTGATAGATGCTGATAGATGCTTTTCACACTGTTTTAGCGTTAACTCTTCATGCGACCCTGTCCCTCTGCTGATGTCCGACAGTTCAGAATCACAGGTACCAGCCAGATTAGTGCAGTGAAACACACACACACACACACACACACACACACACACACACACCTCTACAGCCCATCTGTAAAAGTCTCTGGGTGTGTGTGCTCATGATTTCACATGTTGGTTTTACTGAGTGTCATCATAACGCCACTTCCTCCATTAGCATCCTGCTGTTCAGCCCCAGCAGCAGAGTGTGTTCAACACTCACATTACACCATCGCTGTGACTCCAGCCCGATGAGTGCACGATGGCTGATTTACCCAGAATCAACCACTTCACTGTGTGTGTGTGTTAAATCTAAATGAACCCACTTCACAGTTTTTACTGTAGTTTTACTCCTGAGTGATGGAACAGGACTCCGGCCCACCGTGTGGTTGGACGGGGTGTGACGACTGCAGGGTGTGCGCTGAGGGTGTTGAAGTTCAGGAGCAGATCTGTGACGGTGTATGATGTGTTCTTTTTCAGAGTCGGTGACTTTAGTCCAGAGGTTACTTCCATATTTATGTGAGGAACGTTCCTGGTGTTCAGAGTCGGGTTACACAGCTGCTTACCTGGATTTCCTGAGCTCCACATTCAGTTCATTAAAAGCCCCGGTGTGGAGGTCACAGCCCTGAGGTTACCCAATGCTGCTTCAGTCGAAGCGTCCAAGACGGGTTTTTAATAGCATTTTTCTAGACCACCCTCTTTAAACTCCCCCCCCACCTGAAAAAACTGGAGATAAAAAATACAGACTGAAGATAGATGGATGTTTCTTGCTGTCAAATGTAATATGATGTAATATTAAAGCAAGAGAGAATATAAACATGAAAATAAAAAGAATAATTATGTATGATCTCTGAATGAGAAGACGGCGAGTGTTGAAATGTACCTAACAGGAGTCTCCTCCTCAGATGCGTCTCCTCCCCTGTCCTCTGTGTGTGTGAATGTAATGGGATGATATTATTAATTAATAAATAGGGTCATATGTAATCAATATCGTCCTTAAGACGGCATTCTATGGTGTTTGAATGTATTTACAGCCAAAACATAAATTTCAACATGACATATTTTCAGACTCAAGTGTGACTGAGACTCCACCGTGCGTACATAACGCTCGCGTACCGTCTGAACAACGTTTAAACCTTTCTGTAGTTCTGTCTGAGCTCTGAACACCGACGTGTGCCACTGCAGTATTGAATCCTCATTGAGCTCGGAAGACGTTTGTAAAGAACAAATTCACCATGGAGTTCCTTCTGATCTGAAAACTGTGAATAAGGGATGAAGGAAGGCATTCGGTGTTGAGCTTTAGGGTTTGGCGTTCAGGTTGGGGAGTCACAAGTGAACTGATTATATAAAGTCATAATCAGATAAATCTTGACTGTATGCGGTACGGATTTAGATTGAGTAAGAATAGAATTAGAATATAATGAGCTGTTTAGGGTTTAGAAGGTGAAGCGTTAAGGCAAAGTCGTTCGGAGTTACGATGAGAACGTGGTGAAGCCTGAACAATTTAGATTAGGATTAGAGCAGGAATGAGTGTTTTGGGGTTAAGGGTTAGAGGTCAGGCAGGGGTCGGAGGAGGCAGTCAAACCCAACTTTATTCTTCTTCTTCACTTACAGTGTTCACTTTACACTCGACTGATTTGGGACACTTCCAGAAACGGTTTGTTGTCAGTGGTGCAACATGGGTCAGTGAACACACACACACTCATATATACACACTCTCTCACACACACACACACACACACACACCTTTCTGCTAACTGCTTCATCACTCTGGAGCTCAGGTCGCAGTTAATGAACACACTGCCTGCGGAGTTACAGAAATTAATAACACAGATTTACATTTCTATTAGAGAGGAGAGAAAGGAGACAGAATTGATGTCCTCCATTACAGACACGGAGAGACAGAGAGACGCATGGTGTGTGTGTGTGTGTGTGAGAGAGAGAGAGGTTCAGGTGTGATATATGACCAGAGAGGTGTGTTAACATAATCACACACCGTGTCATGATGACGGCCAGGTGTGGAGTGAGTGTGTTGTGTCCAAGTGTGTGACGAGTGTCAGTGTGTTCCATTACAGATCCATTCTGGCTTCATGAGTGACTGATTCCACTAATTACCCCACAGGAGAGAGAGAGAGAGAGAGAGAGAGAGGTAAAACTGAAAAAAGAAAAAAAAAACTGTGTGCTTTTTCAGGCTTTTCATATTCTCCTTCATGTCACTGTCACAGTTCTGTCACTCTGTCCCCGAGTTTAGAGAGGATTTTTTGTGACCGATCTTTGTGTGTGAATCTATCATCAATAAATCCATTAATGTCCAATAAATACAAAAGTAATTAAATACATCAATAAATCTTTCAATGTATTATTATAAAACATATTTCACTATGTATTTCATGCTTTAGTCACACATTTAATGAAAGATAAGTTGGAAATTAGATTGAAGGATAGATTGAAAGTTTGAAAGATTCTAATATGCAAATTAGGGCTGTTCTGATTGGTCTGTTAAAAAATACTTATAATCTAATTTCTGTCCCTCCAAGCTCCATCTTTCCATCATTTTGTCCATCTTAATTATATCTCTTCATTTACATTCAATCATTCATTCATTTAAGACTCAGTCTTGCTACTGGATCCAGGGGATCATTGGGGATAGATTAGGGATAAAATTAGCTCATGTTTTAAGTCATTCAAATTCTGTAAAGCTGCTTTGCGACAATGTTTATTGTTAAAAGCGCGAAACAAATAAACTTGACTTGATATTGGATGAAAGTGTGAGGTCGACAAAACTACTTTTACACGTTTTTTGTACAAATCATCTGGCTTGAGTCCTGTGGCGGTGAGTAGACGCCAACGCTTCAGGTGCGGGAGGGAGCGATTCCACCAAGAGCATCAGCCACACACCTGCACACAGGTGGCTCAGGCTACGATGTCATTCTTCACTGAAATGGGGCAGCAGCGGAGTTCAGCAGGCATCTGAGCAGGCATCATATCCTTTTTGGACATCATTGCCAAATTCCATGGCATGAGTAAAGGGTTAGAAAAGGTGCTCCAGAAATTGCTTGCTCTCTTACTGCCTGGCAAGCTTACTGTGGCTAACAAGAACACCATTTATACACTTACATTACAAGGAAGAGGATGGGGTTCACTCCTTTCACCTGAGATGCATGGAGCTCTCCTTGACTGAGAAGACAGCAACTAGCCTTGAGTGAGGTGTGACTTGCACACAAAAGCAAACTGTGTGAAAGAGGTGCTGGGTACACTTTCTTCTGTAGTGGTCAAGGAAGTAAATAAAGGTTGAAGCCAGTGTTGGCTTTGCTGAGAGGAAATTACTATTTGGAAAACTTGCTGTGTTTCTGAAGGGAGATGATGATCAGCTGATGACCTTGAAATGACCTTGAAAATGTCAGTCCCCATGCATGAGCCATGACCAACCTGGATGAAATCAAACACAGATTCTATTGCTATTTTTATTTCTTCTGTCTCCAAACCTGACGGTTATTCTTGGTGACTCCAATGCAAGAGTTAAAGATGTCTCCTGGGAGGAGGTCACTGGGAAATTCAGGGTCAGCACACACAGGAGCAATAGTCTACTTCCACTGTAGACATGAGCAGATCATTAATCAGATTAATTACCAATAGAGTTTCCGCCTCCCTACCTATAACAGGGCATCTCAGATGAACCCTAGATGTAAATATTAGCATCTCATTGACTACATCATTGTCAGGAGGAGGGACAGGCAGGATGTTCAGGGAACTGAGTCCATACATGGCATCGAGTGCTGTCCTTAAGATTGTCGCCTCAACTTAGTGCTGATGGAAATGCAATGCTTACTGACAAACAGATAGGCTGAACACTTTAACTTCATCTTGAACCACCCCTTAAACCATCAGTGATATTGAGGGTCTGCCACAAGTTCCTATCAACCTCGTTTGAGATCCAGAAAGCAGTCCAGGTCTTATCCAGTGGCAAAACATCTGGATCAGACTACACCCCAGCTGAGATTAACGACATTGTTGGTACAGCTCTGACTGAGAAACTCCATCAGCTCATGTGGCAGCAGGAGAAAGTTCTACAAGAATTCAAAAGTGCCTCAATCATCCACTTGTATAAGTGAAAGGGAAATTGTGATAATCACCGAGGCACCTGCATGCTATCTATTGGAGGCAAGATATTTGCTAGGATCCTTCTCAACCATCTTACTTCAGACCTTGACCAAGGACTACTTACGGTACAGAGAACCAGTGAGGATTCCTCAAAGACCATAGGACCAATGAAATGGTGCTCACTCAGACACAGCTGCAAGACATATTAAATGCTGAGAACAGAACTCTGGCTTGTTTGGCATCTTTGTTGACTTGACCAAAGCCTTTGGCACTTTTAGTAGGAATATTCTATTGAAGATAATGGCAAAGTATCACTCTCCCAAAAGGTTCCTCTCCATGGAGCAGCAGTTCATGATGGTATGCAAGCACCATTCCACGACAATGTTGTCTGAGCCCTTTCCTGTCTCAAGCAGAGTGAAACAAGGCTGTGTCCTGGCACAGTCTTTGTTCAGTCTCATGTTTTCTGCCATGCTGTCTGATCCCTTCAGAAATGGTGATGTAGGAAGCACAATCAGATATCACTTAGATGGTAAACTGCTCAAACTTCAGGAAGCTTCATATGAATGCAGTAACTTTTTTTTTTTTTGCAATCAGCACAAAAAATACTGTAGTGATGCAACAACCAGCTTGAGACAAAGGCTTGCACTGAGCTCAACATCTGTGTGAATGAACAGAGACTGAATGCAGTGGACACATTCACTGATCTTAGCAGCACAATGTCCCAAAATGTTGTCATCGATGACAAAGGCAATATCAGGGTTTCTATATCCAGCATGACCTTTAGCAGACTATATGGGCTTTGAGATGATTCCACCCAATCACACCCCTCCAAGTATCTCCATCTTTCCAAGCATAAGCAAATCACCCAGGAGTGCTATGGAGTCAATAGGAGGTTCCCTCTTGAGCACCTGCTCCACCTTCTCAAACGAAGCTGAATACTCTGAACTGATATTTGGTGCATAAACGCAAACACCAGTCAGAGTTTTCCTTCCTGAGATTCAGAATCCCACAGCAACCAAACCACTGGTAAAACTCCAACTGCAAGGCCATGGTGAGTGTCCCCACACCCACCTGAAGCATCTCCTGTGGGATCTCCAGACTCCAGAGTAGGAGAGAGAGAGCACACCCCTGAGCAGTAAGACACCTTTACTGTGTGTGTAAGTAAGTAGGAGTATATCTGGTCCAGCTCTTTCCATCTCACACATTAAATCTTTCCCCATCAGGCAAGCAATCTTCAGTTTTCCCGAAGCCAGTTTATATTCCCAGAGTCTCGTCCATGACATGCTGCTGGCCAACCAACATTGCATCTGATCTCCATCCCTTCATGCATTTATTTCATTTACATCCTGATATCATTTATTTCCTTTCCTCCTTAGTTTCATCTCTGCACTCTGCCCATACTTCTCTTTATATATCACCATTTCATCATTGTATCACCCATCCTCTCCTTCACCTTTCCTCTGTTTCACATCCATCCCATCTTCATCCCCTCCTTCATTAATCTATCCATCCTCTCACCTATTACAGTTCCACTGTTTTATCACCTCCTTCACCCCTCTGTCACCTCATGTGTCTATTTTCTATCATTCCATCTTTGCATTTTTGTTTTTTCCATCATCTTTTAAACCATGCTATATATGCTTTCATCTGTTTGATCTCCATCCTTCCATGCTCTCCTTCATCACTTCATCACATTCTCATCTGTCTCCATCCATATGTTTTCTCTTCCAGCACATTTTCTTCTCACTGTTTTGTCATTTGTCTCTCCATTCACTGCTTTGTCTCGTCTCGTCTCCTCCATTTCAGTTCTGTCCCCTCATCTTCTTCTGATTTCTTTTTTCCTTCTTTCCACCTCTCCCTCCTCTTTTCATCCCTCTATCCTTTCCTCAGTCTCATTTCTCTCTCGAATGTTATTCGGTTAACACTGTGCTCACTAAAGGCCTTTCAGAAATAATCACTTCTAACACACACACACACACACACACACACACACACACACAGCTACTCTGACTTGAAACTGACTGAGTAAGCATGTCAGCAGTTGTAACTCATGATACTGAACTGCGGTCGAACTGACTGTTAGAGTCGTGTTTCAGAAATAGAATTTAAAATAAAATTTAATTCATGTTTATTAACTGATGAAATGACAGTTCTCTGTGACTCTCTCTGTGTGTGTGTGTGTGTGTGTGTGTGTGTGTGTGTGTGTGTGTGTGTGTGTGTTCCCCTCTTTTATCTCTCACATGTTACAAATTCATTACAATTCAAAGGGGCAAATTTTCTGACAAAGAGCAGCAGTAAGTGAAATGTTCAATTGCAAAGATGGCATCTGCTTAATTGAATTAGCAGCCGACAAAGCAATAAAACAATTCACATAAAGACACACACACACACACACACAGAGTGGGAGTGTAGATAAGGAGCGAGCGTATTTGAGGAGAAATGATGAGAATGACAGAAAAAAGCGGCGTTCTGCTGAAGGACACAATCCACCATGTCAAAGCGAAAAAGTTGCTGAGCTCGTCTTATTTTAGTGAAACGAAAAGAAAGGAGCAGATTTACAGAGCAATGGAGCCCCACGCTGGGCAAATCCTCTGCTTCAGGGGAAGTGTGAGAGAACGGATGAAACCTGAGGTTTGAACACCAAAGGAAGAAAAGTATTGATATAACATTAGAAATTGTTGAATTTAACTTTTGTGAAAGTTGGTTGTTGGGTGAAATTCTGTGTCTTCTTCATCGACATCTAGAGTTTAATAGAAAGGCAATATGATTCCTCAGTTCACTGCAGGTTGGGCTCTGCAGTGCCAGGTTGGGCTGAAGGGCCCTTGAGTGCGGCACCGAACTCCCAGCTGCCCCCGGGGGCTGTAGCATAGCTGTCCACTGCTCTGCGTGTGTGTGTCTGTTCACTGCTTCACATGGGTTAAATGCAGAGAGGAATTTCACTGTGCTTAAATGGACGTGTGTTAAACAAAGACTTCTCGGCTTGGTTGATGTTTCTGAGGCTGTGTTCGATACGGGGAAACTGCTGCCTCAGGAGGAGTCAAACAAAACAGCAAGGCGACAGGAACCAATCGAAACTGATCCGACTCTCGTTTCCCGTCATCTAAGACACTTTCGAACTGCCCCAGTTGAAGGCAACATCGACCTCTCCTCAGTGCTGCCTGCTACCCATACATCTGTGCAGCAGCGTCCTCAAACAAAGGCATTTTAAAAAATGGTGGATGAAGCTTCACAGAAAAATTATTTCACATGCAAATATATTTTTTTTTTATCTTTGTTTGCTTAGTTTTTTGAAACATTACTGAGAAATATGCATTATATTATCTTCTTTACGGCAACGATGCAACAACCTTCTGTTTCAAACATAGCCTGTATGTTTCTGTCTCAAATGTTAGCAAGCCTTAAATTCCCTACAGTGTTGAAGTCACTGACATTAGCATTAACTGAAAGTTTGCTAGAAGAAAATAAATTTGAGATATTTTCGAGGTTTATTTTGTACATAACTATCTCCAAAAACGGGCTTCATTTACCGGCCTGAGGGTTTCCGTTGGCTTTTCTGTTTCTTCACGTGCAGCAGTAAAAGACTCCAGTCTTTCATTTGAAGTTCATATCGATAACATTACCCGGATAGTTTCCTTTCATCTCAGAAATATTGCTAAGATAAGAAATATTATGTCACTACATTGCCTGGATTGGCAATGTTTCCATCGCTGGCCACAATGTGCCTCCATTCCATACGAGATGACGCCCTTTTCATCCATGTTGTCCCGAGATTGTTGTTCAACTCGTCTTTCCATTGTTTTGGAGGTCGCCCGTGTGGTCTTTTCCAATTCCTTGGATACCACTTGACAATTGCGCGAGTCCATCAGTTGTCTTTGAGTCTGGCGACATGACCTGCCCAGTTGAGCTTCCGTCTCCGGTATTCTGCGATCACGTCGTTCACCCTGTTTCTCTCTTGTATCACCTCGTTTCTGATGTGCTCCCTCAATGAGATTCCCAGCATCCACCTTTCCATGGCCCTTTGGGTCGTACTCAGTCTTTGCTCCTCTTTGCGTGTGGTGACCCAAGTCTCGCTTCCGTATAGCATCGCGGGTAAGACTGTACTGTTTAAACAGTTTCGCATGTGTGAGCTTGGAGATTCTTGCTGTCAGCACTTCTTTAATGGAGGTGAATGCCTTCCATCCTGCTCGGATCCTTCGGGAGATTTCTGCACCCTGATCGTGTTTCCTCTTTGTCCCAAGTATATATACTCTTCCACCTCTTCGATTTCATCACTTCCCACAATCACTCTTCCGCGTACTACATTGTCAGACCGCATGTATTTGGTTTTAGTGCGGTTCATCTTGAGGCCAATGGCTGTACTATATTTGTCCAGCTCGTTCAGCATATTCTGAAGTTGACCTGTATTGGATGCAATGAGAGCGATGTCATCTGCGAATCTGAGGTGTGTTAGTATCTCTCCGTTGATGTTTATACCTCCATCCCAATTGACCTTTCGAATGATGGATTCGAGACACGCGATGAAGAGTTTTGGAGAGATGGTGTCCCCTTGTTTGACACCTTTTCCAACTGGGACTGTTACAGGCGATGATAGTTGTACATCCAGAGTTGGCTTCTTTCAGCACATTTACAGTATGTACTGAGGCTCAGCTCCTTGCATGTGTAGAGATTTCAGCACTGCATTTATCTCAACGCTATCAAAGGCTTTTTCATAATCCACGAAAGTGATGCACAGGGGCAAGTTGTATTCCTTCACATGTTTCAAAAGTTGGGTGAGGGTAAATATATGGTCAATCGTGCTGTATTTCCTACGAAAGCCGGCCTGCTCTCTCAGCTGTTGCTCATCAAGTTGTTGTGATAGTCTGTTGACTATGATTTAAGTGTAGAGTTTGTAGAGATGGGACAGTAGGCATATTGGCTGATAATTTTGCAGGTCTTCTCGATCACCCTTCTTGTACAACAGGACGGTTTTCGATTGTTTCCAAAGTGATGGTACCTTCCCTTCCCTCATATATCGATTGAACCATATCACGAGTACTTTAAAAAGAGCCTCTCCACTGCTTCGAAGTGATTCCGTGTTTATGCCATCCTTTCCTGGAGATTTGTTGCCTTTCATCATTTTGAGGGCATTTTCAATTTCACATGTCAGAATTTCTGGCACCGCTTGTGATGTTTGTGATGGAGGAGGATCGATTGTGATTGATGACTTAAAAAGGTTCGTGTAAAATGTATTAACGATCATTTTCATTTCCCCTTTGTCGGTGGTGTGTTCCCCTCCTTGGTTTCGAGAGCCATCACTTCCGTTCTGTATTGTGCCATTTCTCGCTTGCATTTTTTCAAACTTTTCCGTTCTTCTGCTGCCTGAATCAGCTTCTTCATCTTGAAGTTTTGGAGGACTTCCTTGAGATTATGTCGAATACTTTTGCAGAGAATGGAATATTCTAGATGATCTTCAATATTCCTTTTCATATTCTTCCTTTTCATCAGCACTTTCTTCGTCATCTCTGAGATCCTCCCGTTATCTTCTTTCGGGGTGGGAACTTGCACCTTTCGAATGCATCCTTTGATCTTCTGGGTAAGTGAGTCGTAGTCCTTGTCGATGTCCTCCAGTTGTGCCCATGTTTCCTCTTTGATAGCGTATTTTAGAATGTTTTCATCAACACTCTTGATGCGTTGGTTCTTCATGGATATGTGCAATGCCTTCTTCTCTCGTATTTTGTCTATTGCTACCTTTGCCCTCAGTAAACGATGGTCACTACCGGTGTTGAATTGTGGGATGACAGAGACATCTTGCAGAATTCTCCTTTTGTCGACTAGCACATAATCGATCTCATTGAGGTATTGAGCATTTGGAGATATCCAGGTCCACCTTTTCTCAGCTCTTTTCTTGAAAAGGCAGTTGCCTATGTATAACCTCCTCGCCTCCATTTTGGAGACCAGCCATTCTCCTCTCTCGTTCCTCTCCACCAGGCCAAATCTTCCTGTGAACTTTTCTCCTGGCCGTCCTTTGCCAACCTTTGCAGAGAAGTCACCCATTATGATGGTATATGTTGTGTGTTTAACTAGTGCGGTATCTAGCATTTGGTAAAATTCTTCCACTTCGTCTTCACTGCTGCTTGTAGGGGCATACGCTTGGATAACTTCCAGAGTTGCTCGTCTCGAGAGGTTAATGACAAGTACTCTGAGGCATGATGTTAAATCACATGAGATGACTTTCAAGGTCCATTCATTGCTGAGGATGAAACCGATGCCTCCTGTTGATCTTGTGCCTTCTGCCTTCCCAAATCTTAGGGTACTCCTATCTTTCCATCTTGCGTTCAATTCTTCTTTTTGATGTGTTTCGCATATACCAAGGATGTCGCATTTGAGTTTCTTCTTCTCCTCTATTAGATGGGCCAAACCGGTGCTCCCTGCCAATGACCTGCAGTTGTAAGTACATATGGCAAGGTTTCTAATCCTTTGTCTCAGTGGCCTACAGGTACCTGAGATTATCAGCCTCTGGGCTCCTGGATTTCGTCCCGCCACCGTTGGATGATCCATTTGCCCTGCAGGGTACTGAGGCTTTCTTCTTTGTATTGTTTTAGCCATTTCAATGATGCCACCCCATTGGCTAGGTGGGCCAATGTCACTACATGATGCAGAAAAACTAATTCATGCTTTTGTTCCCTCCAGGTTGGATTATTGTTTGTCAAAAGCAGAATCAGAATTATTTTATTCACCATATACATTTACATGTATTAGGATTTTTTTTTGTGTCAACAGCAATAATATACAAGTATCAAGTGCAGGAACCAGTAATGTGATTATTTGTAAAAAAAAAACACATTGAGTACAATTTCCTGGCAGGTGAGCTCTGTAGTGATGACTGACTGCTGCCTCGTCGGCCTCATTAATAACAGAAAGTGGCAGGGGAGAGAAACCGTTTCAGTGATGTGCAGTTTTTATTATCAGAGAGCAGAATCACTTTCCTGATGGTAGATATTGGAAGAGGTCATTAGCAGGGTGGGAGGTGTCACTAATGATTTTTCCTGCTTGTCTCTTTTCGTGGTGATGTTCAGGTTTTCAAGTGATGACAGACTGCAGCCAATGATTTTCTCAGTGGTCTTCACACTGCATTGATGCGTCCTCTTTTCTCTGGAGGGGCTGCACCAAACCACACAGTGATGGCAAAAGTAAGAATGTTTTCTACAGTGGGAGTATAGAGTATAGAATTACAGCAGTGTGAATTAGGGTAGATGGAACTGCCCTAAGAAATGCAGATCTGGAGGCTTCTCAGGCATCGAGTGTTTTGGTAAACTGGGATGTATGGGTGCTG
>JAPEIY010000017.1:40175122-40180122 GCA_026122135.1 Cathorops aguadulce | reverse complement strand
ATGTGCTTCACACCCGGGTCATGCCCAGTGCTGACTGCTACACTGACCACCACTGGGTGGCACGGTGGTGTAGTGGTTAGCACGGTTGCCTCACAGCAAGAAGGTTCTGGGTTCTAACCCAGCGGCCGGCAAGGGCCTTTCTGTGTGGAGTTTGCATGTTCTCCTTGTGTCTGCATAGGTTTCCTCCGGGTGCTCCAGTTTCCCCACAGTTCAAAGACATGTGGTTAGGTTAATATGGGACAGCCTTGGGCTGGGGTGCCCTTGAGTGAGGCACCTAACTCCCAATTGCTCCCCGGGTGCTGTTAGCATGGCTGCCCACTGCTCTGGGTGTGTGTGTGTGCTCATTGCTCACATGTGTGTGTTCATTGCTTCAGGTGGGTTAAATGCAGAGAGGAAATTTCACAAGTGTGGGATGAATAAAGTTGTGCTTTCTTTCTTTTACCACCTCATCAGAAGCAAACTTCACCTAACCACTTGACCCGTACCTAAGAAGAAAGGTCTACAAGCAAAGAGGCTGAACATAGACAGGCTCATGAGCCAGAGGAAGACGTTTCAACAGGCAGTGGCAGAGAAACTGCAAGCCGAAACAGAAACCACAAGACCTGATGAAAGTGATGACGTCATCCAGGGCCTCTTAAAGGAAAATCGTGCCTGCTTTGATAGATGCCTAGCAAGACCTAACAATCCAGTGGCTAAAGAAGCATACAGAAGAGCATGCCACAAAGTACAGATCAGAGTGAGAGAAATCCAAGACCAATTGTGGCTCAACCTTGCTGAAGAAACCCAAAATCATACTGACATGGGCAACACAAGAGCTTTCTACAATGCGCTCTGGAGAGTGTATGCCCCCCCACCACCAAGTGTTAGCACTGCACTGTTCTACAGATGGCAGCACTCTTCTTACTGACAAGGAATCCATCCTGCATCACTGGACAAAGCACTACAGGAACCTCTTTGGAGACAAGCGCCAAGTCCAAGAAGATTCCATCATGAGAATCACCCAAAAGCCAGTCAGGGAAGAACTCGATGCTCCACCAACTCAAGAAGAAGTGAAGATTGTGATAAAGAAGCTCAAGTGCCACAAAGCCCCAGGTGTGGACGGCATACCAGCCGAAGTATACAAGCTGGGTGGAGACGCTCTCCAAGTAAAACTCACGGAATTCTTCAGGACCTGCTGGGAACAAGGATCTGTGCCCCAAGACTTTCATGATGCCATCATCGTCTCACTCTACAAGAACAAATGAGAAAAACCAGACTGCTCCAACTATAGAGGTGTGACTCTGCTATCCATCGCAGGAAAGATACTGGCCTGAATTATCCTTGACCGGCTGATTTCAACAATTGCTGAGAACAACCTCCCAGAGAGTCAGTGTGACTTCAGCGCCAAGAGAGGAACCACCGACATTATCTTCATGCCTCAACAAAGCCAAGAAAAGTGCAGAGAGCAGAACATCAGCTTATATGCAGCATTTGCTGCTCTCACAAAGATGTTCGATACTGTCAGCAGGAGTGGCCTATGGAAGATCATCAGCAGACTCGGTTGCCCTCCCAAGCTTCTCATGATGATTGTCCAACAATTGCATGAAGGACAGAAAGACCAAGTCAAGCTGAATGGGGGCATGTCCAACAGCTTCCCCATCGACATCAGAGTCAAGCAAGGATGCGTCCTTGCCCCCATGCTGTTTGCTGTGTTCTTCAGCATGATGCTCAGAGAGGCCAAACAGGATCTGGCTGAGGGAGTCTATATCCAGTATCGCACAGACCTTCAACCTGAGAAGACTCCTGGCTTGAACTAAGATAAGTGAAAAGATGATACTAGGCCTACTCTTTGCTGATGATTGTGCCCTTCTAGCCCACAGTGAAGAAGATCTACAGCTAGTGGTCAACAACTTCGCAAAAGCTGCAAGTGCCTTTGAAGTGATGATCGGCCTCAAGAAGACAGAGATTCTCCATCAGAAAGCTCCTGATGCCACGTACAACCCCCCTCACATCACAATCAACAGCAAGCCACTCAGCATTGTAGAGAATTTTACCTACTTAGGTAGTGTCATCTCCAATGATGCCACAATCTCAAAAGACATCAACAAAAGACTTGCCAAAGCAAACAGCTTTTTTGGCAGGCTACAGAAACGTGTCTGGGACAACCACTCTCCGCATGCCCACCAAAATCCTCATGTACAAGGCCGCTGTCTTGACAACCCTTCTCTAAAGTTGCAAAGCATGGGTGTTGTACCGTAAACACATCAAACTCCTCAAGCGATTTCACCAATTATGTCTCCGCACCATCATGAGGATAAGGTGGCAAGACTACACCCGAACAACACAGTACTGGAATGGGCCAACTTGCCTAGTGTGGAAGCCATCCTCAACAGACAGCTGAGATGGGCAGGACACATGTGCTGCATGGACGACAGCCGTCTTCCTAAAGCCGTTTTCTTCGGAGAGCTTAGTGAGGGAAAAAGGAAAGCTGGTGGGCCACGCAAGCGCTACAAGGACCAGCTTAAGCGCCAGCTGAGTGCTGCCAATATTCCCACTACCACCTGGGAAAGGATCACCAGAGACTGTCCCATATGGAGATCAACCATCAAGGAAGGCATCAAGGCCTTTGAAGCTGCCAGGAGAGCTACAGCGGAAAAGAGGCATCAGCGCAGGAGAGCGGCTCGCCTTCAACCAGCCAACCCAGTTGAAGGATACACCTGCCCCAACTGCTCCCGAGTGTGCCAGTCAAGAATTGGCCTGCACAGCCACCTCAGAGTCTGTTGACCGATTCCCTGATCCTCGGACTGAGGAAGCAGCCATCAGGTGGGTGTGGGTGTGTGGTTGAGTGTGGGTGTGTGTATATGTGTGTGTGTTAGTGAGTGTGTGTGTGTGTGTGTGTGTGTGTGTGTGTGTAAATGGTGTAAATTGACTCACCACTGATTGAATACTTTATGAATTGATTAAAATGTGCTGAACAAACACCTTAAGAGAGACAGCTGGCAGGAACATCAAAGCACGCACGCACGCACGCACACACACACACACACACACATTAGCAATCCTAATGCTAAGTCAACAATAAAGCTTGAGGAAAGGTAAAAGTAATCCAGTGTGTGTCAGAGAGAAACAGAGATGCTGTTATTGTTATTGAGAATAAAGTAGAATGTTCCGTAACACTGAAACATTTTAAATTCCACGGTGTGAGGTTTAAACATTTAACTCTACTTTCGCGCTTATCTGATCACATGCTCGTGTGTTTGAGTCAAATCTGTCCGCAGGCTTTTACTGAAATCACAGCTTCAGTTTATATCACACGCTTCCCTTCGGCGTGATCACATCCAATATGCAAACGACTCGAGGTCGATCCTGTATGCTAATTTGGTTAGCTAGCTGTGAGAGTCTGGTCGTCATGGTAATATTATGTTCTATTCAGGCAGGTTAAATAGCGGAGTGTGTAACGAGGTTGTGCAGTGAGCGGTCGAGCGACGTTAGCTAACGCTAAGGGACGGATGCACGTTCGTATAGCCTGGTGGTTTTAATAATGCTGAAGGAGTAGGGATCGTCCGCTGTTGATTTTTATTATTAAAATATATTTTTATATGTAATGCATTCCTAGATAATTTTTAGTTTTTTAATAAACCTCTCTTGTATTTGTTTGTTTGTGTGCACAGAGCTCACACTGCTTCTTCTGCAAAAGTGTGAAAAAAAACAATTTAAAATGGCCGCCGCCTGCTGTTACAACACTAACAGAGTGGGTCAACACCCCCCCCCCCCCCACACACACACACACACATACCCCCCCACACACATACACACACCCACACACACACACCCCTGCCTGAATAACACAGCAGTGTGTCCTGAAGTTATAATTCTCTTTACTGATGGATGGAAACAGGAAAAAAAGAAATGAGGGGAAAGAAGGAGAAAACACTCCGATCACATGACCTCATTCAGGCCTCATGCTAGAACGGGCAGATGGGTGTGTCCTTGAGAACGTTTATCCATCCACAGTAATGGTAACGACTTTGTGCTTCCTGAAGATGCCCATATATGGAGTGAAAGACAGTCTCCTGTCCCCATCTGCGGCCTCGAGGACGTGAGTGAGACGGATTTGGGAACCTTGGCCGTGCGCGCTCGCTGTGTGTGAGGATGTTTTACAGTACAGAATAAAATGATGACCTGCTTTCTCCTCCATTTATCAGCAGCTATAAATCTTTAACAATCACACACACAGGATCTGCACAGAGTGTGTGTGTGTGTGTGTGTGTGTGTGTGTGTGTGTGTGTGTGAGGATTGTAAGTGACGGAGGAAATATCGACAAGCAACAAGAAATGATCATTAATCACAAAACAAACCTTTCACTGTCATTTAATCCTGTCTCACTGCCAGAGTCAGGAGAGAGACAGACAGACAGACAGGCAAGCAGACAGACAGACAGACAGGCAAGCAGACAGACAGACAGGCAGACAGACTCTCTCTCTCTCTCTTGTCATCTTGTACCTCGGTCGGCTGGTTTTATTTCCTCCTGTGGACCATGCTGTCATTTCCTGTTTACTTGTGGTGGACACACACACACATACACATACACACACACACGCACACACGCACACACACACACACACCTTCAGTGAGCACATCATGTCAGCAGCAGAAGTTTGGACATCAGAGACACCTTTGAGTCAACTAATCCAAAGGTGTGTGTGTGTGTGTGTGTGTGTGTGTTAGGGAGGGAGAGAGAGAGATTTGGTAAGCACTTTTTTTACCCCAAAAGTTTTACAGGCACAAAACCACACCCCCAATACCAGTGTAACCAATCAGATCACAGCCCCTCCCCAAGATACCGAACACCGGCTCAGGCCTTTTTAATGTTTTTTATATTTCTTTTCTATAAAAGAAAACATTATCATGTGTCATTACATGAAACACTTGTGCTATCACACACACACACTCACACACACACTCACACACACAGAGTGAATAGGTTGTGTTGCGCAGTTGCTCTCTAATCCGTCACACTT
>JAPEIY010000017.1:39967968-39980914 GCA_026122135.1 Cathorops aguadulce | reverse complement strand
TGGCGGCGTCACAGTGCCACATACAGGCCTGGCATATGTACTACAGCGTTTTAGGTCGTTTCCAGTGAATCGAAACGGCGCCGTGTTTACAGAGATTTTTTTTTTTTTAAACGACAGCATATTGGGTGAGGCTGCGTACTTGTGTGGACGGGGCCTAAGTGTGAATCTGTTTGGGGTGCATTTTCCTGCACAGCTTTTGCTGGTGGGCGGGGCTTCAGAAAGAGGGTGTGATGAAGGATGGAACTTTGTAGAAAAGTTTTGGAGTATGCAGACTGACAAAACCGTATTTGGTTTCAGTTCTTGTTCAGAAAAGACGGAGGTGTTGATGGAGGGTGGGGCTTCAGAGAGGTTTTGATTCAGGGTGGGGCTTCTGAAGCTTGTTTTGATGTAAAGCGGCTAAACCTGGTGGTGGGTAGCTAGAACTGTAAATGTTTTAATAGTTCTCATGGAACGCAGTGAAGCGCACACGCACACATGCTTGTATTTTATTTTTTTTTTTATTACACACTACAGCCTCTGAGTGAACTTCAGGCCTGTTGGTGCTCTGATGTGTGCTGAAATAAATCAGAGGAAACATTATACGTGTTCGCGTTTAGCAGCCATGTATAAATATCTCCATTACTCCTGACCTGATGGACTGGTATTATTACACATAAAGCCAGGCAGGACAGTCCCCGTGTTTATAACTGTCTAAAACTCTCTATAATGGTCTTTACCTCCACTGACTGCTGGAATCTAAAGCATTCTGCACTACAGGCTGTGCTTAGACACGTCTCCCAAATCCCCTTTATCTCTCTGTCTCTCTGTAGGTGTCCGTGGTTGGCGAACGTTGTTTCTCCCCTGGTTCCTGTCTACAATGGCGTGGTGTTCCTCTTTGTCCTGGCTAATTTTAGCATGGCCACCTTTATGGACCCAGGCGTGTTCCCTCGAGGTACAGAGACTCTGTGTTTATGATCTATCAGACACAGACGGACAGAATGTCAGACTTCCAGGCAGACGCTTAAACACATTCGCAGACACACTGTACACGCAGGCATGCAGAATAACAAACACGGATATTAAAAGTAAACTAAAGACTGAAATATGACTGAAAGTCTCTGTCTGATTGCCCTGCTCTGCCTGCTCCAACCTGTCTGCCCCGCCCCGTCTATAGCGAGTGAGGATGAGGATAAGGATGACGATTTTCGAGCTCCTCTCTATAAGAACGTGGAGGTGAAGGGGATTCAGGTGCGGATGAAATGGTGCTCCACCTGCCGCTTCTACAGACCACCACGCTGCTCCCACTGCAGTGTGTGTGACAACTGTGTGGAGGTAACACACACACACACACACACACACACACACACACACACAATCACTTATTCCACTTCTACTTGACTTACTTTATTGTGTGTGTGAGCAGGACTTTGACCATCACTGTCCCTGGGTGAATAACTGCATCGGTCGGCGGAATTACAGATATTTTTTCCTCTTCCTGCTCTCACTGAGCTCACACATGGTGGGTGTGTTCTCATTCGGCCTGCTGTTTGTCCTCAATCATCTGGAGAGACTCCGAGAGCTGCACACCACCATCACGTATCCTTACACACACACACACACACACACACACACACACACACACCCTTCCGACCGGGAGCCCTTATTCCTCATACCCTGACTCCTCATTCCAGTGTGTGTGTTCCTTAACTCTTTGTCTCTGCAGTATGATAGTGATGTGCATCTCTGGTCTGTTCTTCATCCCTGTGATGGGACTCACCGGGTTTCACTTAGTGCTGGTAGCCAGAGGGCGCACGACTAATGAACAGGTAACATGCATACACACGCACGCATGCACGCACACACACACACACACACACACACACACACACACACACACTGTGTTTCTCCCTCAGGTAACGGGGAAGTTTCGGGGAGGTGTGAACCCTTTTACTCGTGGTTGCTGTGGCAACATGAAACATGTCCTGTGCAGTCCTCTAACTCCAAGGTAAGCACACACACACACTTAAGCTGTTTCGAGGCTCTGTCTGTTTTTTGGATGATGAAGTGTTTGTATGTCTGGTTTAAGGTCTTACACTGAAGTCAGTTCTGTAACATGGAGCTTGAGGTCTAATGAGAACCCTTGTATAAAACACAGGCGTTTGAGACACAGCTGAAATCTGAAACCTGCTTCCTTTGAACTGCTTAAGGAAACGTCTGTAAAGGAAAGTGTGTGTGTGTGTGAGCTGAATTGGGATGGAAAGCAGATGTGTGGAGGGGTTTTAATCAGCGTAGAACAATAGCGAGTGAGTGAGTGAAAGTGATTACAGCATGTAAACACTCCATTTTACTGTGTTTCCACGGAAACGCATCATTCTTTCAGGAAACATCCAGAACTTTCTCCAGAGAAAATCACAAGCTAAAAACTCTTAGCATTAAAACACAACATGGCGCTTTTAAAGAGGGGAAACATTTCAGAAGCTTGTGTTTATCCTTCATTAAACTTTACCAACGTAGAGGAACTGTTACTATGGTAACCACTTTAACCACAACTGGACACAGCTCTTCTTTACCTTCTCAGTCAAGGACTTTTTTTTGTACCCAATTGTATTCTATTTTGTCCTTCCCCCTTTTCTGTTTATTCCTGTTCATTATTCGTAGATGATCCGTTTTAGCTCATTTTCATTCCTCCTCAGTTTCTTCTCTCCCACTTTTTACAGGGTTTTATTCATTTTATTCTGATTTTCAGCTTCGTTCCAACTCCTTCTATTTTTTATTTCTCATTCATTATTTAATTTCTACTTATTCAGTATTTTTCAGTTCATCTTATTTTTATTCAAAGATTAAAAGAACACATTAAATAAACTTTTTGTTTAGTTTTTTATGGTGTGTTCAAGTGAACTCTTTAACAGGTTGATCATTAGCTCGTTCTAGTGTGAATTCTTTTATCTTTGTGTATCTCAGCGTTTACACTCAAGCTGAAGTCTATCCTCTAGGAAGGGGTGGGGTTATAGAATGTGTTGACCAATGGGAGAGGAGGTCTCCTGTCGTGTTTACTGGTGCAGTCTAATTTTGTTAAATCGGATTGTGGAGGATCAGTCAGAGATGCAGCATGGATCAGTGTGTGAAGATTAACTCTAGGGTGTGTGTAGGTATCTGGTGGACCACAAGAAGCAGCCGAACATCCAGATGACCCCCCCGTTCCTGCGCCCCGTCCTGTCCGAGTGTGACGTTGTTGTTAAAGTGAGTGATAATGGAGTTCACACGAACAACCTGAGGGTGAAGGTGAGGGTATGTCCCAATCCACACTCCATGTTCACTATGTAGGGCACATAAACACACTCAAATGCACAGTAATTGATTGTGTTTGTTGTTCAGTCAAAAACCAGTCTGGATGGTTTGGGGGAGAAAAGTGCAGATGTTCAGCCTCCTCTTCCTCCTAAAGCTGAGCGGCAGCAGCAGCAGGTCCAGAATCAGTTGACGTCCAGTGAAGGCAAGATGGTGTTCTAAATTACACATCTGTAACCATATGGAATACATTTTACAGCAATAATGTCCAGTTAAGTGTGTTAGAGTTTGGGAACTGTGCTCTGATTGTTCTCTCCTGTCATTACAACCAATGCCTTAATTATTTTCTGTGGTGCTGGGGAATGAACTGGGTTCTGATTGGTTGCAGTGTCATTTTATTTTATTATATTTTACTAAATGTCTCCCTTAGTTTCTGTTTCCTACAGAATTGGGCGCCCTATTACAGGCACGCTGAAGTATTAATTATGTAAATTAGTTAATTAAAGTAGTAAGAGTGGTTCTGTATTGTGGACGTGATGCAGCTCAGCTGCAGTCCACTCGATGTTCTCCACATCACCTCAGCAGGGTCCATTTACACACGAGTGCCCTGGGCACAGTGCAGGGTGTGGCTCCGTACCCATGTCTTACTTGTTCAATTTTCTCTTCACTGCAGAGTCTCGACTCAGTCTGCATGTTTAATTGGTCTCTGACTGCCCTCTGCTGGCCAGTCACCGCATTGGACTCTTTCACAATTTTAAACTGAGATTAAGATAAAATAAGAGAAGCGAGAACTTTGTCATTGTTTTAGAAGCAACGAAACACAGTTTAGCAGCTTTCGGTACTGGCAGTGCAAAATAGGCACACAGGAACAAATAACACAAAATGAAACACAATAAATAGACATAAAAGCAATAAATGGGCATTTTCCTTGGGGGAGGGTGTTTGTCGCCCCTCACTGGTGGGGTTGGGGCGGGGCAGGGGAGGTGGTGGTGTGTATCTGACAGCTTGAGGGTAGAAGCTGTTTTTAGTCTGTTTGATGCAGCTCCAGGGTTTTCATTAGTAACCGATTGCCGATCGAAATCATCGGTTGTAATGACGTCTGAATCGGTTGTTTTTCAGCCAAATGCAATTTTCCCGTAATTGTTCAAATTTTCTCATCATACTTGCTTGATAAGGAACGCCATTACTTGCGTGCCGTTTGGTTGCTGATGCTGTGTACATGTGACTAGATAAAAGGTGGGAACCGATTGGCTAATCCTTATATCATCCAGTCATTTAGTCTGTATTAAATTATAGCATATCACATGGTTCCCACAAGGTAAGATGGCGACCCTATCCTGTATGGTATAGCGTGATGGCAACTGCGAAAAAATAAAAGTGAATGCTGTGTGATTTTGGCATTGTCTCATGGAAAATGCCCAGCAATGTTCTCCACAGGCGCTTTTAAAGCAGCGCACCGCCTCATTATAATTCTGGCCCGCCACCCTTCCCTTGGCCAAAAATATTTTTAAAAAAGTAACATCAGTATACACCAAATAAATAAAGTATTTGCTTTATTATAATTTTGTAACTATTTAACATGCAGAAGACCATTAAACGAACGCATACGGGGCGACCTGAAGCGGCCAAAATAACTAGCCAGCAGCTAAATAACTTTGCGGGTGTTTGTGCAACGGTTACGCTTATCTATCATCTTTTCTGACCACACAGAGTTACAGTAATCATATAACAGCGCGCGCACACACACATTAGTTACGTTCAGATCTTTTATTTTGCGTATCTGTGATTGTGTCATCAAGAGCTGCAGTTTCCTGTTGTTTACTGCAGGATTTCTGGGCTCCTGGGTCAAAGGACCTGAACTACGGCGGCCGGGGTGGCTTTGTAGTGCCAGTCTCGGGCACACGCACCAGCTCGGGCATGGATTGGAGTGGTTTCACCCAATTACCATTTATGCGTTTTGTAAAAAAAATATGCATTTATTGTAATTGGGTGTTTTGTTTATGCATGGAAGTTCATTTATTTTTCTCACACAGAAAAAAAAATTAATTGAGGGACGCGCAACAGGCGGATAAGTCTCAACTGAAATGCCAAATGAGTCTCACGTTGACAAAGATGTGTACAGTAAGAATGTGTTCATTTTTTGTAAAATTTTAAGTGATTTAGCATTTCCTGTACATTTATTGGCCAGTTTCAAAGTCAAAGAAGCCCAAAGTCTGTCAGCTTCACGGGGACTTTGTCCCCCTGGCCCCTCGCTGGGGCCCCGCCCCCTCTGCCACCTTTTACTTTTGAAAAGTGGAGAACCCTGCCCAGTTTACATTTTAAAAGTTGTTGCTATTTTGCATGTTTGTCGTTATACATTCAATTTCTTTGTTCTGCAAGCGTTCATGTGATGATCTGATTTCCCAAATCTTGATTGGACTTTGTGGCGTACGAATTATAATCGCCAAGAGACCCAGAAATGACTGTTGAATTTCTATTTCAGATGGACCATGGAGAGCTAACAATTGGTTGTTAGAAATTGCAAAATTCGTTTTCAGCCGGGGCCTTCGCTCCCCTCATCCCCCCACCAGGACGTTGCCTAAGCGGCCCCCGTGACCCCTGGCATAATCTGTTACTTTTGACATTTCATCTGTTGTGTTCCATACTAATGGAAACTGTGCAGCTCTGAGTCTGTATCTCCTTCCAGAGGGCAGTAGAGAGAACAGATGATGTCCAGGGTTGGTGTGGTCTTTTAAAATACAGCTGGCCTTCTTTTGCAGTCGGTTGGTGTAAATGTCTTTGAGGGGAGGTAGTGGTGGATCAATTATGCGCTGTGCGGCCCTCACCACCCGCTGCAGGTCCTTCCTGTCCTCCGCGGTGCAGCTGGAAAACCACACCGTATAACAGTACGTCAGGAGACTCTCTATTACAGATCGATAAAAGTTGATCAGCAGGTGGTGAGGGAGACGAGCTTGCTTTAACTTTCTAAGGAAGTAAAGCCTCTGTTGGGTTTCCCCCACCTGGCAGGAGATGTTAGTGGTCCAGGTGGATCAGCCCAGATGTGGACGCCGAAGAACTTGAAGGTCTCCACCCTCTCCACCTCCTCACTGTGTATGCAGAGAGCAGAGGTGTGCCTCGATCTCCTGAAGTCCACGATCATTTCCTTAGTTTTTGAAATGTTTAAGTCCAGGTTATTGTCTGAACAGCATTTTGTCAAGTGCTGAACCTCCTCCCTGTAGGCTGTCTCTGTCATAGTATCGTCAGCAAATTTGACAATGGTGTTGCTGGTGTGAATGGGGAACAGTTGTGGGTGAGGAGGAAGTAGAGGACGGGGCTGAGGACACACCCCTGTGGTGTGCCTGTGTAAAGTCCAGTCCTGACATTCTGTGGTCTGTTACTTAGGAAATCTAATATCCCAGTGCACAGTGAACTGCCTAAGCTCAGGTGACTCAGCTTTTGAGATAGCCTGTGGGGAATAACTGTATTAAAGGCAGAGCTAAAATCCACAAACAGCATTCTCACATGGGTGTTTTTCTGATCCAGGTGTGTGGAGAGCTGTGATTATTGCATCTTCTGTCGACCTGTTTGCTCTATAAGCGTACTGATGTTGGTCGAGGTCAGCAGGGATGGCCGTTTTAATGTGAGAGAGGATGAGTCTCTCGAAACATTTGGTGATGATGGGGGTTAGGGCAACTGGGCGATAGTCATTGAGGCATTTCACTGTACTTTGGCACTGGGATGATGGTAGCTGATTTCAAGCAAGTGGGGACGAAGATGGTTGTAAATACCTCTGCTAGCTGGTCTGCGCACCTTACTGTTGAGCCATGGTTTATGATTGGGGAACACACTAACAGTTTTTCTCTGTGTCTTCAAAACAGTCCTGCAGGGCTGAGGTGGCGTCCTTCGTCCATACTTTCACTGTTTTTGTGTCTGGTTTCTGTCTGCAGCTGAGTGGTTTGTCTGATGGAATCAGAGACGGAGAGAGATGATCTGAGAGTCCCAGGTGTGGCAGAGGGCTGGCTTTGAAAGCATCTGATACGTTGCAATAGATTTGATTTAAACTATTCTTTTCTCTTGTTGGGAAGTTTACATACTTGTGGAATTTGGGCAGAACTGACCTCCAGTTGGCATGATTAAAGTCTCCTGCCACTATAACAATTCTGTCTGGTTGTGCTGATAGATGCTGGCTAATGGAGTAGTATAACTTCTCCATAGCTAGCCTAGCATTAGCTCGTGGCGGCACATACACCGCTGTTATGACAGCTGATGTAAACTCCCTCAGCAAGTAGACAGGTCTACACAGCAGCATTAGATACCCCTTGTCTGGTGAGCAGTGCACATCTTTAACTGTAGTGTTTGTGCACCGGCTGTTGTTTAAATAAATAAAAAGTCCTCCTCTACTTTTACCGGCATGAATAGTCCTGTCTGCTCTGAAGATAGCGTGGCCCGCTAACTCAATAGCAGCGTCCAGGATGTTTTGGTCAAGCCAAGTCTCCGTAATGATGATCACACAGTGGTTGAGACTGTGCGACGTGATCTGCAGTCGTAGCTCGTCCACTTTGTTGGTTAGCGACCAAAAATTAGCGAGAAAAAGACCTGGGACCGCCGGCTTATGAGGGCTAGCTTTAAGCTTCGCCTGTGTCTTCTCCACCTCAGCAGGAGGTGTTGAGCCCCTCGCTCTCGGGAGAGTGCCGAATCTCTGGAGGGATGAAATCCCAGCTGTCAGCCTTGAACTTGCAGTGAATATTACTCAAAACTGAAAAGCTCTGCTGTACTGCGCACACAGTTACAAAACCTCACAAGAAAAACACAATAAAAAGCAAAATAAAAAACAAAGTAGCTGTCAAAACATGAGGAGCGCTGGGTCGCCCTGTCTGGACGCACTGCCATCTTGTACTTTTGATTTATTTTTATTTTCCTTTTTTTCCAGAAAGTTCTCTATCCAGTAAGCCCACCACTCTGTCCACTCCAGCCATGTACAAGTTCAGACCATCGTTTGGGACGATGCCCAAAATGCACTACCACGCCACAGGAGAGAAGGTCATTAATCAGTTCATTCATTCATTCATTAAATGAAGTGTTTAAGTGAAATGTAATTAAACACAAGGCGTGCCCAACTTCAAACAGCACTTTAATACATTTATATCCATTACATTTACGATGTCATCATTTTCAGATCTTGATGTCCAAGGACGCCAAATCATCAGCCATCTTGGAAGAGCGAGCTCACGACTATCGCTCTGAGCCGAACCTCGATTTCCCGGATTACGGTGGCACTGAAGCTCCTCCCCTCCATCGCCACTTCACTTCGTCTCCGTTCCAGCTCGACTTGTACAGCCTGAAACACGCTGGTCGCAGGGAGGAACCTGTGAAGCTTGGAGGCGTCAAACCAGAGTCTGTCACATCTACCCCTCACAGGGGCGTGTTCTCCCCCGGGATGATGTCCAGCCGCAATGCCAGCCTGTCCTACGACAGCTTGTTAACACCGAACATAGCTGTGGCTCCCTCCATGCCCTTCCGCTCGCCCTACCTGCCTGCTAAGACCTGCCATATGCGACGTCCTGAACCGCAGCACCAGCACTTCCCCGTGTCCCCTTACAGCCCCACCCGGGTGGGGTACCTGTACAGCCGGGAGCGAGAGAGAGAGCGAAATGACAGCGAGAGAGAACGAGACAGGGATCCGTCTCCTGTCCGTTATGACAATCTCTCCAAAACAATCATGGCGTCCATCCAGGAGAGGAAAGAGTTGGAGGAAAGGCAGAGGCTCATTCACCGTCACGGCCATGCCCATGCACACAACCATGCCCATATTTACACCAATGATTCGGGCGTATTTGATGGACATTTTCGCGTCTCCAGAGGGTCTAGGGACGAGCTCACCAGGGTCGGGGTGATGTCCTTTGGCCCTCGCGGACTCCACTCTTCAGCCTTATCGCTAGTCCAAGCTCATGGAGCGTCCACTTCCTCTCTGCACAACGAGGTGGGAAATGCAGGGGGCGTCCATTACTGTTCGCCATCCCGTCAGTCCCCTCTCTCTCCTTCCTTCTCTCCTCGTTCTCCTTCCTTCTCTCATCACAAGCTGTCCTTCATCAGCGCCGTGGAGCGAGCCGAATCGCCTCGCCTGGGCCGCAGGTACGACTCGGGGGGGATGAAACATCAAATTATTATTAGTAGTAGTAATAGTATTATTAGCATTAGTATGCAAAGAGTGTTTGTTTCCTTTTGTTTAGTTGGAAAAATTAATCTAGACTCTTGTTAGTTTTATAAATCAATGCCAGTTAAAGTGACAAAGTATCCAAATTTAACGAACATAAAATATTGCAATGTTTTTATTAGATTATCGGAATGTTCTAGATGTTTAATAATTTATTTCTGTAATGGATGAGTTAAATCTTTTTATCATTGTCTTTAGGGAGGAACTGAATCGAATGAAAGTTAACGGACGGCCTAAAGGGCAGATGCGAGACTGCCCCCTGGTGTCCTCTGGAACACAGCTCAGCCCCAGCATCAAAAAGGTGACAGGAGTGGGCGGGACTACATACGAGATATCAGTGTGATGGACACCTGGAAAAGCCAATCCATTCATGAGGAAGTACTGCCATGGTGACAGACACTACCACTAGTGACCGAGCCTGTCTTTCACGACACAGTGTAGCTGACCAATCAGAGCCTTTCTCACAGGTGGGCGGGCCAATCGGAGCAGGTCTTTCACTGTTCTGGTCCAATCAGAGGAGGTCTGTCCCAGTCTCCTGATGCTTTTGGTTGGTGATTGCAGCATTGTGGGGCTGAGACTGTGTGTGTGTGTAAAATCAGGAATTTTTATGTATCACTCTATTCCAGAAGAAAATTGGTTTAAAAAATGACAAAAGAAAAAAACCCTCTGAAAAGGGCTGCAGTGTCTGTTAACTTTAATATCCAAAAAAAGGTGCTTGTGTGTGAGTTGTAGGCCACCATCGTTATCTTTATTACACCCTGCATTAGTGCTAGCATTAGCATGCAACCTGCTTTTACTCTGACTGAATTCTCAGAAACTCCACTTTCACTCCTTTACTTTTAGATAAATGAAATTAAAGAAATGTACTTTCAGTTAAAAGTACATTAATAGCTGCATTGGTGCTAAAAACGCTCATACACACGTCCCACATCTCCGATCTCCCCATTAGCGCTCTGGTTAGCTAACAGCCGCTGTATTGGTGCTCCGTCTCCGTTCCTCACCTTCACCGTGAGGGATTGTCATGAAGGGTGCCAATAATTTTGGAGTTCAGCGTTTTCCCCCCAAACGAGGCAGATGGAATTAAAATGTTGAAGTTTCCTTGTGTCGTAGTGAGACTGTGTGTGTGTAACTGACAGTAGCTTGTTGCATGCGTTGTGTAGCTCGCCGTGTTCTCATGCGACAGTAGAGTCAGAATTCACTTCATTAAATCAGGCCAAAAAAAACCCCCACAGCTCTTTAATGTGTTATAATGAGAAAAAATAAATTCTGTCCTGTAACGTAAACCAGTATAAATCAATGTGAGTATTGGGGGCACATACTTATGATCAGTCTGCCTCTGCAGGGGGGTTACAGTGGTGCACATTTTGTCCCCTATCTAGGGCTCTGACATGGAGATCTGTTAACGTCAAACTCAGTTTTTCTTATTGTTCAAACATGACAAATTGTAAATTCATAAAGTCAGAACTGATGATGCAGCAGGGCTTTATTAAAAATTCACTCTAAAAATGCATTTAATTTAAAACTGAATGTTTACACTGCAGAGTAAAAATACCTTTAAACAGCTAAAGTAAAAAAACAAACATACTTTACTATTAAGTTTTCCTTTTACTCTAACTGAACTCCACCCCGCCCTGACCTCACCTTTCACCATGACCCTGCCCAACCCATTTTACCCTGATCCCACCCAACATTTCATCCTAACTCCCCCTCAACCCCACCCTGACCCAACTATGACTTTTCATCTTGACTCCGCCTCCTGGCCTTACACCCCCCCCCCGTTCAGTAATATCACACTACATCTCTAACAACATAAACATTTGAGCTTTAAATCTCACTCTTTAAAAGCAGAACTCTTTAGTTTCATGTACAGTGCTCTTTTTTTAGTGATACTTTTAGTTTCACACTTTAACAGCAGCTTATTTCCCCCAGTTTCAGTTTCTGTAAATGTTCTTTTGCATTAATTTCCCATCAGACTCGGCACAGCATCACGCAAACACGATCACATTTCCTGATTAAATGAAATCCCTCGGTGTCGCGTCTTGTACAGTGTAAGAATTTTTAAAGTTCTATATTTTGTCTAAAATCCAGAGAAGTGACATCACACCTGCTGTTATCCAAAAGATAGAATCTTTATTTTCTTTTTTTACTCCCCCCCCAGCCAGTAAAGTGCATCCACGGCATACTTGATTTTATTGAAACAGGTGTGTCAGTGTTTATTAAGATATTTCACTCTGGATGTACTTTATTTAACCATCACACTTGATACTGTATTAAAGGTATTTTAAAAATGACTACTTTCATACATTACTTTTGTACCATATACATATATAAATGAACATGAGTGAGTAAATGTGAGTGTTTAACTGATAAAATACAAACCTGATGTTTTATCGTTTATCGTGAAATGTCGTGTGGAATTGTTTTGCCCTTGACAGGCTGTCTGGCACAGCAAAGCATTCTGGGAGAAAAACACAGAATAAAATCATGGTGTGTGTGTAATTATAGATAAAGAAGAATATGGGAATCTTTTTCTGTTTAAATAAAGGTGTCTGAAGAAATAAAAATATAGTTTGATATTGAGGTACAGCTATTTTTTTTGTTCATCTAAAAAAAAAAAAGTCTAAATCAGTAAATAAATTTAGTCTGAAAATGTGTTGGTTCTTCATTTCCTTCTGAATAACAGCCGGTGAAGGGTAAAATTTAATTATTTAAAGATAAGTTAAACATCATGCAAGTCAAACAGCTACACAGTACGACGTTTTGGTAAATCAGGCATCAGGAAGGGGAAACCCACAGACGCATTCCTGCCTCGAAAACTATTTCTAAAATGGTCTCTTGATTGACAGACAGGGACTTCAAATTATAAAAGTGAAAATCCATGATTGTCCTCAGGATAGATTTATATTATTAATGTAATCCAGTGATTTAAATATTAAAGTTCTTGATGGCGGTATCTGTGGCATGCTTGCAGCCGGTCTGGGCCACTTTGATTGCTACTTGTTTTGATGAGTTCGAGTTAAATCCTGGACTCTTATCTTCACTCTCACATCTGCTTGGTGTCCATCAGGTTATCCTGAGCAGTGATGTAATGTCTCATCACCTGTTGACGTCACTCTGTCACACACAGATAACTCAGCTTCTTAAATCCTCATCATCCAGTCACCGAGCTAAACCACACTCCTGAATATGAATATATTCTCATGTTTGTCCTTCATTAAGCTGAGAAACGTCTCTGAGCGTGCGTCAGTGATCGTTTGGTCCTGGATCGATCCGTCAGGCAGAATCTCCTGAGCAGCAGAACTTCACGTTCCTGCATTATACCTTATCAAGTCAACCTTCTTCAGTACAGACAGATCAAAACCTAACACTTATTGAAATGTGTAAAATAATATAAATCTCATCTCATTATCTGTTATCTGTAGCCGCTTTATCCTGTTCTACAGGGTCGCAGGCGAGCTGGATCCTATCCCAGCTGACTACGGGTGAAAG
>JAPEIY010000017.1:39791463-39802302 GCA_026122135.1 Cathorops aguadulce | reverse complement strand
TTTCGACATTTGATATGTTGTCTATGTTCTATTGTGAATACAATGTCAGTTTTTGAGATTTGTAAATTATTGCATTCCCTTTTTATTTACAATTTGTACTCTGTCTCAACTTTTTTGGAATCGGGGTTGTATATTGTCAGATCACCTGAAACCTGGAAAATGTGTGTGTCGATGAGTGTGAGAAAACAGGAAGTGTTGAAGTGATTCTGTGGGTGAAATCGCACCTCGTCTCATACGCAGGTCTTTAAGAAGCCATTTGTGTTTTCTCTGGGAGCATCACGCTGTCAGCTGAACATTCTGGAAAGCTCTAATGTCCTGTATCGTTCTGTGTCTCATCTCTAATGCACTTCAATATTTTAAACCTGACAGTGTCTGCAGAAAATAAAACTTTTATTACATATAAATCCACCTGAGACAGGAGAGCATTATAATTCAAACGAGTCGTAGCAGTGTGCGGCAGCCATGTTTAAAACTGCCTCCGAGTGCAGAGAATTATAGGGCACTTAGGATAATGGAACACTTTTTTCCCAGATGGTGTGATGGAGGCGACGTTGACTCCTCTGTCTCATCCGTCTATCATTAGAGGAGAAGAACAGCTGGCAAATGGCACGTCTGAGCCGGAGGCGCTAACAGCCTGACGCACTGCAGCGGCCATGTTAGATGAGGAGTCAAACAGGTAATAAACCTCCAAAAATGCCATCACACGCAAACATTCATCATCAAACACCATCACACTGCAGTGTTCACAATCAAACACAATCACCATCAGAAGCAAAATTTACACACCATCAAACACGAACATTCAACACCATCACACCGGAATGAAGACAAAACCAACAATCACCATCAAACTGCAATATCAATACTTACAAACAGCATCAGTCACCATCAAAATACACATTACACTCAAACACCAACACTCACACTTTGTATGCTGCTGTGTGGTAGAGAATTTTGGTGTTTGATGGTGAATGTTGGTGTATGATAGTGAATGCTGGTGTGTGATGGTGAATGTTGGTGTTTGATGGTGAATGTTGGTGTATGATAGTGAATGCTGGAGTTTGATGGTGAATGTTGGTGTCTGATGGTGAATGTTGGTGTCTGATGGTGAATCTTGGTGTATGATAGTGAATGCTGGTGTATGATGGTGAATGTTGGTGTTTGATGGTTGATGTTTGATGGTGAATGTTGGTGTACGATAGTGAATGCTGGTGTGTGATGGTGAATGCTGGTGTTTGATGGTGAATGTTGGTGTGTGATGGTGAATGCTGGTGTGTGATGGTGAATGTTGTTTGATGGTGAATGTTGGTGTATGATAGTGAATGTTGGTGTATGATAGTGAATGTTGGTGTGTGATGGTGAATGCTGGTGTGTGATGGTGAATGTTGGTGTTTGATGGTGACTGTTGCGGCATGATAGTGAATACTGGTGTGTGATGGTGAATGTTGGTGTTTGATGGTGACTGTCGCGGCATGATAGTGAATGCTGGTGTGTGATTGTGAATGTTATTTGATGGTGAATGTTGGTATTTGATGGTGAATATTGGCGGTTGATGGTGAATGTTGGTGTATGATAGTGAATGCTGGTGTATGATGGTGAATGTTGGTGTTTGATGGTGAAAGTTGGTGTACAATAGTGAATGCTGGTGTGTGATGGTGAATGCTGGTGTTTGATGGTGAATGCTGGTGTTTGATGGTGAATGTTGGTGTATGATAGTGAATGTTGGTGTGTGATGGTGAATGCTGGTGTGTGATGCTGAATGTTGGTGTTTGATGGTGACTGTTGTGGCATGATAGTGAATGCTGGTGTGTGATGGTGAATGTTGTTTGATGGTGAATTTTGGTGTTTTTGGACAGTGAATGCTGGTGTTTCATGGTGAATGGCAGAGTGTGATGGTGATTGTTGGCGTTTGATGGTGAATGGCGGAGTTTGATGGTGAATGTTGGTGTTTGATGGTGAATGGCAGAGTTTGAGGGTGAATGGCAGAGTCTGATGGTGAATATTGGTGTTTGATGTTGAATATTGGTGTTTGATGGTGAATGTTGGTGTCTGATGATGAATGCCGGTGTTTGATGCTGAATGCTGGTGAATGTTGGTGTCTGATGGTGAATGGCAGAGTTTGATGGTGAATATTGGTGCTTGATGGTGAATGCTGTTGTTTGATGTTGAATGCTGGTGAATGTTGGTGTCTGATTGTGAATGCTGGTGTTTAATGGTGAATGCTGGTGTTTGATGGTGAATGTTGGTGTTTGATGGTGAATGCTGGTGTTTGATGTTGAATGCTGGTGAATGTTGGTGTCTAATGGTGAATGCTGGTGTTTGATGACGAATGCTGGTGTTGGATGGCGAATGTTGGTGTGTGATGACGAATGCTGGTGTTTGATGGTGAATGTTGGTGTTTGATGGTGAATGCTGGTGTTTGATGGTGAATGTTGGTGTTTGATGTTGAATGCTGGTGAATGTTGGTGTCTAATGGTGAATGCTGGTGTCTAATGGCGAATGTTGGTGTTTGATGGTGAATGTTGGTGTGTGATGACGAATGCTGGTGTTTGATGGTGAACGTTGGTGTCTGATGGTGAATGCTGGTGTTTGATAATGAATGGTGGATTTTGATGGTGAATGCTGGTGTTTGATGGTGAATGGCAGAGTTTGATGGTGAATGTTGGTGTTTGATGGTGAATATTGGTGTTTGATGATGAATGCTGGTGTTTGATGTTGAATGCTGGTGAATGTTGGTGTCTGATGGTGAATGCTGGTGTTTGATGACAATTGCCGGTGTTTGATGGGAAAGCTGGTGAATGTTGGTGTTTGATGGTGAATGCTGGTGTATGATGCTGAATGCTGGTGTTGGATGGTGAATGTTGGTGTTTGATGACAAATGTTTGGTGTTTGATGGAGAATGCTGGTGTTTGATGGTGAGTGTTGGTGTCTGATGGTGAATGCTGGTGTTTGATGGTGAATGTTGGTGTTTGATGACGAATGCTGGTGTTTGATGACGAATGCTGGTGTTTGATGATGGATGTTGGTGTTTGATGGCGATTGCTGGTGTTTGATGGCGATTGTTGGTGTCTGATGGTGAATGTTGTTGTGTGATGGTGAATGCTGGTGTTTGATGACGAATTCTGGTGTCTGATGGTGAATGTTGGTGTCTGATGGTGAATGCTGGTGTCTGATGGTGAACCGTGGTGTTTGATAGTGAATGTTTTTATTGTTGCTGGTGGTGTTTCCTTGTGTGTAGTAAGTGCTGCTTTAACAGTAGAATAAACCTCGTGTTGAGCTGCTCTGGGATCAGTTCTCGTGTCTGGCTCTCAGTCCCGCCCCCTACAGCGGCTGGAAATAAAGGCCGAACCACTCAAGCATCTTCAGCCGCTACTAGAGATGAAAGGCGCTTAAGAGCATGACACACTCAACAAAACAGCACAAAAACACTCTCACTCCTCATTTCTTTCAAAAACACGATATGTAATTGGAGAGGGGGAGCAGAGGATCATGGGAAATCTTCATCAGGTGGCTCAGGGGCTTTGAAGTGAAGTGGCTGTTGTTAATCTGTTCGCTTGTAAAACAAGACATCAATAAGACGAGAGGCTCGACCCTTCACACCCGGCTGTGTGGGAGGTGACCGAGTGTGTTTTAACCTGTGTGTGTGTGTGTACCATAAAATGTAGCTCATCCAGTGACTGACCTACGACTTCAAAAATACCAGTTAGACTGCTTTAACTGGATGCTTACGTGTGTGTGTGTTTGACATTTAAACAGAAAAGCGTCTGAAGGAAAAAGACATCCGCTGCCTGGACGTCTCAAAACATCAAGCTCTCGCTTGGGGCAAAAGGTCGCAAGTCACTTCCATTAAGACACGATCACTAAACCCCTGCGCGTGCACACACACACACACACACACAAGGCCGAGGAGGCCCAGAGCCATAAAAAAAACACATGAAAGCCGGTTCTGTTTGACTGGGTCCCACATGGCAACACACCACAGTATTTATAACCTTAATGACTAAAACAGAAGCTGGAAGCTAACGCTAACACTCGACACTCATGTCACTAGGCTTCAGTTTCCCGTTAGCATATTTAGCATGATCTCAGGAGCAAACAAGGCCAGCGCTATGTTCCAAATTCTCCCTTAAGCCCTACACTTGAGAACCATGAGCACGATGTAGCACATGAGTACAGACCAGTGCAGTGTTCCTGTTCCTTCTAAGATGTAGAACTCCACAGAATGTACAGCTACACTGCTAGCAGACTCTAGAACCCACACCGTTCCATATCTCTGTACCCTACAATATGTAGTGTACTAATCTAGGGAACAGAACAAGTGATCACCTCAACATTCTGTCAGCGACACCACCAGAAATACCTCAATGTTACCAAGCCAGTGGGCGTGTCCTAAACCATTCGCTACTCATTTTACAGGACAAATAAACACTTTCATCATTACACAGTGGGTGTGTCCCAAACCATGCTTACTGTACTGTAGCTACGTACTGAGGTTTGTTTATATCATTTATCAAAATCACACATTATTATTATTATTATTGTAGATCACGACTAAACTATCATCACGTCTGTTGGGTTACATTAAACGCTGGTGTTTTATGAAGTCTTTAAAAATGTGCATTTGTTTTGTATTTAAAATAAAAAGCTAGCCAGATTTATTTACAGCTAAAACAAACACGTTTGAACTGCTACGTTTTTTTTTTGTGAAAGCGTTCCTGTGATGTGAAAATGGTCAAAGAACACACCGCTTTATCTGCATCACGCTTCATTATTCAAGACCGCGAGATATCGCTGTGTGTGGGTTTTTTTCATTCAGGCCTCTCTGTGATCTGCCTCGACTTCCAGATTACAAAACCACTGGCTGATCATCTCGCTCTTATCTCTCCCTTCGCCTTATCGTTTCTCGGCGCTGATAAACGCTGACGGGAGGAAGCCCTATGAGTGCTCGACTCCAGCGCCATGGCCGAGACGGATTAAAGGTTAGCCGCCGGAACGGATGGGAAACGAATAAATATGGCCTGATTTGAAAAAAAGAAGGAGGAAGATGGAGGAGAGAGCTGCGGCGGAAAATTGGCCATGATGAAGAAGCCCTTATAACGAGGTTATAACACATTATAATACATCACACACTGTATGTACATTACACTACACTACAACACACACACACGGATCATGGATAAATGGACACCCAATTGAGAATGCCAAAGGTCACCCAAAGGTCAGCCCCAGGGAATTCTGGGAGCCTGAACAACACGGCTATATTCCGAACTGAAAGGTTATGTTTCATAAACCTGCTTTAACTGAGACCACACACACACAGCGAGACAGAGAGAGAGAGAGAGCAGCATGACAGAGACCCGCAGTAATAAATAACCTCACTCCTGTGATGCAACCTGGGTGATGAACATCGATTTAGACGTGATGTTCGCCACACAAAGCGACTGCATCTGCATCTGTTGGCTGCAATTTACACGACTGCGAGTGTGTGAAGTGGCACTGAGATCAGACCCTATATGCAAATTCCATTCAAATGCAGCACAGCCTCAACACTGACATGTGCGTGTGTGTGTGTGTGTGTGTCCAGATGTAGAATCAAATTCAACCATTGTTTTTTTTTTTATCTGTTATTTTAAATTGTTGTTACTAGTGTTTATTATTATATTGTATACTAGTATATTTTATGTACTTTATAATAAAAACAATAATATTTTATTATAATTCTTCATTTGAGGCCGAGTGTCTGTGTGTGTTTTGTTGTTGTTTTTTAAACACAACACTGTGACTACCCTGCACTTATTTTTATCAGCTATTAAATGCTTCTTTAAAATGTACTTGTATTTATAAAAGGTTGAATAAGTGTTTGTTACCATTATGATAATATAATTATCCCATGGTGTATATTTTATGACAGTTATATTGTGTGATTTTGGTCGTTTTGTTACAGATGTACAACACAACAATGGCTCTGCAGGTATTTACTCAGGTCTCAAGCGCTTATTTTATTAATTAATTTTTACTGACAGATGTACACAATATATTTGAGAGCACACACACACACGTTATTACAAATATCTAGTGATTTTTGTTTTTTGTAAAACACATGAAACACAGCAATGCCTGTTTATTATTTTATTTGATATTAAATGCTAAAATCATGTGTTTGTTTATTTCTACTTATAATAATAATAATAATAATAATAATAATAATAATAATAATAATAATAATAATAATAAAAACAATTCTAAATATTTCAGAATATTATTTAAATTATGATCTGAAACTTTCTTGGAATGCTAATGTCACATGGTGTTAATTATTATTATTATTATTATTATTATTATTATTATTATTATTATTATTCCTCATGCACACGGTGTAGTTTAGAGGAGTGGGTGAGGGGAAGAAAATTACTTTCTCTTACAAACCAGAAAAAAAAAATCTCTCTCTCACACACACACACACACACACACACACACCATTCCATCCAGAAACGAAAATAGCAAATAAAAAAATCATGTACATCAGTGTATATAATTACATATGCATGTTTTAAATACATTTTTTCAGTAAAGATCCAAATAAAGCGACATGACAGCACACACACACACACACACACACACACACACACACACACCCCGCCGCTCCCAAGACAGGCATTAAAATAAATAAATAATTCAGGATTAAAATCAAGAATAAGCTGTGGGTGTGTTACAGGTTTCACTCAGGGAAAGAGAAAAAACTCGCACTCACGAGCTCTGTGCGTCCGTGCGCGTGTGTGTGTGCGTGTGTGTGCGTGCGTCTGTGTGCGTGTGTGTGCGTGCGTCTGTGTGCGTACGCGTATGTGCGTGTGTGTGTGCGTGCGCAAGACACGACCGTGTGTTTGTTGCCACGCAAAAATATGATTCTGCACCGAATCCGTCTTTTCTCTCTCTCTCTCTCTCTCACACACTAATAATAATAATAATAATAATAATATCAGAAGCTGTGGAAGGAGAAACAGACGGAGTTCCAGTCTTACCCCGAGTACAGCTCAGCTTTCCGGGGGGGAGACAGAGAGACAGGGGAGAGAGAGAGAGAGAGAGAGACAGGGGGGAGAGAGAGAGAGACAGGGGGGGGGAGAGCGAGAGAGAGAGAGAGACAGGGGGGAGAGAGAGAGAGACACAGGGGAGAGAGACAGGGGGAGAGAGAGAGACAGGGGAGAGAGAGTCCGTTATATCCACAGTGCGGTAAAAGCCGAGCTGATCAACACTTTAGTCCGGGATGAAGCTCGTTTCCGTTCACACACGCGCGCGCGCGCAGTCCCAGTAAAATCCGGCTCCGGGAGCTCGAGCTGGGTGTCGCGTCTCCTCAGTGTGCGCGCGCGCGCTGACAGCTCGCTAACAAAAGCCTTTACATTCCCTCAGCACGGGCAGCGCGCGCCGCTCTCCTCCTCTCCCTCCGCTGCCCTCTCCTCCTCCTGCTGCTTCTCCTCCTCCCCCGGACTCAGTGCAGCGGGGACGAGCGCGGATTCCATCCACAACAACAACAACAACACCAGCAGTGAGACACAGAGCGCGCGCTGTGTGAGAGAGAGATCCGCGCGCCCTGTTTTCCTTTCTGTCGCGCGCGGGGAGAGAGAGAGAGAGAGAGAGAGAGGGCGCGCGAGGCGCACTCAAGCGCAGTCACGGCGCGACTGGAGCAGCACGCTCACGGGCTGAGGGAAGGGAACCCTACTGCGCATGCGCGCACCGGTCCCGACTGACACACGTTGCCTGGATACTGAGGCACGCGAACTGACAGGAACAACAAAGATGGCGGCGTGTATTTAAAATATTGAATAATTAGTAATAAACAGATTACTGCAGTACAAAAAGTGACTTTATTCTGCTTTAATTCACTGAAGGTTTATTTCTGCCCCATCAGGAGGGGAACATTCAGGAGGCCATGACTGAAACACTCAAACACACATCACATCACATCATCACGTCACATCACCACATCGTATCACATCACTACATCACACCACATCACATCATCACATCACCACATCACACCACCACATCATCACATTAGATCACCACATCAGATCACATCACCACATCACATCACCAAATCACGTCACTACATCGCATCACCACATCATCACATTAGATCACCACATCAGATCACATCACCACATCTCATCAGATCACCTCATCGCATCACATCATACTACCACATCACGTCACCACATCACATCACACCATCACATCAGATCACATCACCACATCACATCAGATCACATCATAACATCACCACATCAGATCACATCACATTATCCCATCAGATCACACCACATCACACCACATCAGATCACATCACCACATCACATCAGATCACATCACCACATCATCAGATCAGATCACCACATCACCACATCAGATCACATCACCACATATCACATCAGATCACATCAGTGCAGATCACATCACCACATCACTTAAGATCACATCAGATCACATCATAACATCACCGCATCAGATCACATCACATTATCCCTTAACATCACTTAAGATCATCATATCACATCAGATAATCACATCAGATCACATCACCACATCACATCAGATCACCTCACCACATCAGATCACATCACCACATCACATCAGATCACATGAAATCACATCACCACATCACATCCGATCACATAACATCAGATAACATCACATCAGATCACATCACATCAGATCACATCAAATCAGATCACATCACCACATCACATCATATCATATCACATCAGATCACATCACCACATCAGATCACATCACCACATCAGATCACATCACCACATCACATCAGATCACATCATCACATCAGATCACCACATCACATCACATCCGATCACATAACATCACATCATCACATCAGATCACATCAAATCAGATCACATCACATCCGATCAGATCACATCACATAATCACATCCGATAACATCACATCAAATCAGATCACATCAGGAAAATATCGAGTGGGTTATGGATTTGTGTGGAAACACAGCGCTCTAACTTCCACCTTTCAGTTTTGCAGTTCGCAGCGTTGCAGCCCAACTACAAAAAGTGACTCTGATTTATTCCCCTTAGTGTCTCAACTCATTCAAAAAGACTGAATCATTCAGGAAGTAGGCATGTTTAGATCATAACCTCACCCCTAACCCCGCCCCAACACTAAACTCAACTTTTACAACTTTACAAATTATGAGAATAGAAACAGATTTACACTGAACTAGAATCTGATCACCATCTCAACCAAAACCAATTCACCAACTCGAGCAGAGTGAATCAGATTCATTATACACAGCTGCAAATCAAACACAGTTCACAGCGATTCACACAACACTGTACTGATAGACACGACACAAACTACAGAAAACTGTAAAATACACTGGTTTGTTTATTTGTTTATTTGTGTGGAAATGTAGCAGCTTGACCTCCAGGTTTCAACTAACTGAATGATTCACTCACCTCACTGACTCATTCAACAGAACTGAATCGTTCACAAACCATCGACTGTAAGCTTCACTGATTCAATCAACGATCGGCTAAATGAGAGCAGAATCTCGGTTCGGACTGAAATTCGCTCTGAGTGAATCATTCACCAAAGAAATCATTCATGAATCTGAGTCATGAATGAAAGATTCAAACTGAGCCCCTGAATGAGAGAGGAGCGACTCTCAGTTACGCGCAGTGTAGAGTTACAAATACACAATTCACACAAAGTAATCACACGGCAATCACGACGCGTGGAAATAAACACAGCCAAGCCTGAACCAAAGAAATGACTCCGGTTCATTCCCTTAAAGAACGACTGGTCATGAATGAAACTCCACAACCCATAACCCCGCCCACAGCCCCACCCCAACCCGAAACTCAAACATTATCACTTTTATTATAACTTGAGTTGTGAGACTTGGTATAATTTGAGTAATATGGAAAGCAACAACAGGAAATGAACATTATTTAAAATGATTGTTACTGCATGTTGGTTGTTGGCTGTAGTTATATTGTGCGTTAGATGCAGGTTTTTTGATTGTTTCTGTAACTAAAGACGCCTGTAGCTAAAACAGAGACATGAAAAGCGCCAGTAAGAAAACCGTACGTTGTTCTGTAGGGACTTGTTTGATGAACAAATCGCCGTTATTACGCAGCTTTCAAATTACAGGCCTCTGGTTTTACAAATCGATAAACACAGAGGCATTGTGTTTTGTTTCGGCCGACAAACAGGCGTTCAGCGCAGCCGGCACACGCGATGTCAGCGCCGCTGCTTGGTGGTTTCACCGTCTGGAACGCCAGGCTTGTAATTATTTAGCAGCTGACTGTGATTATAGGTCATCTCCAAGCCTACACACTTCCTATTAAAACATCAGGATTCCAGAAAAAACACTACACACACACAAAGCCTGCACATATGCAAAACATCATGCTCTCACACACACACGTGCATGCACACACACACACACACCCCTAAAGTACACTACTTCTCGTGTAAAGGTCACTAACACATGCCCTGTCTAGTGCACTTCTCACACACTCGCGTTTACCCCTCAGCGTTGGTGTGTAAACACACCTGCAGTGATGAGAATAAAACAGAATACACTTAATTACCTGCTAATTAACATGTGGTTCAAAAATGAACTTGCAATCAGTGTTTAATTCACATGTTTCACACAATAAAAAGCTCTAAGAGCACATCTACACCTTTACTCTCATTAAACATGCACAAACCATGAATATACATGATATGCAAATGCGTACACCCCCCCCCCCCCCAAAAAAAAAAAAAACCCTGCAGGTGTTCCTGACATCAAGACCAGCCTGATATCAC
>JAPEIY010000017.1:36882447-36894195 GCA_026122135.1 Cathorops aguadulce | reverse complement strand
CAAGTACTTTTAGCATAAAATGTGTTCATTTTAATTGTAACATTTCACTTTAAAAGCCTTATTCATTTACATAGATTTTTAAAAAATGTGATTAATCGCGATTAACTATGTGAAATTCTGAGATTAATCACGATTAAATGTTTTAATCGTTTGACAGCCCTAATTTTTATATTTTCGCATTCAAACAAACAAATAAAAATCCAACTCACAAATTTGTGGATTGAGAAAACTGAGCGAGTTATGAAAATAAAAGATTCTGTATTGCCATTCATTTTTAAATAAAATTATTTTTCTCCTGTAAATGATACCCAGCTTATAGATCACCCTGGGGCCACTTGTTCTCTGGTTGATAATTTTTTCGAGTTTATGAACTCCTTTGGCTTTCCATAAAGCGCCACTGCGAGCAACTCCTCAGCAAAACCCGAACTGTCAGCGGTTCTCTGCCCCTTCCTGAGGCTCTGATTCCGGGGATTTGGGCTAATATTTAGATAGGATAGAGTTTTATATACGCGGTCCCCACACACACACACACACACACACACACACACATATGGATGCTGAAATCTCCTTCGCGCGCTCCTCTGACACTCAGTGATTAATTACCTGCTAATTGATCCCACCCTCTCATTAGCACCTGTCTGTTTGCTCTCCGGGGTTCAGTCAGAACTTACAGACAGAAACCAACACAATCTAATCAAACAGAGATGTTCAGGAAAGAAAAGCAGCTCTCCACCTCGGCCATGAGCTTCATCAAATACTGGCGTGCTTAAGAACAATCTAATTGGTTAAAATATATTTAAATCTTCCTAATTAATACTCATTAATATTAATATTACCAATTAATAATCATTCTGAAACACTGAGCTGGAAGATGTTTTATCACTGAGTTACAGATTTATAAAGATATTGAGTTTAACAGATACTATTGTACTTTAGGTCATTATTTTTTATCTTGTGTATTATTTTAGCAGTTTTCTAACATTATTATTATTATTATTATTATTATTATTATTATATCCGCTGTTCGACTAAAGCGAAGTCAAGTGCAAAACCAAAACACACACACACACACCCTATTATAATCTAATATAACAAGTTTAACCGTAGTTTGCTCTGTCCGTGTTGCCATGTTGTTCAATTTTAATCCTCTATTAAGTTAAAAATTAATATCGGTTGATTTATTTGTTATAATTTGGGATTTTTAGGGGGGATTAAGCGGAAATCCGTTACACCAACCTGGCAACCCGAGAAAGCATCTTTTTATTTCAGCATCACTATTTGGTGAAAGGTTTAAATTTAAAAGGGAGAAAAAAAGGCAAAACCAAAAATATATTCAATGCCAAGTGTAAAAGGGAAATGTGAAGAAATTAAAATGTGTTCACTGTGACTCGGGTAAATAACAAATAAACTAACAAATAAATAAATAAAAACATTTGTCAATGAATGAATAATTACAATTAAATGAGTCCTTTAAAACAAACACCTAAGACAGGAGTTTAACAGAATACTGCACAAGGAGCAAATGTAATAATAATAATAATAATAATAATAATAATAATAATAAGCAACAATTTTGTGATATTTCTATTTTTTTTAACACACAAAGAGCATTTATATCTCGATTAAAATAACCCACTGAACATAAAGTCATAAAATGTTTTGAAAATGTGAGTGTTTCAGAATGCACATCAAGTGTAAAATTATAACCAGCTCACGCGACGTTACTGAAAAAAATAAATGAAAAAATAAATCTGCGCTCAGCAATGCATCAGGAAGATCAGGAGTGAAGTTTGGAGTGAAGTCAGGAGTCAGTGGCTTTTTCACTCTTCCTGTGACACACAAGCAGCCAATCTGATCTACTGACCTGCAACGTGCATGAAGATGAAGATCAGAAATATGTATGTTTATTTTCCAAAATAATAATAATAATAATAATAATAATAATCTGTGGAGTAAAATATACAAGCACGAGGCAGGAAAAACAAAATGGCTGCATGTCCTGGAAAACTGTACTGCAAGATTATAATGAATATATATATGACAGAGAGAGAGAGAGAGAGAGAGAGAGAGAGAGAGTAGTGTGTGTGCGCGTTGCGTTGTCTGGATAGACTCAGCATGGTGTGTGTATGGATTATACAAATGATTTCCGGAGCAAATTTTTCTTTTTTCTTGACTCTAAGGAACAAAGCAGACCAACCGGAAGTAGAATAATGTATGTGCACGCGCAGCGACTCAAACCTAAAGCTGGTGATGAATGATCTGATTAAAAACAATGCAAATGATTGGAGGGAGTTTGTGTATTAGATGAGATATTAATCAGTGTGTGTGTGTGTGTGTGTGTGGCTATAGAGTGTAAACTGTGGTGATGTTTGCTTTAAGAGTAACTGCACAGAAAAAGGCGAAGTTTCCACCTGAACCCACTGGCTGAATGTGAGAAGCTGATAAAGTTTGCAATGATGCATAATGACGTCATAAACATCATGCATAGTAAGGTTATACAAAACGGTTTAGTGTCTAAAGTGTTGTCTGAATACTGCAGTGAAAAAGCGACAGGAAGAAAAAATACTCAAAAAATGTTCCATATAGTGAGAGGAGAGCTCTTCGATTCGGTTCTGATTGATCCACCACTAAAACACGTCCAACAATGACGTCACCTCTGAGTCTAACACTCCCCAATTTTATCCTACTTGAGTTTTAAAATCTAATCAAACTTTTCCACATTATTATTATTATTATTATTATTATTATTATTATTATTATTATTATTATTATTATTATTTTGGCCGCACGCGCAATAGCTTTTCTGGTTGTTATGAATGGTTACTGAGCATGTGCAAAGCAAAAAAATAATAATCTACAAAGCAAAAGTGCATTTCATTTTGATTATTTGTTTTTAATAGGATAAGAGAATTTTAAAAATCTTGCAGTCGACTGTGAAAAAATAAATAAATAAATAGTTAAATACACGCAGTATTGCACACTTTTACGCTTAAATGCATTCCTATCCCTCTTGCTCGCGTGTGTGTGTGTGTGTGTGTGTGTGTGTGTGTGTGTGTGTGTGTGTGTGTGTGTGTGTGTGTGTTTAACGGAGCTCTGTATTTTGTCTGTTATCACCTGTGTGTTTACAAAAGGAGCTTCCGACTTGGCAATGATGAAGTGAATCAGATAAAGATGAGAAGAGAGAAAAAACCCGGGATTTGATCTGAGTTCAGAAAACAAGGATTTAAAAAAAAGAAAGAAAGAAAAACAAAAACCCTGCTGCTGTCATCAATAAAGCAGAAGAATATACAGTATGTTTATCCAAAATACGGTCGATACTATTGTTATTATTATTATTATTATTATTATTACTTAAACCGCGACAGGATTATTGATGAAACATGCTTATGAGATAAGTAAGTAAATAAATAAATAAATAAATAAATAAATAAATGACGTTATTCCAAGGAAAGAGAAGAGTCATTTCATTAAAAAATAAAAAACATAAATATATCACGGGGGGAACCTATCCAAATACTTTAGAAATGAAGTGAAAATAAAAGCAGGGAATTACCTCTGTTGTGTTTTTGTTTATCAGTGATTATATTTTGATATTAATTTATTGTGTGTGTGTGTGTGTGTGTGTGTGTGTGTGTGTGTGTGTGTGTGTGTGTAACTACAGGAAATACGGACCATAGGCTTTATTTATTTATTACTGTGTTACTCTTTCCTCCATGTCCTAAAGTCCTTAGTATCCTAAAGCTGGTGATGAATGATCTGATAATGATCTGATTAAAACACTGCAAATGATTGGAGGGCGTTTGTGCGTTAGATTAGATATTAATCAGTGTGTGTGTGTGTGTGTGTGTGTGTGTGTGTGTGTGTGTGTGTGTAGATATAGAGTGTTAGTTGAGCTAATATTGAGCCTAAATGATAACTGGACCAAAAAAGAAGAACGATTTCCACTATTTAAAAACCGTACTGTTTGTTAGAAGCTGATGAGGCTTATAATAACGCGTGATGACGTCAGAAATATTGTGCAAATGAAAAAACGATCCACGGTGCAGGATGACATCAGAAATATAGTACAAATAAATAAACAATCTATGATACAGGATGACATCAGAAATATAGTGCAAATTTTTAAAAAAAATCCATGAAGTATGATGACGTCAGAAATATAGTGCAAATGAAAAAAAAATCCATGCTGTATGATGACGTCACAAACATAGTGCAAATGAAAAAAATCCATGCTGTATGATGACGTCAGAAACATAGTGCAAATGAAGAAACAATCCATGGTGCATGATGATGTCAGAGATATAGTGCAAATAAATAAACACTCCACGATACAGGATGACGTCAGAAATATAGTGCAAATGAAAAAATAATCCATGCTGTAAGATGACGTCAGAAACCTAGTGCAAATGAAGAACAATCCATGGTGCATGATGATGTCAGAGATATAGTACAAATAAATAAACAATCCACGATACAGAAATATAGTGCAAATTTAAAAAAATCTATTATGTATGATGACGTCAGAAATAATGGCAATGAAAAAAATTCATGATGCATAACGTCAGAAATATAGTGCAAATGAACAAACAATCCCTGGTGCGTGGTGACATCAGAAGTGTAGTGCAAATGAAAAAATAAATTCATTATGTATGATGGCGTCAGAAAGATAGTGCAAATGAAAAAACAATGCAAGAGGCGTGATGACGTCATGAATGTAGTGCAAATTAAAAAAAAAATCCATGATGCAGGATGACGTCAGAAATATGGTTCAAATGAAAAAAATTCATGATGTATGATGACATCAGAAATATAGTGCATATTAAGTATTGCTATTCATTCTCTCTCTCTCTCTCTTTGTCTCTAAAGGCAGCAGTAGCTCGTGCCCATGGAGCGGGTTTATTTAGGCCTTTATTTCTGGGAGGAGATGCTGATAAAGCCCGCAGTGAGTTAAGCTGGAAGGGAAACAGTGTCTCATCCCATCAGAGCCCAATCCTGCTGCCTCTCTGCTCGGAGCCCATGCAGGTGGAAATGAGATCCAAATCCGGTGCCTGTCGCAGCAGCTCGAGCAAAACAGCCCGACTTTTAGTTGTCATTCATTAATGATGGAGCCGCGGAGCAGCAGAGATAAGCAGCTCGATACAGTGGAGCGGATTAGAAAAGGGGTCAAGTAGCAAAGGGCAAAGAAAAGCAGCTCCAGGGACAATGTCCCAGCTGTGTTTCACTTCTGCTCAGCGTGTCCCGATCTGCTCCTCGATCTGTCCCTTCGCTTCTCTCTTACACAGGGAGACAAGTGTGTGTCCTCAGTGCTGGAGTTTCTCACGTGCTTCATTCCGAACATCCTCCTGCAGAATGGAGTCACTTCTCAGGTCCTTTCTCACATCCACTGCATGCGATTTACAAATTCTGCATATCATCAAAATTTCCTTGAGTTACAGCCATTATTTTCCTTAAATTTGTCTCGTTTGTTTGCTTGTCTTGCATGTCCTCTTTGTATTTCCGAATTTCCGCTTTTTATATTTCTAATAATAATAATAATAATAATAATAATAATAATAATAATAGCAGATGTAATTAAATAAAACCTATTGCACAAAATTTCCAGACAAACCTTTTGCATAAAATTAATTAAAGAAAAGCAAGAAAGAAACTGCAGTCTCAGCTCCTACAAAAGTTTTTGTCCGAAGGTCCACGGGTCATTTTAATCAAACTCAAATTTAATTTCAATTTTATACCTCTCTCTCTCTCTCTCTCTCTCTCTAAATTTCTTTCATATTATTATCACTGCATGTAGCTACTTTGGGTTTCTTCTTCACTATTGTGTACGTTTGCTTAATAAATAAATAAATAAATAAATAAATAGCTCTATTATAATAATAATAATAATAACAACAACAGTGCCATGCACGGAAGCAGAAATGTGGTCGACAGGCAACATTTATGACAGCTTTGTCATTTCTATCACGGGTTTTCTGCGCTAAATTATTCACCACAGTGATCACTACACCCTCTGGGTTCCATGTAAAATGTGCAATAATTAATAATTCATCATTAATCATTAATAATTTAAAGTACAACTGCAGCCTTTCCATTCACACTGAGTGACACATAAAACATCCCAATGCAAAAGCATGCACTGTCTTTTTTTTTTTCTGCTTTCTTTGGTAGGCGTGGAGCTTTCGGTCTGACACACACACACACACGCGCACGCACGCACACGCACACTGAGCCAGGACTCTTCCACGGTGGGGGTAAGTTCGCCTTTAAAAAGCAGAAAGAAAACGCAGCTTTTTTCCTTGCTCGGGATGAGCAATGTTGTTTTCAGATACGACAGGAGACATGTCGGGACACAGTCTTTTAATCGGGGCGTTTAAAACCAGTCGAGCTGACAGGCAGAAGACCATGTGTGGCTGAACTGGAAATGGCTCGGCTTTAAGGGGAGGAAAAAAACCAACACAACCCAACACCGCCGCAACCAGCGAGACTTCCCTTCTTCAGCTCATCTCCCTGCTGTCTGGACTGGAAAAGAGGAAAAACTGGGAATAGCAGGAGTTTGGAAAGACCTTGGTCTTCTCCTATAGCCCTGTAGGATTTGTGTCCTATGGACGAAGGCAGTTCTCTTTCTCCAAAAGCAAACGCTTTCAGTATCGAGTCTCTGATTTCAGCAGCAGGAAACGCGACTTTCCCCAAACACGGATCCTTTACTACCATGCACTACAGCACGGTGACCAGGGAAATGGAAGGTAAGAGACTCAGAGACTGTGTGCGTGTGTGTGTGTGAGAGAGAGAGAGAGAGAGAGAGAGAGAGAGAGAGAGAGAGAGAGAGAGAAGTAATCACCTTCTTGCGTTGAGCTGCGATTTGTTTTTAATCAGCGGTGAGTGTTCACGCGCACACGCTCGCACCCGCCGTCTAGACATGAGGGCATTTCTACATTTCCTGCTGCACATTTTATGCAAATAAAACACAATGCACAAAACACGCGTGTCTTCACGTGAAATAAGTAAAATTTAATTTAAAAAAAAGAATTGCATAGAAATAAAAACAAACAAACCGCGTCGGTGCAAAGGCATGCAAAAAGAAAAGTAACATTTTATTTCACAAAATGACAGATTAGCGTGCATGACTTACAAATGCTGAACACACACACTTATATATATATATATATATATATAATTCGTATGCAAAAAATAGTAGATTAACTCGAGTATATTTGTTGCGAATTTTATTTTTCTTTTCTCTATGCCTAAACCAAAATCTTCCTCAACTCAAACTCCAACATATGAATGAATAATAGGTTCTGATTATTTATTCTTCTGATTACTCTAAATAATAATTTAAATTAAAATAATAAGAAGAAAGGGAAACAAGACTTTAAAAATGAACAGTGCAGCAATAAGGCCGCCACTTGTAGGATTTCTGCAGGGGGAAAAAAGAGGACAAAGAACACATATAAGTTTTCGGACCTTTTGAAATGTTGCCTCTTAACCGTTTATATATTGTCTAAATCCCTCATGTCTGTTTAACCTGCACAGGAGACCAACCGGGGCAGGAAGATAACATGCAGGAGAACTGAGAATTCAGAATTTATATCATAAAGATGCAATCTTCAGACAAATCAGTGACAGTCAGGAAAATAAGGTCAAGGAGAGAGAGAGAGAGAGAGAGAGAGAGAGAGAGAGTATACCTGCAGTGCCTTATCTAAATAGAAACAAGAAGCAGGGATTTGCGCGCGCGCGCGCGTGTGTGTGTGTGTGTGTGTGTATGGTGAAGGGGAGGCCCTATGAGGAGAAGATAAGAGAGAAGAAGTAAGTCTGGATTTCACATTAGCATACAGGCAGGAGGAGAAGGACAGGCAGATTGGAGGAGTTACAGAGAGAAAAACACACAACAACAACAACAACATCAAACAACAACAACAACAACGGCCGCAGCAGCAACACGAGCTGTGAACTCATGACCACCGGCACGACACGTTTTTACGACAAACTGGATGGCTTGATTTTATCACGGCATGATATTTCCTGTGGTCTGAACATCTCCAAGTGCGCAGCGTTTTAGGAGACAAACGCGTTTTTCGGATTCGGGAAATATTTATATTTTTATATATATATTAATATATGTATGTGTGTGTGCATGCGTGTGTGTGTGTGTGTGTGTGTGTGTATATAGATCTATAAATGCGCGACTTTGATTATTTTCCTTAAAACATTTTTTACTTCTTTTTTATTTCGTGTTCACACATTTACGGATTTTCTGACTTTTCACCCAAACCCGATCTGAGAAATCGCTCCACGCGGACTGTAAAATACTCGAGTGATAAATGTTTTTCTTTCCTGCGTTTGCTTCTGAAATCCTACCCAGCAGTGCTCCAATTTTTGTTTTTTGTTTGTTTTTTTAGTTATTAGTGTTTAATTTTCTGCGTTTTTTTATTTGTTTTTGGGAATGATTTCAGCCATCTCGAGCCCGTGGCTGACGCAGCTCTCCCATTTTTGCGATGTTGCAGCCTTCACCACGAGCAGCCTGAACAGTCTGAACACACCGGGCAGCTACCATCCTCATCCTCCTCATCCTCATTCCCATCATCCTCATCCTCACCACCTCTCTCCTTCCCCCGGGGATCCCTACAGCAGCCAGCATGAAGGCCACTTCGAGTCGTGTCCTTCTGCTCCGCAGGCTGCTTGTTACCCTCCGTACTCGGGTTCCGAGGCAGCGCAGGGCGACCCGGGCACCACCAGCTGCTCCTCTTCCTCCTCCTCTTCATCGTCCTCCTCTTCCTCATCAACGCCCAGTAAGTCTCTGGTGAAGAAGAACCCCAAAGTGGCCAACATCAGCGTGCAGCTGGAAATGAAGGCGCTCTGGGACGAGTTTAATCAACTCGGAACCGAAATGATCGTCACCAAGGCCGGGAGGTGAGTCACAGCTCACACGTGGTTCCATTTAAACCGTCTCCAAAACTCCGTGTTGTAATAACCCTCCCGGGACTGGGTCAGCAGCTCAACATCTCTATCATCTAATTAACATTGAATTAACACGTCGAAAGTGTTAAACAGGCCAAATTAACGCATGCGGCTTTGACATGTTTCTGAAATAATGCCGGAAATTGCCCTGAATTGCCTTGAATTCACCCCTAACGTGTTCATTTACGCGTGACGGAGTTCTACAACACTGATCCAATATTCAAATCCTCCAAATAACTGAATTAACTCTGAAAATGATATGCAAAGTGCCAAGTGGCACACTCGATACACGCACAATGGCACTGCATAACATTAGACTAATGCACTTTATTCACTGTTAACGCTCACACAGGAGTCTTATTGACCAACTTGGAATGATGAAGTGTTTATAAAGTGTTAATAACAGCACAGAGGAGCACTGAAGCGTGTATCAACTCCTAGTACAGTGAAATATTTATTAACCCTGAAGTGACATAACCTCCTACACCCATACACTCTGTACTGGTTTATTAACACCGTGGAGCTACAGGAGTTAAACATTGGCACATTAATAATAAAACTTTGAATTTGACGACATTAAAATAAAACAAAAAAATAGACTAACATACTTTTACTGTAATAAACACTGAACTGAGGTCTTAAATATTTCACTGTATTTTGCAAGCAATGCACAAAACTATAAGGGCGTGTGTGTGTGTGTGTGTGTGTGTGTGTGTGTGTGTGTGTGTGTGTGTGTGTGTGTGAGATTTGTGATAAGAGGGCGTTAAATGTATAATACTGTCTTATATACTGTTAGAATAGCACAAGCAATAAATAAATAACCTCGACAAATCATCACTAATAATAACCAAAACAAATTCTAACATTTAACTAAGAGGTAACTTGTGGTTTAATTTTTTTTTAAATAAACAGAACCATATTCCAGTATGATGCATTTCTAAATTTATTATTATTATTATTATTATTATTATTGCATGGAATAACACTAATAATATAAATAAAGGCTGTCGTTCATTTTGACGTCAAATAAATTATAAATAAATAATATCAGGTTCAGACTCGAGAGAGAAAAAAGTAGCTACTGAGTTTTTTTCTTTTTTCAATTAATTGTAATTTGTAATGTAAGAAAATAATTTATATCTGAGGTGTAGCTCACACAGTAAAATTAGTGCATAATAATAATAATAATAATAATAATAATAATACGGTAGAGACAAATAGTGTCTGATTTGTAAAAAAAAAACTCTATTTCACTGAAGTATTCAGTTAATCACGATATAATTACTTAAAAGAGGAAAAACTATTAGTAAAAATCTTTCTAATAGTGACACTAATAGCTGTGTTTTTGGCTTCCAACGAATTGATATAATGAGACGTTTTGGATAATTCACTCAAGAGAGAGAGAGAGTGCTCACAATACCTTTGCTTTACTTATCTCTGAGCCTGAAACAGAGAATGGGATTTGATTTAATTGCTCTAAAAATAATCAACATGAAAGTATTTAAAGTAGTTTTTAAGGTCGAGCTGGCTGGTTTTGTTGTTGTTTGGGGTTTTTTTTTTAAGTCAGGGAAAAGGAAAAAAATATAAAATCATATAGCCTACAACATTATCAGTGTGAACCTTATGTGAGAACTGCAAAATGCAAAATGTATTTTTTTAAATTATAATTTTATTGATATTATTAACAATAATGAATTTATAATTAAAAAATCAGAATCTGTTTCATGATTTGCTATTTAAGCATGATATTTTAATAAAACAATACATGTTTACATTTACAGTACCGGGACTGATTTAACATTTATTAAAACCATGATGATGATGATCGTAGTCTATGTCTACTCAGAGGATGTTATCGTTAAAAATATAATAATAATAATAATAATAATAATAATAATAATAATACACAACACACTCAGCATATTATGATCTATAGCTGGATCCTGTACAGGGTCTGTAGAAGGTCTGAGCAGTGAGTGTATTGGACATCACATGGATTTTTGGTCTTCTACATAGATCAGGAGGGGACAATAAGTAATAAGATTTAAAATAATAAACTAAAAATGATAAAACGAGCCTCAGTGCAGTGCTCAAGACCTTTCACACCTTTCAGACCTTCCAGCTCACTGCAACTCTCATCTCCTTCAGGTTATACTTCTGGATGAATTCATTTATATTCACGCGCGTAAAATCCAGCTGTGACTCATTGCCCATTACATTTATGGGATTTGCACAATAACTCCTCATGTTCCATGAGAGAGAGAGAGAGAGAGAGAGAGAGAGAGAGAGAGAGAGAGAGAGAGAGAGATTTTATTAGCGTTGCACTGGGATTATTTTGCATGCCTGTGTGTCCTGTGTGTGAGGGGAAGGTAATCTGTCACTCCCAAAACTTTCCCAACATCAGATCCTCGAGAAAGCACTTTCAGAGTTACTTTAGCTTCACCTGAGCACAACTGCACGTCTGAATACACTCCGGTGTTAATGGAGCGACGAGCTGGAGGATCACTTTCACCCCCAAACAGCAGAGAAAAAAAATCCACGCTGATTTATTTACTAATAGGCCAAATTTATGGCTCGAGGGAAGGAGATGGTGGGAGAGTGAAAGACACAAAGGAAGGAAGAAACACAGCGACATCAAATAACAAATAGATAGAAAAATTTTATAAAAATTTCTATTCGCCTCAAAGCAGAAAATACAAGTCGGGTTTTGTTTCATTTTGCACTGGGGTGGGAGAGAGAGAGAGAGAGAGAGAGAGAGAGAGAGAGAGAGAGAGAGAGAGAGAGAGACAAACA
>JAPEIY010000017.1:36866866-36877121 GCA_026122135.1 Cathorops aguadulce | reverse complement strand
TCATGAAAAGTGATGGAAATTTTGTCATAAAAGTCATAAAATAGCAGCTTTTTCCATAACTTTGAGCTCCTGGTGCCGCCATTAAACTTTTGAATTTTGTCAAAATATTTCACCCAGTGTGTTTTCTTACCAAAAGGAACATTAAAAAAATGCATCATGAGCTGAGGAACTTTTCATTTTTAGGGGGCAACTGATGCACCCTAACATCCATTAATTAGTTCTGAGTCACTGTCTGAGTTTTGTTGTCGTTACTAAATTCACAACAAAATATTAAAGCTAATTTACATGTCCAGGTTTTACAACTACTCCGAATACTCCTATTATTTCTCCTCCTCCTCCTCATAATAATAATAATAATAAAGTGCCAGAGGGTAAGGTAGCAGTGATGTCAGTGGTGACTGGAGCCTTAGGGTCAATACCACTGAAGTTCAAGGATTATCTAGAACAGCTTGGAACCCAATATGATCTACGCACTTTGCAGAAGTCAGCCCTTTTGGGTCCAGCTCACATACTGAGAAAAGTACTGTCTGTCTGAGGCCCGTGTTGAGGCTTGACAGACAAGTAAACATACCAGTGTAAACCACAAAGACAGAAGATAACATATACTGTGTGACATGGAAACAACAACAACATCAACCTGCGGACATCATACTAATCACAATGTTACATTACTCTGGGATTTTCCAATCCACACCAAGAGAAACATTACTGTGAACAGGCCAGATATTGTAATTAAAGACCATAATGCTAGAACATGCCTTATTATTTATATAGCTGTACCGACTGATGTTAATATCTCTGTTAAAGAATATGAAAAAGTTGGACAGTTTAAAGACCTTGAAAGGTTTTTTGAAAGGCGCTATATAAATCTAACTTATTATTATTATGAAGTTGAAATTGCAAGGATGTGGAATCTTAGGACAACAACAGTCCCGAGTTATTGTTGGATCACAATAATAATCCAACAATATCAGGAAAGGTTTGGAAAAGAATATTAAGAAAATTCCTGGAAACATCATCCAGATAATACAGATCATCACACTAATTGGCAGTGCTCATAGACGAAGGAAAATCCTCACCATACCATTGTGATGCTTTTTGGAAAATACCTTCAGTCCTTCTACTCTTGGACTCCGGAAGAGACCCGGTGATAGACTTTGATATTGAACCTGCTATGGAAAAAAAAAATATATATATATATAAAACGTGTTATCTAACTTTTACATTTTATTTCGCAGATAACGCAGCTAAAAATTGCCAGTAATCCATTTGCAAAGGGATTTAGAGACTGCGACCCTGAAGACTGGTGAGTTTTAACACTAACTTGTCAATAACCAAATTATTTGTTGATGTATTTATGAAATATCAAAATATATGAATTTCTGTATTTATATCGAAGGCTGTATAACATTGTTAATGTACAGGATGATGAAACAAATGGTTTATAACACTTATATGGCGCTGAAACAAGAAGGTTATGTTACTAATGGTATGTTATAATGAAGAACCTGAATACTGGGAAACAGACGTTTCATAAACAGCAGTGTAAAGAAAAGAAAACTGGAAACACAAAGTTGGATGAAGTTTTAATGTAATCCAGTAGCTTTTGTGAAGGGTTGAATGTGGAATATATAAGTAGCATGAGTAAGTACAAGTCCAGTTATAACCAAACACACACACACACACACACACACACACACACACACACACACACGGTTATTTATTTGTGTGTTTATGCTACTGTCTGCCTTGTATTCATTTTCAGGCCCAGGAATCACAGGCCAGGCTCGCTGCCAATAATCAGTGCTTTCGCTCGAACAAGGAACCCAATGTCTTCTCCCCCACAGCAGAACGGTACAGAGAAAGGTAGTTATGAAGCATCTAAAAGCTTTTCAAATGAGTTTACAGTTGGGGTGTGTTTTTTTTTTTCATTTGAAAAATGAATATAAATCCAGACAACATGCTTGATCAGTGCGGATTTCATGACTAGCCCTTCTATTCGACAGTGTAATTTCCAAATCTTTACATTTATTTTACATGCCACATATTTCTCCTAAAAACTTAGGTATTCGATTGCTACCTGAATACAAACACATGTTCTACAAATGCATGCTGCAGAAATAACGGACATCACCACCCCTGAAAGCCATTACTGCGATCTGGCATCAGTGTAGACCATCATCAGACACAGTGGTGATATTTTATTTCTGAAAAATACATTCCACAGGGCCAAACACTTAATATTTTCAGTTGGCAGATTGCAGCCCTCAATACACAGAAGTTTGAACAGCTGCATGCCCAGAGGACATACGCCGCACAGACCAAAAACATCCTCCCTGCCATTTTTCCCCCCTCACATACTCCGGCTCTGTGGAACAGCGATTTCCTGAGCGCATTAGCCTGTTTGGCAGATGAGACCTATAACTTACCTTGCCTCACAGCACACTTCATTTCCCAACAGCGAACCAAATTGGACTCAAACATTTCCATCGGCGTGACGGTTGAAGCGCTCAAAGCCACTGTGAATTTCTGGAGACGCACTGTTCATGTTAATGTCACTGTTAATAATCTGCTGAACTCAGAGTCGCACAATTACACAGATCCTGATTTTATATATATAAATAAGCACTAAGCATGCGCTGATCATATGAATGTGCAAAGACAATAGCCAACATTTTATTAAATTATGTCATCATAACTCCATTCAATAAAACTCTACTTATCCACAATAAAGGTACAAAAGAGTAGCAACAAGAAAAGGTACAATTTGGTCCACTCTTTCTCTGAGAGTGCGCAAATTTATCCATTTAAAGTTCTCTCAGATTAGCTGTCTTTTTCGTGTACCAATTCTTAACTGATTCACAATCATACTTGTTTTTTCGTAGGATGCAAATTAAATATTGGCACATAAACATTGACAAAGTGGACACTTGATGTAACAGCAAACTGTTGTCACTCTTTCCGCAGAGGACAGCAGGAGAGAATACGACCGCGACCCTAATGGCACACCCATCCATGCTGACCCAGCCCACCAGCTGATGTCCCGTGTGCTCAGCCCCGCCCTACCTGTGCCAGGAGGCCTCCATGCCGTTCCCCTGACCTCTGGACCTCGTAGTCCACCTCATGAACTGCGCATCGACGGGCACCAAGCTGCAGACACGCTGCACCATCACCCCTACAAATACCCCAGCACCTATGAACACTACCTAGGGGCAAAAACCAGGGCGACTCCGTACCCTTTACCCAGCATCCGGGGTCACACTTACCCCCCTCACATGAACCCAGCAACGGCCAACATGTACTCAACTGGCAGCGCACCACCGAATTATGACTACGGGCCGAGATAATGACTCACAACAACAAAGACAAAAAAAACCAAAGACCCCCTGAGAGACACAGAAAGTGGCGCTCTCTTTCTCTTTGTCATATACACACCTACAAATCTCCATGTCCAAAGCTTGGGTTGAGTTTTGGAAAGAAAGAGCACATCGTTTGAGGTGGATGAACGGCCATATTTATTAAACGGAGAAATGTATTTACGGAAAAACCAGACAGGCCTGGTGGAACCGACTTCAGCTCCCGTTTGCCCTCGTGACTTTTACACTATCAGACTTTTACAAAGGGCGCTAGAGGATCTGAAGACGACAGTATAGACGCCAGCACAACGAGAAGTAATGCATTACTGCAGACTGGAATTGATATTTTGTGTTGGATGCACTTTTTTGCTTTTAAAAAAAGCCATAAGTTATATATTCTTGAGACCATCGAGCTTCTAGATAGGCAGGACGTTTGCATGTTGCTCTGATCTGAAGGTGTTGAGACGCCTTGGGATGTTTTATGTTATTTTTTGTTGTTGTTCCTGATTGAGTTACTATCCATCGAAACACTAGGCCATCTTAAGCAACTCGGAGAAGCTTGTACCATGGCACTGACTTACTGCAGTTCAAAAATAAATTTGGACAGAATGACCTAGCTGAACCTGTAAAATAAGCATTAAATGTTTTACTTTCAACATCATTTTCCATTACCTTGTTCAGTCCTTGTCAGATTTCCCCAAGGGCTTTATCTAATTACAGCCCGGGGGGCAAAAAGGCTCCTTTGCTCTACTTGTGTGTGTCTAAATATGATTAATACATGTTTGATTTGGAAAGGAAGCACTGAAATGTTAACATGTTCATGATTTCATTTTCATTACACTGCAGACCAAATGCATAAAAATTACAGCCGGCTCATTCAACAAAAACATAAAGTTCACCTCACACATAGGGAGAGAGGAGGAAGGTGGGAGAGGGAGAGAGGGAGAGAGAGAGAGAGAGAACCGCAAAGTTATTCCGGACAGCAAATCTGGAGTCGTCTGGCAAACAGTGGCTTGACAAATTAACACAATTCATACTCGCAAAGGCATCAAAGAGAAACGTCGGTTCCACCTGCGCTGTGCAGGCCGCCACACGTGCGTGTTGACAGATTCTACACCGGTTCCTTGGGCAACACATGAACTTTCACATCACCAATATATTAAAGACCTTTTGATCTATTTTCAAGAAACCTGTTTAAAAACAAAACAAAAAAAAAACAGAAGCACCAAAGATAACATCAGATGTTTCAGGGTTTTGTTTTTCATTCTGGAAAGAATAGCATGCTTCAACTGTTTAGCTGTACATCTGAATCGCTTCAGGCTGACAGACAGGTGCTAGAAAACACAACACGCAGCAGGATATACATCTAGGAATAGTTATTATAATATAATAAAAGCAACGTGAAATGGAGAAGAAACATGAAGATGAGGCTGCATAATAATCTAACAACATTTATATAGAAATTATATATGAAACACACAAATATTTAGGAAATTCCTTTGCAATAAAATTTTATATCCAGGACTAAGCTCTATTCTTAGATGGTTAAATAATAAATAAAAAAGAGAGAACAGTTCTATTAAAAAAAAAACCCACACTGTAGAATGTTGTCCATTCCCACATCCTGATTTAACTATTTTTTGCATCTCACTTTTTTCCCCCTCATTTTTTCCACAAAGTGACTGTCGGAGAGGAAAACAAGCTGTGACCTCTGACACCTAACGACTTTCTGCAGTGTCAAAGGTTAAACAATGTTTCCAGCAATTTGGGCGACAACTAATTGCTCGTATAAATTTTTTTTTGAGGTACTGGTTTCATCGGAAAGAAAAGAAGGAAAAGAAAACATCCAGGTTGTGGAAGGTGTATCAGGACAGACAGACAGACAGACAGACAGGAAGACTGACTGAGAAGGCATTATGATTGATGAGCAAAAAAAAAAAAGATTTAAAAAATTATACATTTATGAGAACATCTTTAAGACAATAATATATTTATTGTTGTCACTATTACATACATATTACACTATTACTATATAGCCTTTATTATTATTAGCCTATTATTATTGTGTTATAGCTAAATGGTCAGAGTTAGTGTCATGAACAGCTACTCCTCCTGGGTTCTGTCAGGAGCAGGAAGGAGCAGTCTGGAGCACCAGGACTCCCGGTAATGATTTTGCCCCTTGAGGACACCGGAAGTGGGGCACTGGGACTCTTCCTTTATGGGCTCCTCACAGCTGTGTTTGTTCTTGATGCAAGCACAGAGCTAGCAGGTGGGCACCGGCGTACGCATGCGCACACACACATACACCGATATGAGCTACATGGAAACTTCCGCGAGCTCTCTTTGATGGGCAAAAAAATAAGCGCACAGGACACCAGTTACGCCACCGGAAATGTGGTGGGTAGGGTGGGGGGGAATATTACGTCAACATTTGGGTAATAATTACATCCAGCTGGCTAAATGATGTCTATTAAAATCTACAGACGAAGACCTTAAAAAATATAACTATAGTCACATTATGAGGTTAGTTAATTAAATCAATTGCTGAATAATATAATAAATAATAGCTAAGGGTGAAGCAATAACCACGGTATAACTATACCATTATATATTATTAATATATAATTAATATATACTGTATATATAAATAATTAACTAATTATTAATACATACTATATTATATCTGATATTTCAAGTTTTAGAAATAACTCAAGGAATCTTACAAACAGGATTTTTTTATTACTGTTTTTTTAATAAAATGTAAATTATTAATGATTAAACCGCTGCAGATTAGATTAATTGATTTTTGGCTGATTAATATTCTTACCCCCTTCCGGACAATAAAACTCTTCAAGGCATCTCAGGGCTTCGATCATGTGCCCGAGGTGAAAGAAAATTAAAAGTCTGTAATATGTAATACAGTTAAATCCAAGTCTCCCAAATCCAAGGTTTCAAAATTAAATAAAGATAAGAATAAATTTGTCATTTCTGCATCTATTTGAGAGGATAGACAGGACCTAATTAACAGAAAAGGAAAGTTTCTCAATTTATTAATTCATGAAAACCTATTATCTTTTAATTTATACAGTTAAAATATCCACTAATTGTGATTTTAGTTGATTAGTAGATTATGGAATTGTCGTGAATAGTGTAAGGATCAATACATGTAATAATAAACACTTTAGCTTGTAAAAAGTTCCTTTAATCTAAAATAATAATAATTATTGAAAACACTTCTTAGAGAGAATTAAACAGGCTGTAAACTGAGCAAACACTTTTAAAAGAACACAATTAGGAGTTTTATAGACTCAACACTCTGTGAATCACATTTTCCGTTTTCTCTTACAGCCCATTTTACGCTACATTAACCATCACTGAGGGACATTTTTGTACCGAATATACTGTAACCTAAGGAATAACACCACATCAGGAAGACCACGGCCATATTGGAGCGCAGAATATTTCCTTTCAAATAACTTCGCCATGAAACTGAGAGCTTTATCGAGACCCAAGCTGAGATTGATCCGGGCTCTAAAATTAGTATCGGGGTCATGCAAAGTGCTCTTCTTCTTCACCTGTCGAACCCTGAGCAGCCCTGGGCTGTCTGACTGCAGCTTGAACACAATACTCAGTTTGTCCTTTATGGCTAATGGAGGCTTGTTGAAGTGGGAGGACAATAGAGCAATGACCTCTGTGACCTGTGGAGTTGAAGTGTTCGCACTGTGTAAGGCAGGTACTCATTGTCAGAGGCATTGATTGACTTCTTGAATGACTATGCTGTTAAAAAGTGCTTATTAATACAGTATGTCAGAATAAAACGCGACCCAGTGTTTAGGTACTATTGATATTGTGATAGAGGCTGTATTATACTCTCAGAAACACAAACACTTTTCCTTCATCATCATTGGGGTGCAGAATTAAGGAAACACGTTTTATACCTTAAAGAACAATCATTGATGAGACTCACTGATGATAACCTTTATTTCTCACATTCTCAGAAAAAAGTACATTATAATAAATAATATAACAAATAAAGTACATTATTTATAGGGGTACAATGGCTTGTCGCTGGGGCAGTACCCTCTAAGGTACTTATATGCCCCTTTGAAATATTGCTAGGGAACATTTTTGGTCCTAAAAATGTACACAGTTACCTTCAGGTCCAACAATGAGCCCTCGAGGGTAGAATAGTGTCCAGTAGATTATTCCATCCACATTCACTGGATATGAGCAATCATGTGCTCTGATTGGCTACTCTACTACTAGGATACCAGCTCTTATACAGTGAGTGGAGAAAAACAAAATGGCGGCTCGTACTGCTGAAACAACTGAGGATGAAATAAAAACTTGAATGGAACCCCCCCCCAAAAAAAGCAACAAAATATGGAATGAAAGTATTTGATGGTAAGATGATATCTTTTTTTTTTATTTAAAAATTTCAAGAATTATGGGGGTGTCGTGGCTCAGTGGGATAAGGCGCCATACCATGAGTCTGGGGACCCGGGTCCGATTCCGACCCGAGGTCATTTCCCGAACCCTCCCCGTCTCTCTCTCCCGCTCACTTCCTGTCCTATCTACACTGTCCCATCTAATAAAGGTGAAAAAAAGCCCCCAAAAACTTTTAAAAATATCAAGAATTATCACATTTTTCACAAATTGCTCCTGTCATTTCACCGGTTTGTTTACATTCTAAGCGGAAATTATTTTGTCGGACATTTTGTATAAAGTTATTTATCGAATTTGCAAAAAATAAAAATGCTCAGTTTCTCAAAATCCAGTGAATGTGGATAGGATAAAAGAGTTATTCCATTCAATCTCGTCGTACATGGCTGATAGCCACCATCAGCTCATGTACGACTGGATTTCACGGAATAACTTAATTGCTCCTTGGGGGACAGAAATGGACTCCTGCTGTACCCTTATTCCTGACAGTGCATCATCATCATCATCATCATCATCAAAACTAAGCAGTAGCTCCAAAACCTGAATCAGTGATAATTTAAAGTTTGAAAATGATCACAGATGTTTTATATACATACATGATCCTGATCAGAGTTTTTTATTATTATTTTATTAAAATTATAGTTGGGGTTAGATTGTCATTGTATATATGCTTCTTTTTTTTTAAGTGGTTGAGTTTTCTAATAACTAAACCTTTAAGAAAAAAAAGTAGTGAGACTAGAATAGTCCATTTAAACCAGTAATAAGTTAATTATTATAATATTCATAATAGTACTGTAGTTCATGATGATTTTTATCTATCATGGGGGGGGACCTTATAAAATCCCTGGTGCATCGCCTGGACACCAAGTCGAGGCAGTGCATTGGTTTCAGAAGATTATTTTCGGATAAAACAAACAAAATTGTGTGTTTTAAAACCAGTAAAAGTAAAGCCTATAGTTTTGCAGTGGTGGTGTCTTGGCGCATGCGCATTAACTCTGGGGATGGGATTTATTCCAGACAGATAGCGGAAGGCTTTGTTGAGTGTATTCAAAGTGTACAGGAGACGGAGGTAGGAAGCCATTATCATGGGGGGGGAGTCAAGACCAGAGGTCATGGACAAAACTTCGAAAGGATGTCCAGAAATGACAAGGACCAACTTAATGAAGGTCCACAGTGAGTTGAAGTGGGTTTTGTCTTCCACCTTCCTGCAGCCGGCGTCTCGCCCGCTGTTATTTTTCCTCTACAAGATGAGAACCCCCCATCTTTTTCTTCCTGTACAGTCTGATGGGATATTCCAAACTGCACGCGACGTTTTTGATGCTTTTTTCCGCCACCTTGTCTGAGGGAAGAGGCACGTGACTGAGGAAAAACTCTTGAACTATTAATTGTATTGTTCCTGAAACACTGCATTTGAACTAAATGCCACCATTTACATGAGAATGATGCAAGATTTAAAAAAAAAGGTCACAGGAAATTTAGTTTGTGATGGGATAAAATATAGATAATGGCGGGAAAAAATTGCTTTAGTGTTTCCTGCACTCTTCGAGATAAAAGGTCACCGGGTTGGTACCAGAGCAGCAGCTACAATTATCGACACCTTAATTTTTTGGTCATTGCAAAAGTATAAAAGACTTTCAATACGTTAATTGTGCATGAATAATTACTCAAACTTCCACTGGAAAAATATGAGTTGATTCGCGATTACTTAGTGTTTCAGATCACGTGACACCGCTCCATAATTAGACACCTTTGTCCACAGTTATCGACACCCAGATTTGTATTAATTTCTAGTTTTGTAGTTGACCAATAAACGTCAACAGGCAACTGACATTGTAACCACATGAAAGTCCAGGTCAAAGGTCACATGTAATTCCTTGAACCAAAATATAAAATGTTGACTGATATTGTAATATGTAGTAGATATTTAAAACAAACTGCAAAAAAATAGAATAGAAAAATATGAATATTTCAAAAACATGAAATTTTTTGTGTGCTCGGAATTTAATTCTGGTCTAATTCTACTTATTGCAATAGGACTCCATATACCCTATAAACATTTCATTTTGTTATGAATCAGGAAAAAAGAAAAATCGCAGCACTTTTGTTTTTTTTTTAAAGTACTTCATCTACTTCAACAGTATTACACAAAGATCAATCCATAACAGAATCAGATTCTGATATGGATCGATCTTTGTTGTAAATAACAGTTGTAAATGTCGCTTAATTCCACAAGGTGTCAATAATGGTGGACACCGGTGAAAGTGGTCACTATTATCGACACCTCACGTGACTTCTCAAACGCACGTTTAGATACAAAATGATGACTCTCAAATGAAAGAGCAATAAACAAAGTAGGTTTCGACAATATCATGAAATACTGGTGAATTCGATCAGTAAAAACATGTCCATGAACTTTCCACCATGCTTACCTGCGATGAGAACGTCCGGGTTTTCAT
>JAPEIY010000017.1:36796873-36807755 GCA_026122135.1 Cathorops aguadulce | reverse complement strand
ATGCAAACTCCACACAGAAAGGCCCTCGCCAGCCACGGGGCTCGAACCCGGACCTTCTTGCTGTGAGGCGACAGCGCGAACCACTACACCACCGTACTGCCCTTGATTTTTATATTTTCCCTTCAAAACAAAAAAAGCAAATTGATTCCTATTCCTTTTTTTTAATTAGATAAAACATTCACTTTTTGATTTATTTAATTTCAGTTAATTTTAGAAGTGATCTCTTTTCACTGTTTAAGTGTAGTTTTGTTTGGTGCATTTATTTTCTGCAATTGTTTTTTCCCCCCCTTCACTACACTTAAAGAGTTCCTTAACCGTTATCTGGATAGTTAATGTCCTTCTCCTGATAAAGGCATGAGACCTGAAACCCACTCTGACGTAAGGTTCTACAAATACAGCTAGAGAAGGTTCCAGTAGTATATAATGAGCTTGATATTGATTTAAAGTGATAATTAGAACAGCCTTGAAGATGACCATGAATTAAGTCATGATGAAGGGTGCTTAATGCTAGGTTCGATTAAAGCTCGTAACTTGGAATTTCCAACTTCCATCAAGGACGAAAAATAAAGAAAGCTTGGGATTCCTATGCAAAAAAGATGTAAAATATCACTTTAAATGGCTCTCAAGTGGTGCAACAGAAAAGTGCTCATCTCATTATCTACTGATCATGAGTTTGAACCCTGAGGATGCCAAAGTTGATCACAGCAACGAAATGAACAATTATGGGCATCTGTGAGCTCATGGATGCAGAAGTGGGCGGACAGCACGTTCCTCGGAGTGACACTGCATGAGCAGCAGTTTGAAAAGATGCAGTTGATAGTCTGTTGTGTGATGAGTGGGATTTGGCCATGAATAAATTACAGAGAAAATCAGGGTAAGAAAAATAGCACCTTTGCTCAAATGTCTACATGAGACAGATGTGTGTTACTGCTGTAGGCCAGGTTGGGTAAGAACCCCCCCGCACACACACACCACAGAGAGTCTGTGCAGTAGGGTCTCACACACGCTCAGCAAGGTGGACTGTCAGGCTACAATGGTGACGGATTAAAGCTCACAGCGTGGCCCGAGTGCAGTTTGACATGTTGACATGTTCTGCTAAGTGCATTTCAAGGTGGATTTAGACACATTCGTTCCATTTCTGAGAGCGGACAAGACGCTAAAAGCTCAGCGTTCAGAAGGGAAAGTTTTAAGAAAGACATAGTGCATGAGAGTCCCGTCCCTAAGCAAATAAACACGGAGGAATCTGCTCCATTGTCAACGTGTGCTTGAGTGACAGGACGCTGGAGTACAGGGTCAAAGAGGGACCAGGGATGCTGGGAGGGGAGCTGACCTCTCTCAAACACACACACACACACACACACACACACACACTTCTCCTGAGCTCAGATTGACAGTCAGACCCACGTGAAGCTCTGAGCTCACACACTCAGGAGGGGAAAAAAAAAAAGAAGACACACACTGCATGATTAATGAAACAGAGGCGCTGTACGTTCTCATTATTTATTACTTTACACATAAATTATACAGTTACAAAGCTTTAGATCAGATTAACCTCCGCTATTTACACACACATACAGAGCGGGGACGCCGGAGCACATCAGACCTGCCCTCTCCACTGAGGGCTTTTAGTGCAGGTCTTCATTAACCGACCCCCTGAGAAGCTCAACCCTGACCCCTCAGAGTGTGTATACGCAAGTGTGTGTGTGTGTGTGTGTGTGTGTGTGTGTGTGTGTGTGTACTGGGACAGGATGTGTGAGCCTGAAAGTTGTGTGTGTCAGAAATAAACATGACACATAACCAAAGTGTGTACTAGGCACGTTCTGGTAATAAGTTACATGACATATTAATTGCACTGAAATTTCTTTCTTCATATTTTAGCCATGTTTATAAGCTGCAAAACTATTCACGGTGACTTTTTTTTTTAAATCAAGTGCAAAACTTTCTATACCCTCAGGACAAAACAAAGAGAAGAAAAATTTAATTAATGAACATGACATGTATTGTGCATAATGTTGCATCCTCTTTCTGGATGCCACATCAATATTCTCTGAACATCTTTCACATCCTCAGAGCAGCTTAAATCTCCTTTCTCGTCATTTATTTACTTTTCTGCTCATTTTGGATTGCTGTCACACTCCAGGAATCACACTGATCGATGAGTTTTCTACGAAAAAATAAACAGCTCCATTTTCCATTCTTTTTCACACAGAACTGGGAGGGGGCACTAATTTTTGCACTCAACTCTATTCAGCTAGCTTGTGTGGCGTTGTTAAGTATCATTAGTGTGCCAGCAAGTCAGTGAGTCAGCAAGCTAGCTATTTGGTTTATTGACTGATCTAGAAGGGTAGCTTAGATTAGCTAAACAAGCAAACAAACGTTACAATGTGTAAAAGTTACGAAATATCATGACCCTAAAAAGAGCCTCAATAAATCCTTTTCGGGGTAAAAAAAAAGTTATCCAATGAGACGGGAGCTTTCAACAGCCTACAGAATGTTCAGCAACTACAATCATGACAATATCGAAACCATGATACAGTGATTAGATTATTGAGATATGAAAAGAACGTCAACAACACAGCTGTTTGGAGAACAAATTGTGAAAGGAATTTTCACGCTCCTGAGGAGACGTGGACCTTTTTGTTAAACTCTACGCTGGTCCCAGTTCTTCCATGTCCTTTATAGATGTGTGTGTGTGTGTGTGTGTGTGTGTGTGCGCGCGTGATACAGTTACACTGTATTATTATTATTGGTAGTGTACTGGGGTCAGGGTTCTTCATTCAGCACCCCGTTCCCTAAAAAACATGAACACAGGACCCTGCACTCCCTCCTCAGGTCCAAATAAACCTGGTAGTGCTGCTTGTCTCCGTCTCCATCTCCACAGCGGCCTGTCATACACGCTCCGAGCCTCATTAATCAGAGAGCTGAGGCACATCAGACAAAAACAAACCTTCTCTGTTGGGGTTCCAAAAAAAAAAATCACAGAGCTCACTTGGTAAAACAGAATGAGCCTCCCTATAACTTTCTCTGAATGCACTTCAAACCAGAGAAACAAAACGGAGCCTGTAATGTAGAAGCTAAAAGACGAGGTGAACGTTTAGATATTTACGTAACGCAGGTATGTAGCTAGAATGAGCATTTGGTAGCTAGTCAAAAGGATTGATACTTGACGAACGGCAGCTAATTTTCTTTCTAGCAAGCTGTCCAGTAGGAATAAAGTGAATCTTGATGGGGGAAAAAAATAATTCGTCATAGTTTGTTTTTTTGTAACGGTATTCCTAGTGGTTTGTAATGGTGGTTTTTAATGGAATGTGTTGTTCATAATGGTTCCTGGTGATGACCTATACATGAATGAAGGCCATAATAGTATTTCAGAGCAACCAGAAAATCCCTACTTATCCTATCACTCTTGTTCCATTTCAGAGGAGGGACCCTAGATAGGCAGCCTTTCCAGCTCACCACACCAATCAGAATTAGGAACCAATTTTAAGCGTCATTAATTTGGGTTTCAAGCTAATTAAACAAAATACATAATGTCAGATTCTGAAGGGATATAAAAACATTATCTTTGCGTTAATAGATGATAATACTGTAACTGGGGTTAGTTTGTGAAGCAAAATAAATGCGCATGTTGCGAACAGTGAAAAGTAAAAGACTGATAATTAGTATTATGCACATCTTGGGCTTGTTTTAGCTCCTATTTTAAATTAAATGAGGCTGTAATATGTGACTCCAAACCCATTTGGCATCCTTGCAGCTTGCAGAGTCAAAACAACGTGAAAAGGAGGTGAATACTGCCCCCTTCAGGTGTACTGAGGAATTTGTAAAAACATTTATCTGTGGTGATCAAGGTGCTGCAGAGAGAGAGAGAGAGAGAGAAGGAGCATGTGTGTTTTGTGTGTGTTCATTCTGAGGGGACCCTCTGTAGTTTATAAAAAAGAAAAAAAATGGGTTCAAACAAACTCGCTCTAGACCTGGTGTTTGATTGACAAGCTGCTTGCCCGGTGTTTGTCTGCTTCCCTGGGAACCAGAGTGCATCACCGTGGCGACGTACCAAACCTATCCATCAGTGTCAGCTGCGCAGAATGAGTAATGGACAGGAAGTACAGCCAGAGAAACAACAATATTCCGCGAATATGTTTTTAAAAATGCCGGGCTGCTCCGCTCTCCTGTGGCTCTCATTTCAGCGAGCTGTAATGGGGCCTTAATCCTGATTTATGAGCTTGTTTCATGGTTACTGTTGCGTCTCTCGAGTCTTATTGCATTATCATGGAGCTGAAAAGAAACGAATAATAAACAAAAATGCGTTTTTAGCGTCTGTCTATAGGAACGTGTTAAGTTTAGAGTGCTGAACAGTGTGGTCTTAGAGACTAGTGAGGTCAAAGGTCATGACAGGCTGCAGTTGAGACGAAAACTCAAGAACTACGCCAGGTCTAAACAAAACATTATAGCCCAATTGTGACTTGCATCGCTTCCTTTCTTGTGTTCACGGGGTCCGTGTGTTCGGCGTATTTAAGGTGAGGGGGGTGTTTAACCTCAGCAGCCGGTCACTGTGGCGTCCAGACCTGAACGCTTGGTGATGTGGAGTTTGGTGAGCTCCTCAGCGCAGGTGGGGTGGATCCCGACCGTATCGCGGAGCTGAGGGTACGTAAATCCGCACCTACAAAGAAAACAAAACAACTGAATTAAAAAACAATGGATGACAAAACGCTCACTCTGTAAGCCATCTCGAAAGGGTGTGATGATGCACCTCAATTTAGCTTCTGTAGGTTTTTCACTAGAGTTAGCAAGAACTCAACGAAAATCTAGAACGAAGAACAAATTTTCAGATACTTTCTTCACAAAATATTGTTGGAACTACCATCACTCCACCTTGAAACTTTGGAAGGCGGGGCCTAGGAGGGGAGGGTGGAGTGATAAGTTGTGTGGCTATACTGATAAAATTACACCAAATTTATATAAAAATCTGGGTGGGACAAACTTATTATTTGCTCGATACATTAGCCTGCGTTTGCGCTCGCGATTAAACAAGCCGATTGTTTCAGCAGTTGGTTGTTTGTGTGTAGTGATGGCTACATTTATTGTTGGTGATTGTGGCCTGTTCAGCATTTATCCACCAATCAGTTGGGATAGGCTCCAGCTTGCCTCCGACCCTGTAGAACAGGATAAAGCGGCTACAGATAATGAGATGAGACATTTTGTATAAAATTCTTTTATGGGTTCACAAAAAGTTAACGTCCTTCTGATTCTAATCAGAACTTATCCTAGAAACACTGATCTCTCAGACACGCATATTATAGTGTAATTTAAAACAATATCGATACTCTACTGTCATATTGATATATCCAGTTTCATCCCACATGCTGATTCTCTAAAATAATGAGTGACTAGAGAACGTGTCCTTGGAATTGGTTTAGTTATAAATCATACAACAGTTCATACATATCATGTCTTCAATTATCATGATAGTAGATTCCTGCCATAATCACCAACCCTTAAAGTCACTCACATCAAATGCGGTCTATCAGCTAAGACAAGGCTAATATAGGAAACAAAGAGTCCAGGTCTACAGGTCTGTCTCATCCAGAATCTTTTCTGTAGCATCATTTCAATAAACGCTTCAACAGAGACGGAGGAAAGGATCGCTTACTGGAAGCCGAGAGCAAATCCTTGGGTCACTTCTCCAGCATTGGGACCAGTAAAGTGGAGACCTAACACACGCTGGGGTTCTTCCCGCTCACACACCACCTGACAGAGGAATGACGAAGGTTTTTACACACACACACGAATGCTCTTTGAATACAAATCTCCTCAAGTCCTGGTCTTCACCTTGATGTAGCACTGACTGGCGTTTCTCTCAGCTACGGTGAACTCCAGAGGTTTGTAGAAGGCGTGATACACCTGGCAACCAAACAAGAATAAAAAACTTTGTATACTCCAGTTTTAAATCCATGAAAAATATATTACATTGATAAACGGCAGCTAAAATATAAACATGCTACAAACAAAATCCCCTGAACAAAACTTTAGTGTAATAGGTTTTTTAAAAGTCCATGACATGATATTCCAGAAATTCCATGATCTGTACGAACCCTGCTAACCAAAGCACAGACTAACAGTGTAGATTGTAGACTGAATAATATAAAAATACTAATTTTATATATATATATATATATATATAAAAAATATACTCCTATTTATTCTATCCACATTCACCGGATATGAGCAATCCTGTGCTCTGATCGCCTTCTCTACGACTTGGATATCAGCTCATATACCATGAGTAGAGAAAAACAAAATGGCGGAGCATGTTGCTGAACCAACCGATGACAAAAAAAAAAAACTCTGCTTGAAAACAAAACTGTAAAAAAATACAAGTACCAAATATGGAATGAAAGTATTTGATGGTAAGAATGCATCTTTTTTTCAATAATAATAATAGCATTTTTCACAAATTGCTGTCAAAATCCTGTCATTGCGCCGGTTTGTTTACATTCGCGGAAATGATTTTGTCGGACATTTTGTATAAAAGACTTTATTTATTGAATTTGCTAAAAATAAAAATGCTCCGTTTCTCAAAATCCAGTGAATGTGGACAGAATAAAAGTTATTCCACTCAGTCTTATCGTACATGGCTTATAGCCGCCATCAGCTCATGTACGAATCGATTTTGTGGAAAAAGTTAAATAGAACAAATAAAGGCACATAAACAAAATTAAACAAGTGTTGCCAGGCAAAACAAACCTCGTCTAGTATCACTAATGATGAATATGAAGGAAGATATCGCAAAAATGATTTTGACCTTTTTGGTAACCTTGATTTTGACTTCGTGTGTGAACATACTTGGCCAATAAACACGGTTTGGATTCTGATTCTCTGCTGCTCTCAGCCAATCAGAACACACTGTACTGTGCGACTGTTAGACTCTTACAACACAATGACATAGTGGCTAGCGCCTCTATACGAGGCAGTAGCCACAAAAACCTTGACCTTAACCGGATGACCCCCAAAATTTTGGAGGTTCTATTTGAGACCAATGCCCATCTATCCTGAAAGTTTCTTGAATATCGGTCCAGCCATTTTCCTGAAACATCATTAACAAAAAAAAACAAATCCGACCAAAAACAATATCTTGCCCCCTGGTGGACTCCGTCCTGGGCGAGGTAATAAGCATGTGAAGAAGGGTGGGAAAATTGCATGTGAATAGTTTACGAATTACAACTCGGAAAAAGACAAAGAAAACACCCCCTCAACTCGGAATTCCTTCTCAGGAACTCGAAACGGCTGCTTCGACACCAAGTGATGTCAAATCAAAATGGCTGCTCACAGTATCAGCAGTAAAACAGCAGCACTTCATACCTTTAAATGACTTTACAGTACACTGTATCATCAACGTACAGACAATCACTCGTTAAATCTATAAAACTTACAATACCGTTCACCATTTTGAGGAAAAACATCCATTTTCGGATCCATATCCGTTTCCGTTCATCAGAGTCAGCTGGCTAGTTTGTTGAGAACAAAAGAAACACAGAGACGTTCAAGTTTTTTTTCCCTAAATGTTGTGGTTCGAATGGATGGAGAGTGGAAATGGTGTAATTCCGAGTTCCCACTTCCTGAGGTATGTAGAATGAGATGTTTAAAAAAAATTTAATAGCCATCATGTTGATTTTGTTCTCTTGGACTGCTTTTGAAATAAAAAAAAAAAATGTATAAAACCATGTTAATTTTTAAACTCTGCGGGAAAAAAAAGTGAACTTTAAGAGGAGAGAGTTATTACACTCATGAAGATCATTGTGAATTTCAGCATAACGTAGGATCATGGATTTGTTACAACACCACAGCCCAGACAGAGCACTGATCACACCTGAGTGTCATCCCAGACATCTGTCATTTATTTAGGCACGCCTGACAGTCAGTTTCTCATCACCACACCTCTTCAGGCTGGAGGTTTTTGGCTGTTGCTTCTTCCTCCCCAGCTTTACCTTGGCATTCTGCTCTCAATTTTTTTTGCCCCCCTTCATGAATCATCAAAAAGAGAAAACCGCCGCTTCAGAGATGTTGCACACTCAGGCGAGCGCATGCCGATGCAGGCCGCCCCGGACGCACACCTGTCACGGCCAATCACAGGCGGCGCTTTTGACTGGCGCTCATCTGTCATCAGGCTCTGTGTGCATCAACCAGAGCCTGTACTCAGCTGTCTATCACTGGAGAAGGGTTTGGGATTCACTGATGCACAGGTGTGAGGGCTGGGGTGTGTATGAATGCATGTATACACACAAACACACTCTGACACATGCTCAGAGACTGAAGTTTCTACCTCAATATTGTCACTGCCATGTCGTCTCTCGGCTTCTTCTTCAGATAAACCGACACATCCGTACTCCAGAGGAGTAAACACTGTGGTGGGCACCTGAGACACACACCATCATTTACAAATCATCAGAAAACTAATCTCAGTGTTCCTTCAAAAGGTTTGAGATTAAAACATTTTCCCCTAAAAATTATATTATTTCTATAAAATATCAGATGCACTTGTTGCTTTGTTGAACTCACATTGTTGTAGTTCATGAGCTGGGTGGAGTGACCGGCTAATCGCTGAGCCAGGAGTTTACCCGCTTTGATGGCTGTTGGGGTGAGCTCAGGACGTCCCTGAAACAAACACACACACGACTGAAACATCTGCATGAGCATATACGAAAACATCCAGTATACACACACACACCTTATTGTGTACTGTGACAGTAACAGTAGCTCCATTTACATGAATAATAATAATAATAATCTGATTATTCCGGATCAGGAATCAGGATACAGTGAAGGTAAAAGTGGAAGTGTCTCCAAGTCAGACACCGACACCCACACACCCCTTCTGCGGCTGTGTTATGGACAGATGTGCGGCTAAACGGTTTGATCAGGAAAAACTGACATGCTCAGGCGATGGTTATCTCTAGAACATAATGTCAGTGTCAGTCACAGTGAGGATTAGAGAGAGAGAGAGAGAGAGAGAAAAAGAAAAAGCTGCAGGCATACACTCCAGCACTCTGAGTCACACTTACACAAACCTGCATGTTCACCGACACAAACATCCGACCAACACATCCGACAGAGAGACAGAGGACAAAAAGAAGAAACACTTGGATCCATAGCAGACAGACAGACAGAAAAAGGGATATTCAGAGATAGGCTGAAATAGAGACAGGCAAACAGGGATAGTCAGAGAGGGATATTCAGAGACAGGCTGAGAGACAGAGATAGAGACAGACAGACAGGAATATTCAGAGACAGGCTGAGAAATGGAGAGACAGACAGACAAACTTCTCCATAGCACTTTTATTTATCTTTATCTTTTTAAATCTTACTCTGTGCAACCTCCTAACCCAAAATGTATTTATGCACTATTATTATTATTATTATTATTATTATTTTTAATCCTTTATCTTTTATGAGTTTTTTATAATGTCTGTGGAAGTGTGCGAGTGTATGTGTGTACTGCTGCAAAACAACTGCCCAAGCTGGGACAAATAAAGCTACTTGACTTGAGACAAAAACAGAACACCAAGCGGAGCCAGACAGACAGACAGACAGACATGAACAGACAGACAGAGAGAGAGGGGGATATTCAGAGACAGACTGAGATACAGACAGACAAACAGAGGGAGGGAGGGAGGGAGGGAGGGATGAACAGACAGACAAAAACAGAGCCAGAGAGAGAGAGAGAGATTCAGAGACAGGCTGAGATACAGACAGACAGACAAAAACAGAATACAAGGCAGAGCCAGATTAAAAAAAAAAAAAAGACAGATTGAGAAAGAAAAGGCAAACAGATAGAAAAAAAATAAAAACAGAGACTCAGGAAAAAAGGAGAGAGAGAGAAACAGGTTAAAGAGAGGAACAAAAAGGAAAGAGCAGATTAGCTGGTGGTTGCATCAGTCTGTGAGACAGACAGACAAAGTGTGAGTGGCAGGCTATATGGGGTACAGGCAGCTATAAAGCTTATTTTTGTAATACCAGGTGTGTTTCATTTAAAAAAAAAAAAAAAGAGCAGCACTAGCAGGTATGAAAGGAGAAAACCCGCTGTCAGCTACGAAGAGTGAAGCAGCCTGTGTGTGTGTGTGTGTGTGTGTGTGTGAGAGAGCCAGAAATCACGCAGCTGCTTGAGATGATTGACAGTACAGATATAAGATCAGGCTGTGCACCATGCTAAAGATGATGTATTAAGGTGGGGTGGGGGTGTCCAGTACCTGTGCAATGTCTCCAATGGCGTAAATGTTAGGCACGGATGTTCGCTCATCATCAGCTACGATGATTTTTCCCGTGTTTGTGTCGAGCTGAATGCCGACGTGCTGCAAGTTCAGTGTTGTGCTTTCAGGAGCTCGACCTGCAATCAGAGGTTTACTGTAATTACACCTGTGATTCATTTTCTTTCTTTCTTGACACCAAATTTTGAAATCAATAAAGGAGGTGTGGCCAGTCAGTGGGCGTGGCCTTTGAATCTGTCAATCACAGTCAACAGACGTGCCCTCTGTAATGTTGCTGTTAGCCTTTGCTCATCAGCTACTATGATTTTGTTGTAATTAACAGTTAATTAATTTACACCTGCTTTACAGGGACAAACAAGTAATGCTGCCACGCCTACTTCACTGTAGCGGACAGGTACATTCTGTACTGACGGGTAAATTCTGTACCCATCAGCTACAGTAAAGTAGGCATGGCAGCATTACCCGTTTGTCCCTGTAAAGCAGGTGTAATTTAATTAAGTTAATTACAACAAAAGGGGGCGGCACGGTGGTGTAGTGGTTAGCGCCGTCGCCTCACAGCAAGAAGGTCCGGGTTCGAGCCCCATGGCCGGCGAGGGCCTTTCTGTGTGGAGTTTGCATGTTCT
>JAPEIY010000017.1:36699705-36712261 GCA_026122135.1 Cathorops aguadulce | reverse complement strand
TCCTCTTCCAACATGACTGTGCACCAGTGCACAAAGCAAGGTCCATAAAGACATGGATGACAGAGTCTGGTGTGGATAAACTTGACTGGCCTGCACAGAGTCCTGACCTCAACCCGATAGAACACCCTTGAGATGAATTAGAGCAGAGACTGAGAGCCAGGCCTTCTCGTCCAACATCAGTGTGTGACCTCATAAATACACTTCTGGAAGAATGGTCAAATATTTCCCATAAACACACTCCTAAACCTTGTGGACAGCCTTCCCAAAAGAGTTGAAGCTGTGCTAGCTGCAAAGGGTGGACCAATGTCATATTGAACCCTATGGATTAGGAATGGGATGTCACTTCAGCTCATATGTAAGTCAAGGCAGGTGAGCAAATACTTTTGGCAATATTTGGTCTACATGATACCATGTTGGTATGCGTTATGTTTTCTTTTTTGTTTGTTGCTTTTGTTTTCTTTGATATACATTTTTTTTTATTATGGCAGAAAGTGACGTTTGATTAGTGGTGGTATAGAAGGTTAGGATTTGAGAAGTTATTTACTTCTTCCTAACCATTTCCGAACATTATGATGTTATTGCCTTGTGGCTATGCTATTCTGTTTGTTCATGAAGATGTTTTGATTATTGCTTTTTTTTCCTTCTTTACTGTTCTGGATAAAGCAATCAATCAATCCTGGAATCTGCAGTTGTTTAGAAACGGCTCCGAGAGACATTCGAGTGCAACTCCATGATCCTCTTTCTCAGATCTGCATTGAGCTCCTTGAACTTTCCCCACTGCCCTGTATGTTGGTTAATCCAACGAGTGTCAATCAAACCCTTTTTATGTTGTGCACAGAGAAGCTACCAGCTGTAGTCAATGATCCTTACTAACAGGAAGTGAAGAGGCCTCGTCCTTGGCAAGTTAAGACATTTTGAAACTTTCAGTACCACTGAATTAATCACCTCAGTGGACATGTATAAATTTTTGACCCTGTATGTACAAGTTTGACCCTGTGTTGACTTCAGAAAACCTAAAATTAGTTGACCAAATTGTTTATTTCTATTAAAGATACATGTACAATCATTCTGCCACAAAAAAAAGGACCATTCAAAGAAGTCACTGAAAGTCTGATATTACCATGACTTTCACGTCCATGATGTCGTCATGTATGTCTATGAATGTAAACTTCTGACTGCAACTGTATGTGTATTTTCTAATCTTTTTTTCAAGCAATAAGAGTCGTACCTTGTCTTCACTATTCATGTCATAATCTTCACAATTTGACTATTTCTGTGACTCATGATAACGAAGAAACAGCTGTCAAGTCTAACACACAATGTCCGAGTCTGTTATAAAAATTTCTCTTCATTTTGACAGGAAACACAAAATTTGACTTGACAGACAATATATTACACGCACACACAACTGACCTAGTTCAATACAGGTGATTCCCAGAGACCAGATGTCCACTCGGCCTTCATATTGGCCTTCGTCCATGGCTAAAATCACCTCAGGAGCCATCCTGTTTATACACACACATTAAAATAAAAAATAAAATAAAAAAAAATGTGACTTTGTCTGTGCCAGTACATCCTTGTTTTAATGGACCCTGCTCTGTGCCTCCAATTCCGCATTCTGCATCTCTTCATCTCCGTATTTGTCCTTCCCTTGGTCTAGTCCTCTCTGTCTATCTCCCTGACAGTCTCAGTCTGTCCATGTGTCCATGTGTCCATGGTGACTCCTCTCTATTGGTCCCCATGCCCTTCTATCCAGCTCTCTCTATTCTCTTTTTCAGTCTCTGTCTTCTTTCCTCCATCACAGTCTCTCCCTCTCTCTCTCTCTCTCTCTCTCTCTCTGCTTCTCTTGGGTGGTCTCAAACTCGGGGATCCTCCATTTGTCCCGGTCCCTTTCTGTCTCACCTTCTCTCTTTGACCTTGTGCCCTTCTCTCCATCTCTGTCTCACTCCCCTTCTCATCTCCATTTGTCCCCATCCCCTTGTTTCTCTCTCTCTGTCTGTCTTTCCAGGTCATAAGTGTGATGGACAAATACTGACCAGTACGGTGTCCCCACAAATGAGTTGGCTGGAGAGCTCATGGAGGCGGAGCCAAAGTCAGCCAGTTTAACCTGACCAGGCTCAGTCAATAGGATGTTTCCTGCCTTCACATCTCTGAGAGAGAGAGAGAGAGAGAGAGAGAGAAAAATATGAGTACAGTACAAAAACCAGTCCAGTTCCTAATTCCTCCCACAAAGCATTAAAAATAATACACACTTTTTTTTTTTAGCACACTGACTCATTTCATCTGATGAACATTTGACAGACAGTAATGAAGCAATATAAAGAAATAATGGTGCTCTCTCACACTCTCTCACACATACACACAGCGAGTGAAGGCAGGTAGGAACTCACCTGTGGATCATGTTATGGGAATGCAGGTAAGCCAGTCCCAGCAAGGCACCATGGGTGATGGCAGCGATTTCAACCTCCTGCAGTGGTTTCTTATGAACTGCACAAACAGCACAACATCAGGGATACCACCAAAAAAAATATACACACATACTGTACTTTAAACCCAACAACCAACCAAATCAAAATGTTGGTCTGTGATTGAGAAAGCTGTGATGGTGAATGTTGGTGTTTAAATGACAATGTTGGAGTCTGGTGGTGAATGGAGAAGTTTTATGGTGTTTGATGGTGAATGGAGGAGCTTGGCATTTGATGGTGAATGCTGGAGACTGATGGCGTTTGGATGCTGGAGCTTAATGGCATTTGATGGTGAATTCTAGAGACTGATGGTGAATGTTGGAGGCTGATGGTGTTTGGTGGTGAATGCTGGAGCTTAATGGCATTTGGGAGTGAATGCTGGAGCTTAATGGCTTTTGATGGTGAATGGAGGAGCTTGGCATTTGATGGTGAATGTTTGAGACTGGTGGTGTCTGGTGGTGAATGCTGGGGCTTAACAGCGTTTGATGGTGAATGCTGGAGACTACAGTAATGGCGTTTGATGGTGAATGCTGGAGCTTAATAGTGTTTGATGGTGAACGTTGGGGACTGGTGCTGTTTGATGGTGAATGCTGGAGACTGATCTCAGCTTATCACAAAACAGATTAAAATGTTACAATTGTAAAAGGAATTAATCCTCTTAGGCTTGTATTTAGAAAATCTGGCTTTCGTGTTCACTCATTTCAGAAGTCCAGCATAACAGAAAGCCACACAGTGCTGTAAAAAGCAGAAAACTGCACAGCGATAGCATAATGCATCGCTGTACATCAAAGTGTGTGCGCGTGAGATTGAAATAGAGAGAATTACCCTCCAACAAATCAGAGGCTGAGCCTAAACAGTACTCCATGACCAGCTGAAAGAGAGAGAGAGAAACAGTGTATTAGAAGGCTCAATATACCATATTAGATAAATTGACAGTGTACTGATAATTGATTTCTAATCAAGCTTATGATCAACAATACTTCTGAATAACTCAATAATTTTTCAACACTTTCTAAATGAATAAACCATGCTGCAGTTACTATAAGTTTTGCTCAGAGCTCCCACTGAAGCCAGGTTTACAGTTCATGGCCTTTTGATACGAAGAAATTAAACTCGTACTCATTTATTTGCGACTCATTTATTGTCCAACATTGTTTATTGCCAACACTGTAATGCAACATTGGTTTGTAGATGTTGACTGAAATTTCTTTGAACAATTTTACAAAAATAAGCAACAGAATGTTCTTTCTTTAGCTTTAAAAAGCTAAGTGGACAAAAACTACAAACCTTAAGAAGCGCTAAATTGCAATTCAAGTTATTTTTGAGAAATCATACTTTACTCCAAGTACAAGTAGCCATTAATTTTGAATAACTCCATTAAAATCCCAACAAATCTGTTGTGAATATCATGGAATTTTCTATGCTGAATAAACAGATCACATTCAGAAACCTGAAAAGGCACCTACATAAATCCTTCATGACTACCGCCATCAACCAACATTAACATTCCATTAGAACCTACACTAATGCTCAGTAGAATAGGTGGCACTTATTATAAAGGCTGCTTTGGGCAACTTTGATGGCAGCTATGATTTATGGTGACATGTCAGATTTAGATTGTTCCATGACGCATTTTAAGGTGAAAAAGACATCGTCCACTATAACATCTTTAAAAGGGCTCAGTCCCACAGCACCAGTAACTATAACTGACTATCCCTCTGCCTGAATTAGTTCCAGTCTGGAGCAGAAACACCACAACTATAATCCCCACTATAATATTGGTAGGTCCTGACACTCAGGGAAATAAATGCATGCAACTTAGGAATAGCCATAGAAGGGTCTCCCCCCAAGTTGTCGCACATTATTCCGGGTCATACTGTACAGCTTGGACTTCAAAACAACCCATGCATACACACGGCTGATATAATACGGATAGGTCACAGATTACGGAAAAATATATAAAAAGATACAAAATACGGAGTGGTTACGGATTTTAATATGGATACATCACGAATGCTAATAATTTACGGCTTGGTCACGGACGTTTCAGTATATTAGATTGGTTCCCAGTTTCATACGGATGATGCATCACAGATAGAAAATGAACAAGTCTAAAACAATTAAATGTTTGGACTGCCGAAGTTCATAATTAAAATGTCTTACCTGCATTTCTATGTTTACTTTATTAAATTTACTATTAACATTTCACAGAAAATCACATATCCGTGAATAAAAGATCCGTGCTTTGTATTATATATTTTTTTATTTTCCGTGAATCTGTATTCCATGACTTCATGACACAACAAGGATGTACAAAGATGCCCAGGGAAAAATTGCACATGCTCAAACAAAGTCACATGGAAACTAGTCGATTGGTAATATGTTTTACTGGATCAGGTCCAGGCCTGGGGAGACCCCGCTCCAGAAGCAATCTCACCAATACGGATAAACCCAGGCCTGAGCTCTAGGTATCGTTATTGGTCTGGTGTGAGCACCAACCACAAACTGCAGGAGACCGATTTATCTATCATTATAGCCATAATTATAGTTATAGTGGGACTGGGCCTGAACTCTCATGCTGATGAGGTGTGATGGCTACAAATGACAGCATTATATCACTCAGACACGAGAGGGGGAAAAATAAATAAAAGATATGCCAAACTACAAAAGTCAGATGACAAACCATGCTATGTCACCAAAAATCAGCCTCAAGTCAACTGGAGAGTAGCATTAACCTGTTAGCTTAGGAAAATTTGTTAATTTTTTTTTATTCTATAAATTTGTAGTTTTTCTTATTTTTATATACATACACACTTTTGTATACTTAGTACTTTTGCACTACTCCTTCACTGCCTTATCTTTTTCTCTTTATATATTTTGCTGCTGTAACAATGTCAGTTTCCCCTTGTGGGATAATAAAATGCCATTAATATAAATATGAATATATATTTATTCACCGAATACATTTATTCACTGAATATACCCTATATATTCAAATAAATATTTTTCTTGAAAACTACGAAATAATTTTTAATGCTACTGGGAATCAAATTTAATGTTTTTTTAAAATGTAATTTAAGGCCTTAATTTTCGCAAAATCCATTTAATGACTATGCTTTTTCATGCCCCGCGGAAACCCGGTTATAGGCATGTTCGGACAAAACAGTTCTCGGGGCTTATTGAGAGGACCCGCTCACTGGGAAGCTCTCCTGAGAACACTACAGGTCTTCAAGGGCTTTTTTCTGTTTGCATTCGCACCACCATCAGGAACACTGAAGTGATACAAGCTGGCTTGCTAGCCTGATGCTAGCAGGCAATGCTCGCAAAATTTTTATATTCCACTTAAATGCATCGACTTTGTCACATATACACTCAATATAGAGTGGACTTCTCTGTCAGCCCATTTGTTCATTTGGTTTTTTTAAACGCTAACGTTAAGAGCTGCTGTTTACACGGATTTTTAAAAATGGTGGTTGCCAGTGCTGCATTGGCTCATATTTGACAAAGCCCCTGTGCCGGACCATGTCCCCGTGCCCTTGCATCCCGAACAAAGTCCCCGTACACTTATGTCTGGACCAAATCCCTGTACCCTTACATCACTTCTGGTTTCTCTGGCACCAAGAACGCAACTATCCTCAAGTAGGGGCTTAAAAAAAAAACAAAAAAGTCCCTCAAAATGGCACTCTGATGACTATGAATTAGTTCCCCTGGTCCAAAAGCACCTTATGGCAGGTGATTCCTACTGGAATATGCACTTGTACATTTATAGCACTTATCATGAAGGGCTTTATTCATACAAACCCAGGCAGTGTTGTCTTTCAGGTAGCAGCCTTTGTACTCGATGGTGTTTGGGTGTCTCAGCTGTTCCAGAAACTTGACCTCCTTAATGATGTCCTGCCACTTCTACACACACACACACACACACACACACACACACACACACACACACACACACACACACAAATTACTAGAGATTATTAGATCTGGCCTTGCTGCCTACTCCTGCACAGTTTAAACAAATTATAAACAGGAATGATCGAGTTAGCAGGCATCAATTACCATGGCCTCATTTGCATAATCCTAATTAATGGCTAAGAGAAACATTTGCTCTTTTTTACATAATAGCCTGTAAAACTGTTCCAAACATGACGATTCTTTGATCATAACCATACATCCTGGACAATAACTCAAAAGTCTGAAATGCACCCTGCTGATTTATTTCCATGTGAACATTTATAATGAGTTTATGATGAGGATTCATGGAGCTCTTTTAACCATGCAATTTAAATACTGTTTTGGTTCACACCTCTGTGGTCTGTTTGCCATTATATGACATCTTCTTAATGGCCACCACCTCGCTGGTGTAGGAGTTTCGGGCCTGGAGGAGAAAAATAAAAACAAACAGGAAGGAAAAATTGTTAGTTATGGGTCCATAAGCCATTTGTGTTTTTTGGCACATTGCTTGTGCACACTTTCAGACATGAACGCAGCACATCGACATGGTGCAATGGCAGTAAAGCATCACGTGACCCTGCATCCTCCTCAAGATAAACAAACTAGCATTGTGTTGTAAATTGTATACTTGTCTACTACTCTAGACTGTTAAGTACAAACACTAACAGGTTTCCTATTACAGTGAGTGCTTGGATTTTAAAAACCTCTCGTCACCTTCAAACCTACCAAATGGTCCATTTTGCGTTGTGAATTTTCCAGAGTTTTTGATTCGAGATGCAGCTCATGACAATCACAACAAGAGCGCAAAGCTTTAAGCCTATCGCTGTGTTTAACAATGTGCACGAAAGCACTGAACGTTTTGCAGTTGGATTTGGAAACCTGTGCACAGGGATATTTTGGCTCCGACTTGATGTTTCGGGGATGTCATCACGTCGGGTGGTGGTGCCAGATGGACTGGTTTCAATATTTCAGAAACTGCTGATCTCCTGGGGTTTTCATACACAAGAGTCTCTGAAGTTTATACAGAATGGTGCAAAAAATAAAAAACAATGGGTTGCATGAAGGACAGTTCTGTGGATGGAAACAAACACCTTGTTGAGAAGTCAGAGGAAAGTAGCCAGATTCAAGGTGGTTCAAGCTTTTTTTTTGGCCAGGAAGGATATAGTGACTCAATCACGCTTTACAACCGTGCTGAGCAGAAAAGCATCTCAGCATGCAACAGAAAACAACACACATTGGGTTCCACTCCTGCAGCCAAGAACGAGTTCCTATTAAAGTGGCCAGGGAGTGTAAATAAGATGCATATGTTGTGCGCATGTGCGGGCGTGTGAGAACACGTCACTCATTTTGCTGCTATGTTACACAAAGTCATGGGTCAAGTAAAAACCTGCCTGAATTCCTTCCTATCTTTTTTTTTTATTATAAAGGGTACCATTACTTTTGTTTTAATGGAATGGCTAGTCTTATTTGTTTTAGTTTATGGATATGACCTTTCACATTATTAATATGAAAGAATGAATTTCTAAATTGGTGTGTAATAACTGAAATAAATAAATTTAAATGTGATGATCCATCAACAACATGGTAGTAAATCTCCTACGGAAATTTACACAAACTCAGGAGGATGTGAACATTTTCCTCCCCAAACTAACCATTTCAACCAAAATAAGTAAATAATTAAAAAAAAAAAAGTTGAATTATATTTACTTCAGTTCTTGATTTTTGAGAGAAAAATCCAAGAACTGAAGTAAATAAAATTCAACTTTCTTTTTTTTATTAGTAGCACGTATCTATATTTTCTTTCTAAATTTAATTATACTCGTGAATGCTCACGAAGTAAACGGCGCCGAAGCTCCCATGGCCGATCTCGTGGAGGTCGCAGAACACCTCCTCCGGGTCATCTTTGAAGAAGAGGCTGGCAAACTCGGGGTCTTTCAGTGCTCCTTTCCGCGTGGACGATGGCATGGTGGGTTAGCCTGAACGTCTGGAGACCACCCGCTGCTCACACACACCCGCCGGCCACGGCATTTACCTGCTCTACCTACACACACACACACAAAAAAAAACTCGGATAAGCATGATTACAACATTCAGAAGCGATCCACATGACAAATTAATATTTGCAGACGTTATAACTCCAGCGATTTTTTTTTTTTTTTATAGTTTTCCTTTAAGTCAGAACTTTTTCCCCACACGTACAGTTTAATTTAAAAAAAAAACAACAAACACATTTCCATTTATACTTGCATTTCTATTCTTAGTTTCTCATTTTACTTCGTTATTAAAGTTGGTTCTCTTTTTTTTTTAATTAGTAGCATGTATCTATATTTTCTTTCTAAAATTTAATTATCATCAGTTTTTTGTTTTGTCATGAGGAACTGATGAGAATTTCCTGTGAAAATCACAAAAATACTTCTTAAAACTGGAATAGTGGAGTTAAAAAACAGTAAGACTGCAGAACCTGTCAATGTCATCGGAAATGAAATATTTATTTACAGAAACCTTTCAGTGAGCGAGACCGATCTGTCAGCTGCAGTAACTTCACAGCTCTACTGCAAAACTCGCCAGGAATGGAGTACATTTGTAGCGAGAGAAAAATTGTATATGTTTGATAATACAATTATAAAAAGCAACTTACTTATCTATCAGCTTACTGATTACTGACTTGGCTAATAATGAAAATACAAATCATTTGTAACCGGGCTGGGGGGGATTAAAAATACACCTTTCCATTTTCTCAAAGGCATTTTGATGCAATTATTTTTGTAAGAAACTTCCAGCAAAATTTTAAGAAAAACAAATTAAAAAAAACATAAAAAAAAAATTGTATAAAAATAAAATGACAATCTTAAGTACAAAATTTTAACAAATTAAAAAAAAGTCACTTTCAGTCTGTAATAAATTATTTTAAATTGAAAAAATTGCAAAATGATGCACAATATCTCAGAAAAGTGGATTGTGACAATTTATCATATCAATATTATCGTCCAGCCCAGTGATAAACCTGTTGGGTTGAAAACTCTAGATTAACTGGAAATTCCAGCACAAGTCCTAACAATGGCATGTGCGCACACACGACTGAACATAGTGCTAATGGGGAAATTCCAGGAAAAGTATCCAGATGACAAGATCCTTCCTACATGATCATTCAAAAAAAAAAACACTCCTCACACACATTTCATTATCCTTGTGAGGACCTTCCATTGACAATTATAGATGACTTGCAACCATGTGATCAAATTGTACTACGTCATGAGCGTCCACCATGATGGTGGATAAACAAAAGCAACTCGGACAGCAGCCGCTGAAAGTGCATCTGGAAACAATACTGAATTTTCTCAGTATTACTACGATTTGAACGCTCGAGCGAAGATTCAATACAAAGAGAAGATAGATGTGTGTGGGTTTTGACCCATGTTATTTTAAAAGGTCAGACTTTTCTGAAGATAAGACACTTCTACCGACCATTGAGTACCCAGATGTCGCATTCTATCTGGTTCAGCTGTCAAAGAATGAAGTTCAACCTTGGACAAAACATAACCCGTGTTCTGAGTGGGCGCCCAGTCTGGATTGTTTCTATCGTACAATTTTGCTGACGCTCCTAGAAGCGAAACGGTAACACACGTGTTAAACTGATAACAACTGAGTGAACCACGACAAGAGAGAACGCTCATTTTATAGAAAAATTCTAGCAGGGCGAAAAATAATTCTTCCATGATCTTTTCGAGAAAGCTTTTGAATCTCACCGGAGATGAAATGATCACTGCAAACACGAGCTGTTTTGGTTTTAGCCTCTGTTAGATCAGCCCTGCCGATGTTGTTCAGCCGTGCTCTTCTCCTCTCCCGTACTAAGCCTCGGCGTTTCCTTGCCCTCTTTCCGAATCACAGACGGAATTCTAAAAAATTGGAACGTGCCACGGTCACGAGTACTGTTGCGACCGCAACCATATACAAAACAAGGATATAGCAGAGCTAAAAGAATGCTTAAAGCAGTGGAAGAGCAAAGAGAGTTGTGCACGCATGACTATAGTGTTTTGTACGGAATGTCGCTTGACTTCACATTTGTATCTCCTCCAACATGGCTGACATCCGGGTTTCTGTTTTGCTTTGACGGCACTCGCAAGTCAAGGATAATCAGTTTCAATGTTCAAATATCAAATGTTCTTCCCAGGATTAAAATAAAGCCCTACCTTTTGGGTGGCCCTCTTTTTTGGGGGGGAGGAGGCTTTTGAAAAAAGGGAGCCCATTTGGTGGCATCTGGTGATTGATTTTTTTTTTAGGAGCATTTTATGGTGGTACTGACATGGTCACTTTTCACTGTTAACATGGTTGAAAAGGTGGCTACAACATGGTGAGGTCTGTGATGATGTGGCTTGCAGCCTGGGGTTCACTTGAGCAATAAATAAAGTCATCATTTGATAACAATGTAGTATATAATGATAATGCTGTTTTATTACCTGAACCACTGCCAGAACACCACTAACCAAAAGTTTAAATGAGTTCTGTTGCAGTTAAAAAAAAAAAAAAGAATAATCATACCTCCTGCAGACTGCATTTACTGCACAAATGCCACAACCTTGAGTAGCACCTTTATACTTAGGCCTACTTAATACATCAAACTTCAGTTTCACTTCTTTCCTCTTCTCTTTCTGGCTCTTCTGTCTTACCTTCATTTAGCTGTCAAAAACACAAATCTATGGTGTGGTGAGCCCCATTTGCAGCTCTTTTCAGCATGACTGAAATGTGGAGATGCATACCCACCACATAAAAACTATAAACCATGATCTCGCCCACGCACTGAAGCGTCATGGTATCAGTGCAGCAGCAAAATGATTGAGGGCTTTTGCCGTGACTGGGGATTTTCTAGGGGTATTTCTAGTCTTCCTGAGTGCATCATGGCAGCAAACCGGCCCAAAACACTGATTATCCTTGAAAATATACCCCAAACATCGCAAGACAGAAATCTGACGTGATTTTTCAACAAGTGTCAGAGCAAAAAAAATTGCATGTCAGCAAATTTAAATATATCTTGTTCTTTTATATTTGTATATGTAAATACTTAATTTATTTTATCTAGAAGTTTTTCTCTATCTCTATTTCTTTTCTCTGTTTATCTGTAATGATGCTGCTGGAATCTTAATTTCCCTGAGGGAACCCTCGCAAAGGGATCAATAAAGTTTTATCTAATCTAATCTTATATCCAGATTACTATGCTGACAAGATCAGTTCACTTATTTATTTCAATTACACGCCAAGGTTTGTGAAATGCATTCATTCATTTCATATTGATGTTTAGAAAAGTGATCCAAAAAAAAAATCCATAAATGAACACACAGAAGACTAGCTATTAAATTAGGACAAAAGTAATGGCACCCTATAAAAGCAGGAGGCATTAGTCAGCTACGATAGCTGGAGTGCTGCACTAACTGAGCGGCTTTATGGGAAGACATGCTTAGGATGTGCTCTTTCACTCTTTAGGCATCACTCTGTATGTGTCACTAAATAAATATCAGTTGTGTCATGGTTATTTATGCAGGATTACATTAACGCAAATCTAGCAGACGCTCTTATCCAGAGCAACATACAACATATCCAGAGCAGCCTGGGAAGCAGTTGGGGGAAAGATGCCTTGTTCAAGGGCACTTCAGCCATTCCTACTGGTCCAGGGAATTGAACCAGTGACCTATTGGTCCCAAAACTGCTTCTCTAACCATTAGGCCACGGCTTCCCCGTGAGCTAGAACATATCGTATTGTATGCACTTATCAACATCAACCTTACCAGACCCTTTTGCAACAGGTAGGAATTTTCAGTTTGCTTTGGTTTACAAAACACTTTTACACACATTGCTATAAGATTGATAAACCAAGGCCATTATTTGTTAAACCTTAAAATTATTTTTGAGCATTCCAGCAAAGAAAACCATTTTCTTTAAAGTTTTTAAAATGGCCTCAGATTGACAGTTCGTAAGGCAGAATCTGGAGCTGTTCAGGTAGATCAGTTTCTTTAGGCCCTGTCCACATGAGTACACGGCCTCACCCAATACGCTGTCGTTTAAAAAAAAAAAAAATCTCCGTAAACACGGCGCCATTTCAATTCACTGGAAAGACCCAAAACGCTGTAGTACATTGCCAGGCC
>JAPEIY010000017.1:28993667-29003721 GCA_026122135.1 Cathorops aguadulce | reverse complement strand
CAGCAGGGGGCAGAGAACTGGCAGGCAAATCTTGACCAAAGAGGTGGGCATAGGGTCGAGGAGACAGGTAGTAGGCCCGGATTTAGATACTAAGCCAAGGACATACTGCTCATCAACTAATGAGAAAGCAGAGAAAGAGCCAGCTGGTGATGGACAGGGAAAGGGGACATTAGAGGGAGTGATGGGAGTGGGTTTGATCTGCTTGTATATACAGTTAATTTTGTTTTGAAAAACAAGAAATTTACGACAAAGATCAGTGGAAGGAGTAAGAGGAAAGTTTTTAGCAGGCAAGAGAAGTTTGTTTACAGTAGAAAAAAAAGGACTCTAGGGTTTCCTTGGCCTCTGGTAATGGTGGTGGTGTAATAGCTGGTCTTGGCATCAATTAGAGATTCGTTGTAGGCAGAGACATGGTCACTGTATGCCAGCGCATGAACTGTCAGGCCAGTTTTACAACTAAGTCTCTCCAGCTGCTGACCAGCAGCCTTCATTTTACGAAGCTCAAGTGTGAACCACGGAGCAGAGTGAGAGAAAGAGACAGTACATGTCTTCAGGGGGGCAAAGTGATTGAGAGAGTCAGCAAGGTGAGAGTTGTAGAGCATGACTAACTCCTCAGGGGATGAGTCTAATGATTTAGTGGTCAGAATAGGTTGTGGTGTGTCAAATCAGCTGTAACTGTTTTTTGTGTTCCTTATATGTGATGGTGCGAAATGCACGCCTGCGATGGAGAGGCTCAGGGACAGCAATATTAAATATATATATATCCATGTGATCAGAAACACAGAAATCTCTGGAATATAAATTTGATGGTGTGATGCCAGAGGTACAAACAAGATCTAAGATATGGCCCTTTGAGTGGGTGGGAAAATCTACATGTTGGGTGAAATCAAAACAATCAAGAACAGCCACAAAGTCACTGTTATGAGTCAACATGAATGTTCAAGTCACCAAGCACCAGTGTAGATGGACATGGAGCACTGACAGATGAAAGCAGCTCAGACAATTCATTAATAAAAAGAGGAAACTCTGGGAGGCTGGTAAATGAACAAAAGCAGTAGAGGTAGACTACCAGTAAATTTCAGAGCAAGACATTCAAATAATGAAAAATCCTGCAAGGGCATAAATACAATCCTGTAACTGGAGCGATAGATCACAGCAAGACCCCCACCCAGTTAAACGTGGCTTCTCCATATACTCATATCTTACAGGAGTAGCTTCATGTAAAGCCAGAAAATCATTTGGTATTTGCCAAGTTTCAGTTAAACATAGTAGATCTATGCCAACATCAGTGATCAAGTCATTAATGTAGGGTGCTTTTTTATTGAGAGATTGCACATTTAATAAAGCAAACTGCACATCTCTTGAGGAAGGGCAACTTTGTAAAATTTTAACTAAATTTATGGGACACAAGTTCATAAAGTCAACAGAGAGCCTCTCAACAACAGTCCGCTTGATGTTACGATTCCAGCTCCAAAACGAATCAACGTTGTTTGGATGTTGGTGGTGAGCAAACATCCGTCAAGAGCCCCTATGTATATATTTAGGCCGACGCAGGAACCCAAGATGTTTTAACTAAGGAGTAGGACTTGACCCCTGAAGATCGCAGGCAACCCATGTACCCTCTTTACACTGGGCACTCTAATACTGCATATGTGATTAAAGATTTGTGACTGAACTGTAACTTACTGGCATTTTAACTTTGACCATGGAAATCATTGTTTAGATTTTACAATTGAACAGTGACGCATTAATAAAGCTCAAATGTTATAATGTTCATGATGGATGCATGAAGAACTACAAAATAATCGACTAGACTTTTTGACACCATGATGTCCGGGAATGTATTTTTGAACCAACGAGTGCTGGCTTTTTACACAGTGTACACCACAAACACCCACACTTCTGCTTACTCGTTCAGCTCGAAGTTTCTAATAGCTCTACCACAGCATCTAACAATGCAGCAACTCAACTCATCCAACATCTCACTCTCCACTCCAATCCCAACTGCAAACCTGGTTGCCAGTATTGTTCTGGCAATTAGCTTCATACTGGGAATCCCTGGGAATATCGCTGCAGTGGTACGTCTGGCTGGATGGATGAAGGGAGACAGTTTCACCCCGAGACTGATACTAAGCCTGGCCATATCAGATCTGCTCACTCTGCTTTCTCTGCCAGTTTGGATTTGGGCACTTCTTCATGGCTGGGTCTTTGGCGTGGTCCTGTGTAAGCTCCTCTCCTATTTGGTGTTCTTAAGCCTGTACTGTAGCATACTGTGTGTGGTTCTGATGAGCGTTCAGCGATATATACAAGTGCTGCATTCTCAGAAATGGAAAAAGCTTGGCAGGAAAGGAAAGAAGATCCTCTTGAGTGGACTTTGGATCTTAAGTGGAGTAATATCGTCCTGTGCTCTTGTACAACGCAATGTAAGAACGAACAAGGAAGGATGGCTTCTGTGCAAGCGAGGCTACCAGAATAATGTTGAAAGAGTGACTACTTTAATCTGGGAGATAATATTATTTGTGGTTTTGTTCTCCATACTGGCTTACTTCTACTTTCGTCTTCACCGGGGAGTTAATAACTCAACTTTCTTTAACAGTCAATCATTGACGAAGCTGGTGACCAGAATTGTGATCTGTTTCTTTATTTTTTGGTTCCCAGTGGTCATCTCCAACATTGTGCTCGTCATTGCCGTGTTGCTTCGGAATGACCGTCTGTTAAGGTCTGCAGAAGCTGTTAACATTATTTCTACAGCTCTGATGTTCGTTCACAGTTGTGTGAACCCCTTTCTGTACGCTTTCTCTGCTCGGGCTGTACAGCAGCACGCAACTGGAACAGAAAATATTTAATTCCTTCACGATGTCGAGGTTTGAGAGAGTTGATGGTTTCTTGCTGATAGCCAGTGACTTGTTGCATTTTAATTGGAATTGCGTATAATTTTGCTTCTTGTTGAAATCTATTGTTATTGTCATTTGCTTGCAACTTTTACAAGAGTATTTTAATTAAGTGGGTTCTTATGGCCTCTTCTGTTCAGTAATTTTTGTCAGTGTGGTTTTTGGTATCTTGACTCTGTAAGCAATGTATTTACCTGCACAAAAACCCCAAGACTTCAGACTTCTGCTCAAACTTTCAATCAGTTTTTAAATGAATGAATGAATGAATGAATGAACATTAATCTTTGCAGATGTTGAGTGCCAGCTCTCATGCCAACCATAATCTCTCTCTCTGGTAATAAACAATAAATCACGATTTCCTGTAATTTTATACATCATGATATTTATACAGCATAGCCGAGGTCCTGTGTCCAAGTGGTTTTACTGTTACTCGGTTAACATTATAAATACTATAAATGTCTAATTGATTCTGCATGAAAGCAGGTTGTATTAATTTGCTAATATCAATGAGAAATAATTGTTTCTTACCAAACAATCTCCATGTATATTGTTTAGGAATAATGACACTGTGGTTGGCCCCAGGCTATTTTTCACCGAGCGCAACAAGGTGAAGCCGAGCAAATCGAGGCTTCCTATTAGGCTGGGGGTCTGGGGGCTGCGGAGGGCCCAGAAACCAAATTTCAGGGAAGCTCAGAGATGCAATCTAGGCCATTTTGATCTACTTTTTGAGCAAAATAAACGCAAGGTTTCCTCTACTGGATAATCTAAATTATCCAAGCTCTATGAGGAAAAGGTTTGGCTAACTAAGTGGATGTTCAGATAAAAGGGGTTATGATAACTGAGCTTGTACTGTAATAGTGTTTCAGTAGTTTCATCATGATCAACAACAAAAGTCAGAGTGAAATACAAAAGATTTATGCATAGGTCTTTCAATAACAAAATTAATACTGTATTGACTTCCTGAAGTGTGCACAATCCATGGTCTGTCTTCACTTCACACCTGACATTGGATTGTGAGAGAAATCGAAAGTTTCAGTTCTGGAACATGACGCACAGACAGATGGACAACCCGAAAACATGATGCCTCCTGCACCTTACGGTGGCGGAGGTATAAAAAATATCCCAACTTTTCTAGAAATGGGGTTCGTAAATCATTGTTTAGATTTTACAATTGAACAGTAACAGGTTTATAAAGCTCAACTGTTATAATGTTAATGATGGATGCATGAAGAACTGCAAAATAACCTACTCGACTCTGACACTATGACATCCAGAAAAATATGCTTGATGCAATAGGCACTGGCTTTTTACAAAGTGGACACCACAAACACCTACACTTCCGCTTACTTGTTCAGCTCAAAGTTTCACACAGGTGTACCACAGCATCTAACAATGCAGCAACACAACTCATCCAACAGCTCACTCACTACTCCAATCCCAACTGGAAACCTGGTTGCCATATTGTAATGGCAATTTGCTTCATACTGGGAGTCCCTAGGAATATCGCTGTAGTGGTACGTCTGGCTGGATGGCTGAAGGGAGGCAGTTTCACCCCAAGACTGATGCTAAGCCTCGCCATATTAGATCTGCTCACTCTGCCAGTTTGGATTTGGACTCTTCTTGATGGCTGGGTCTTTGGCGTGGTCCTGTGTAAGCTTCTCTCCTATTTAGTGTACTTATGCATGTACTGTAGCATAATGTGTGTGGTTCTGATGAGCGTTCAGCGATATATGCAAGTGCTGCATCCTCAGAAATGGAACAAGCTTGGCAGGGAAGGAAAGAGATCCTCTTGAGTTGAATTTGGATCTTAAGTGGAGTACTATCATCCTATGCTCCTGTACAGCACACTGTGAGAAGAAACAGGGAAGGACAGTGTCTGTGCAAATGAGACGATCAGAGTTATGTTCAACGAGTGGCTACTTTATTAATATTATAAATGTCCAATCAGTGGTGTAGTGGTTAGCGCTGTCGCCTCACAGCAAGGAGGTACTGGGTTTGAGCCCAGTGGCTGGTGAGAGCATTGAGGGGCCTGGCGATCTTAGAATAGCCCTCCACAAAATGCCTATAATATCCCGTGAAGCCCAAAACCCGCTTCAAATCCTCTCTGTTCACAGGACAAGGCCAGTCTTTGAGAGCAGAGACTTTATCTGGGTCGATGTGGACCCCTTGGGCATCAACCACATGACCAAGGTACTTCACAGATGACCTAAAGAAATAGCACTTCTCAGGTGACAGTCTTAAGCCATAGTCCTTGAGACAGTGCAATACCTTCATGAGCCTCTTCTCATGCTCTTTGAGAGTCTCTGAGAAGACTATGAGGTCATCTAAAAACACGAGAACCTCACTCAGATGCAGGTCTCCAACACACCTTTCCATGAGGCATTGGAAAGTGCTAGGTGCGTTGGTCACGCCTTGTGGCATACAATTAAATTCACAGAAGCCCAAGGGGCATGTAAACGCTGTCTTTGGCTTGTCCCCCTCTGCCATCTCTACCTGATAATAGCCATACTTGAGGTCCATCACTTGAGAACCACCTTGCTCCACTCAGGGCTGAGAATGTATCCTCAATATTGGGAAGGGCATATGCATCTTTAATAGTGCGGGCGTTCAGCTTCCTATAATCGATACACAGCCTAATCTTCCCATTTTTCTTTCTCACCAACACCACTGGTGAGGCGAAGGGGCTCTCAGACTATTGTATTATTCCAGCATCGAGAAGCTCCCTGAGGTGCTGTTTTACAGCCTCCCTATCACTGGGGTGTATTGGCCTTGGGCGCTCTTTAAAGGGCATCGGGTCCTGCAAGTGGATATGGTGTTTCACAACGGTTGTGTGACCCAAGGAGAGCTCGTCAACAGCAAAAACCTCTGGGATGGAATTCAGCTGGTCTGAAATTCGTCGTTTCCGGTCCTCAGGCATGGATGAGTCATCAAGATTGAATGCAAGCCTCTCACTTGGCATCTGAGAATCAGTGGCCACAGACTGCATGGCATACAGGGGTATTACCCTGTGTGCAGGAGATATTTCACCGATGACACACTTTGGAGGAAGAGTGACACTGTGGTCTGGTGTGTTTCTGAGAGTGACAGGAATCTTGCTGGAAGCCTTACAGGTGATGTTCATGAGTGCACATTCAAGGAACAGCCCACCAGGCAGGGAAGACAACTCTGAAGGTTCGAGGACAAAAGATGAGTGTAGTAATATAGTGGGTGGGTGGAGCACAGAAGGATGGCAGACCAGAACTGAGTTCCAGAAACGGTTTATTTTGAACTTTTCAGTCTCAAAATTCAAACACTCTCCCAGCCACATGCACATACACACACAGGTAATCTGGTTGGGAAGGGAGCTCCCTTCCTCTCCTCTCTCTCTCTCTCTCTCTCCTTATAAAGGGCGTGGTCACTGGGAAGACACAAACACATGTTAATTGATGACAGGTGTAGTGATTCTGCCACTTACCTTCCATGACTCTGCCCTTCGGTCACAGACCGCTGCTTGACCATGCCCCCGCTGTCACATACCCCCACCGCCCGACTCAGGCCAGGCAGCCTTCCGGCCCGCAGCAGACTCCCCCCCCCCCCCGCCTTGACGGGAGAGGAAGTCTCTGCGCCCCCGGCTTGTGGACCACCTTGAAGTTAAAGGGCTGGAGTGCTAGATACCAACGGGTGATCCGTGCATTGGCATCCTTCATGCGGTGGAGCCACTGGAAGGGCGTTTCATCCAAACAGAGGGTGAAAGGGCATCCCAGCAGGTAGTAGCAGAGGGCAAGGACCGCCCATTTGATGGCCAAGCACTCTTTTTCTATTGTAATGTAGTGCCCCTCACACACTGACAGCTTTCTGCTGATGTACAGCACGGGGCAGTCCTCCACCTCCTGGGACAGAACGGTCCCCAGCCCCCTGTCCGACGCATCCATCTGCAACATAAAGGGGAGAGAAAAGTCAGGGGAGTGTAACAGTGGCCCCCCACACTATGCAGCCTTCACCTCAGAAAAAGCCCGTTGGCATTGCTCCGTCCATTGGACCGGATCTGGTGCCCCCTTTTTAGTGAGATCAGTCAGTGGGTTGGTGACGTCTGAATAATTAGGTATAAAGCTACAATAGTAGCCAGCCAGCCCCAGGAACTGTCTCACCCCCTTTTTGGTCTTGGGCCTTAGGCAGACCACAATCGCTGCTGTCTTATTAATTTGGGGATGCACCTGCCCATTGCCCAAATGGAAGCCCAGATACCGTACTTCCACCCACCCAATCGTACTCTTCTTCGGGTTGGCCGTGAGACCCGCTCGCCTCAGCGACCCAAGGATGGCCCTCAGGTGTTGTAAATGCCGCGGCCAGTCATTACTATAGATTATGATGTCGTCTAAGTACGCAGCCACCCCAAATAGCCCAAAAAGAAGTGTGACAAATTGGTGTAAGCCAAACGGTGTGGAAAAGGCCGTTTTCTCTCGGGATAATGGAGTCAAGGGGATCTTCCAATATCCCTTTGTCAAATCCAATGTCGAATAAAAATGAGCCATGCCTAGTCAATCGAGCAACTCATCAATATGAGGCATTGGGTACGCGTCAGATTTAGATACCACGTTGACTTTTCTATAGTCCATACAGAACCGGACCGACCCATCGGCCTTGGGAACCAAGACCACCGAGCTGCTCCAGTCACTGTGGGACTCCTTGATGATGCCCATGTCGAGCATGGCCTCGAATTCTTCCCGAACCACCTTTTTCTTGTGTTTGGGCAGCCTGTAAGGGCAGCTATGCACTACCACCCCGGGGGACATCTCAGTGTGGTGTTCTATGAGGCAGGTGCGGCTGGGCAGGGGTGAGAACACGTCTGAAAATTTGGGTTGCAACCGGGCAACCTCCGTGAGTTGGGTCACGGAGAGATGGTCTCCACACGGGACCGGAGTGGTAGTCAATGTTCCCTTTTTAACCTCCGGCCCCAGCTCCACCTTCTGTGGAACCAGCAACACCAACACCATGGGGACCTCCTTGTTCCAAAGTTTTAACAGATTGAGGTGGTAAATCTGTAATGCCCTGCCCCTGTCCGTTTGTCTCACCTCATAGTCAACGTCCCTGACTCGCCGTATGACCTCAAAGGGTCCTTGCCACTTGGCAATCAATTTGGAGCTCGACGTGGGCAACTGTACGAGTACTTTATCTCCCGGTGCGAACTCCCTAAGCTGCGTGCCCGTCGTTCTTGGGCCTGCCACAAATTCTCTTGGGTTAAGTGTGTGAGTGTGTGGAGTTTTGTGCACAGGTCAAGAACATACTGAATTTCATTCTTGCTCGGTGAAGGTTCCTCCTCCCAATTTTCCTGCAGTACACCTAGGATGCCCCGTGGTTTATGCCCATATAATAATTTGAACGGGGAGAACCCCGTGGAGACTTGTGGGACATCTTGCACTGAGAACAACAGGGATTCGAGCCATTTATCCCAGTTGCGTGCATCCTTGCTCACAAATCTTTTAATTATATTTTTGAGTGTGCAATTAAACCGTTTGACTAAACCGTCTGTTTGTGCGTGATGAACGCTGGTGCGGATCGGCTTACTTCCCAATAACCCATACAGTTCACGCAGTGTGCGTGACATAAACATAGTACCTTGATCATTCAGAATTTCTTTGGGGATTCCAACTTGGGAGATGATGTGGAAGAGTACTTCCACAAGACTACGTAATGAGATATTGCAGAGAGGCACTGCTTCCAGGTATCACGTTGCATAGTCCACCAGAACTAAAATAAAGTGATACTCTCGTGTTGACCAATCTAATGGCCTGACCAGATCCATCCTAATTCTTTCAAATGGGGTCTCAATTAATGGAAGAGGGCGCAAAGGCACTTTTGGAATGGCTGCTGGATTTACTAACTGGCATTCGTGGCATGCTGTACGCCACCTACGGACATTGCCGCGAATTCCCAGCCAATAGAATCGGGCCATTATTCGGGCTAGTGTTTTATCCTTCCCCAGGTGTCCAGCCATGGGATTAAAGTGAGCCGCCTGGAATACCAATTCCCGGTGGCTCTTTGGGATTAAAAGCTGCGTGATTTGTTCTTTTTAGTCTGAGTGTCCTGTGTCACTCTGTATAACCTATCTTTCATAATGGAAAAATAGGGGAAGGACGGGGTGGCGTTTGGCTGGAGAGTTTGACCATCGATTACTCTCACTTGGTCAAACGCATGCCTCAGAGTCGTGTCCCACGATTGCTCCAATGGGAAATCCGCTAGGAATTCCCCGAGAGAGTGAGGAGGAGCCTGCTGCTCCTCACTCTGACGTGGTGATAACGTAGACGGCTCTGTGACAGCTGCTCCCGCCTCTGCCACACCGGGACTTCCTCCTGCTGAACTATGGCAGGACCCACTCTTCACTAAATGTGTCATTAATTCCCGAAATCCCGGCCAATCAGTCCTCAAAATTAGCGAGTGGGTAAGGCGAGGATTAATTGCCGCCTTTACACTAAAGTTCTCCCCTCGAAATAGAATGTGGACCGACACTAACGGGTAGTTGTGAACATCCCCGTGCACACACACAACACCTTCACCAATTGTGCTCTCCCCAATGCCTCATCTTGCACCAGGTTTTGGTGGATTGAGGTCTTATTACAGCCAGAGTCCACCAAAGTCTGATACGTATCCCCTTGGATACTCACCGGTATGCGATACGCTCCGGCCCGATCGAGGGCGGTCCCTGGCGCGTCGGGGATCCGGACCACCGCGCCCACCTTCATTGCTGTGCACTGATTTCTGGAGGTGCCCTGGCTCCCCGCAGTGCCAGCAAACCGGCCTGGGCTCTCTCTGTGCACCGGCATTCTGGGGCTCACCCACTTGAGGAGGGGGAGAGACAGACACGGAAGTGGGAAACGGGAGGGCACCGCGGGTGCGGCAGGCCGGCTGGGGTGGAGCCGGCCTCCACGGTGGGGAACAGGGCAAGGGCGAGACACAGACAGGGAGGGGGAGAGAGAGGAGAAGAGGAGACACGGAACAGCCTTCAAATGATCCTCCGCCAGCTTGAAGGCTTGATCCAGCGATGCCGGGCGATGGCACTGGACCTACTCCGCTGTCCCTTCGGGTAGTCAGGCAATGAACTGCTCCAGTGCCACCAGATCGATAACTCCCTCGGCGTCGCGGTTGTCAGCCCTCAGCCACCGCCTGCAGGCGTCCCAGAGCTGCTGGCC
>JAPEIY010000017.1:28491768-28504172 GCA_026122135.1 Cathorops aguadulce | reverse complement strand
GCCCGTAGTCAGCTGGGATAGGCTCCAGCTTGCCTGTGACCCTGTAGAACAGGATAAAGCGGCTAGAGATAACGAGAGGAGACGTTTCATTAAGCCATTTTTGGTCGACAGTATTTCTTTACATGTGCCTAAGACTTTTGCACAAGACTATATGTATAATCCAAAATCTGCGGTTACTGTACAAACACTACACCTGTTACATATCCAACAAAATGGCACTACTTCATGGAGCCCCGCAGACATAATTCTTCTTAATCTGCAACAATTCTGGACAAAACTATTATCATTATAACCCACACTGCAGCACTGTATGTGTTAAGTTCATGTGTACCTGATACGGTGACAAGGACATGGTTATCATCATCACCCGTCACTGCCTACACTACCCACAATTCACAAGTGTTTCCACCCAAGAGTCCGGCAGGGCGAGGACACTGCAGAAAGCAGGTCTAAGAATAGGATCATTAGTTTCAATGACTTGTGACACCTGGCAACCTGCAGATTGCTTTACCCATCCTCAAGTCCTCCTTCATTCTTTCTCTGCTGGGCAGTGCTTCCTCTGCCCATCTGCTGTACATGGGCCACATGCAGCCAGTCAGGTTTACTGCTCTAAACAACACTACTTACCTTCCGAAGGGAACAAAAATGGATAAAGTCAATACAAACATCTGACATGAACGTCACAATCTTATAACCTTTGTGTACAGCCAAGAAATCGTAAAATTTGGCATTTGTGCATGATCATGAGGCTCTTTAAACCTTTTTAGTAATCTGTTAAAGTGACTGGGAATCAGAAATAACACCAAATCCACTGGCATCTGGCAGCTAAGAGTGAGGATTAGGCACTAATCAGCTTAAAGCTATGCAAGTAAAACACTGGAGTACACTTGAAGTTTGTTGAAATCCTCCACTGCTGGAGAATCATTTCAGCTGAAAACTAAATAAATAGCCTCAATAAATCCTACAGAAACATTTACACCATTTAGTTACTATACATTCATTTAATGCTGGGATCAGACTGCATGCTATTTTTGTCTTTCACAAAGGACACCATGTGACATTCAAAAGCAAGTCCTTGCCACGCCATGTGGTGCATACGGCAGCAAAATCTCTGTTTCCGTAGCCCTCAGCCTCTCGCCTATTACATAGCTAGGGTTACAGCAGGGGGCTAGTCCTCTGGTAACCGCGAGAGTTTGACTCCCCACTCGCATCTGTATTGCAGCGTGCTTTGCCAGATGGCAGTAGGCACCATTTTTATGACGGTCTTTGGTATGACCCAACCGTGAGTAGAAACCATGAGTTGGCCGAGTGGTTAGGTGTGTCCACCTCTCGATCGGGAGATCACAAGTTCTACTCACTGTCAGGTCATACCAAAGACCATCATAAAAATGGTACCTACTGCTGTCTGGCAAGGCACGCTGCAACACAGATGCGAATGGGGAGTTAAGCTCTCACGGTTACCAGAGGACCCGCCCCCCACTGTAACCCTAGCTATGTAATAGACGAGAGGCCGGGGGCTACGGAAATGGAGATTTTGCTGCTGTATGCACCACATGGTGTGGGAAGGACTTACTTTTGAATGTCACATGGTGTCCTTTGTGAAAGACAAAAAAAAAATAGCACATAGTCTGATTCCAGCATTAAATGAAGGCTTCACAAGCAGAAATGGGAAAGGGAGTCCAGCCTGGAGATATCCGAGGATGACTGGAGAACCGTTTGGGTGTGTCAAGCTAAAGCCACCAACTCCAGGGCCTGGCAAGAATTCTGCTGGAAGAACTTACTAATATTTATCACTCCCAAGTTGAAAGCTAAACAACGGGTTACCAGGGTCAGAATGAATGTTGGAGACCGTGTGGACAAACCATGGCTGACCACTTCCATATATTCTGGGCCTGCCCCCTTATCCAGCCATACTGGCAGGATCTTGCAGGAGAAATTCAGGTCAATCTTTGGTTTAAAAATCAACTTTTCGTTTATTACAATGTATTTGGGTAAATTCCCAGTTGGACTCAGGGTCCAAGACAACCATCTTTATAAAGTGCTCTTGGCTGCAAGCAAGAAGGCCATTACAAGGAAATGGCTGCAGTCAAATTTGCCGTCGAGGAATGACTGGATTACCATTGTAGATGAAATACAATGCACGGAAAAACTGACTTTCGCCTTAAGACTACGGACTGAACTTTACACAAAGTATTAGGAAAGGTGGACTTTATATTCTTTAAAATGTAACTCATTATTTGTGTGAATAATCACTCCATTTTACATCAATGTATCGACTATGTCAGCCCTGTCAACCTGCCTGCTCATTACTATTCTGTCTATTTTTGTTCTTTCTGTGGTCCTTGTTGTATCTTATAGTTGGAAAAAGAACTGAAAACTTAATAAAAAGAAAGTTTATTAAAAAGATCATTACCGAGGCGAGGCACTGTCGTAATGCAAGCAAGCAAGCATGGGCTGCAGTTTAATTCATTGCAAAAGGTGTTCAGGGTTGAAGTCAGGGCCCTGTGCAGGGCCACGCATGTTCTTACTCTCTGACTTTTATGGAGTTTGCTTCGTGCACAGGGGCGTCGTGTTGGAACAGATTCGGGCCACTTGATTCCAGCGAAGTGAAATCTTAATGCAACAGCAAACAGACAAATATATATATGATGGACACATTTTTGACCACATAGTGTACGCACCCCTGATTAACAGAACCAAACCTCAATAATAACCAAACAGGTGAACACATTTCTCTTCTTATTCCATGATAAACTGAGTCAATGTTCAGACTGCTCCATCTACGCACACAAGTCTGAACAATCCATCTGGTATGCCGAGGACACAGTTGTGTTTTATGGCTTCAATTCTTTGTTTATAAAGTCGATGGTCAGAGTCAGCATTATGCAAGCAGATATTCAGTTAAGGCGGCTCAGGGCATCAGGAAACATCTGATGGTCTGCAGTAATAAAGTAGCAGGAAGAACGGACTGAAATCCTTACGCTCACCTACAAAATCCATCTACTTTATGTAAAACATGACAAACACACTGCTATGAATTCAGAGGTTGTGCTCACCTGCCCAGGTAACAGAGACCGAGTCCTGAGACATCATATAATGACTGAATTATTTGGGTCCAAGTTTGACCAATTATTTACTTTATTATTCAATCTGTTAGATGTATTTAAGCAGGACATTATTTCAAGTGAAACAGGTCACGCTGCCTAATGTACATCAATTAGACATTACTATATTAAACAGAACACCACGAGTTGGCCTAGTGGTTAGCGTGTCTGCCTCTCGATCGGGAGATTGCGAGGTCTACTCACGGTCAGGTCATACCAAAGACCATCATAAAAATGGTACCTACAGCCTTCTGGCAAGGCACGCTGCAATACAGATGCGAGTGGGGGAGTCAAACTCTCGTGGTTACCAGAGGACTAGCCCTCCACTGTAACTCTAGCTATGTAATAGGCGAGAGGCCGAGGGCTACAGCAACGGAGATCAGCGCCGCCCTGTGTGCCACATGGCGTGGGAAGGGACTTTGACTTTTGACCATGAGAAGAAATAGCGAACTCCTGATCGAGAGGCGGACACGCTAATCACTAGGCCAACTTGTGGTATAATGTGACATTATGGCGTTATGATTGCCTAATTTTTGCTGCAGTTTGGTTGGGAGACTGGCAACATGACAAGCGCAGCTTCAACCAATCATCGCTCACATCCTTGCGTGTCATTGAGGAGGAGGAGGCTCAAGAAATAGTCAAATCATTAAGGAATATGTCCTAGGAGTTGTCAAACTAAATGAGAAAGTACAAAAAATTCCGACAAACCTAGAGACTTTTCATCTGGGTGTTTTTGAGCGCTTTTGTCAATTACATCACAATACAAGGCCCGTTCATTATTCCCTACATTCATATTCGGAAGAAGAAGAAACCTTTGTCACATGCACAGTGAAAGTCATCCTCTGAATTCAATCCATCCGAAGCAGTGAACACGCACATACACACTCAGAGCAGTGGGCAGCCACAACAAAGCGCCCGGAGAGCAGTCAGGGGTTCGTTACCTTGCTCAAGGGCACCTCAGCCCAAGGCCGCCCCACGTCAACCTAACTGCATGTCTTTGGACTGTGGGGGAAACCAGAGCACCCGGAGGAAACCCACGCAGACACAGGGAGCACATACAAACTCCGCACAAAAAGGCCCTTGCCGGCCACGGGGCTCGAACCCGGACCTTCTTGCTGTGAGGCGACCGTGCTAACCACTATACCACCTTTAGTTGGCATATCTGATGAAGGTGGCTTCAGGGCTGGCTGGGTGGATGCGGCTGATGTCGTCCCTCTTTTCCCTTGCCCTTCTTGGGTTCTGACTTCTTTGCTGGCATGATGCTTTCTTGACTGTGACGAATGATGGCAAACGCCGCAGATACACAGCAGCAATGTCACACATAAGAACGAAACACCACGCCAATGAAACGGTTACACCGTGGCAATGCATCATATGCTGCACATACGCCTCAGTATGCCATAACTTTACGTCCCTTGAACCCCATACAAACCCCAGAAATGCCACACACATGCCGTGTACATCACAGGACTTTAATTATGGACAAAATACGCCTCATTTCTTGGCGTTTGACCCACATGCCACTTACATGGCAAGATACAAGGCACTGTGACACAAGCATTAGTACTAATGAGCACATTTTGTTTCACAAGTGTAAAGTCTCAAATAATTAAAAAAAATTAAAGCAAATAGCAGAAGTTTGGTATCGTTTTTTCAATATAGCTGCCAAAAAAAGCTTAAAAAAAACAACCTTATAAAACCTTTCAGAAGGACCAAACAAAAGCTGTGACAATCAAAAGTTAAATTTTCTTAAAATAACCCCACTTAAAAGATAGCAAATCAGTAGCCTGGGCAAACCACGAGGTGAATTTCATTTATCTTTTTATCTGCTGATTATCTTCCGATACTACAAAGTTAGAACGAGGTTTCTCTTATTTCATTTCTGGTTCTGATTGATTATGAAGTTTATCAAGAAGTAGAACAGGTAATCGAACTTGATCAGGATAAGTGCTGATTGGTTACGAAGTTTTCCTCTTGTTACACTCATTCTTACCACACGATGACATAGTGACGACTGCCTCGCTTCGCCTCTCTGAGGCAGTAGCCACAAAAATGGAAAGACTATAGAGGCGGGAGGAAAAAAAACCCCACTGCCATTGAGCAAAACTAAGCGACTGGTTAAAGACGGCGTGAGTCAGAGAAGCGACCAAGAGGCTGAGGGCAACTCTGAAGAGATCTGTGCGGAGTTTTCCAAAAGCATCACAACACAGATCATCGTTAAATGGTAGAGCGAGCAGCACAAAGAACGCACTCTCTCCAAGTTAAGATGCTCTTAGTGTTAAGAGGCTTTTGGGAAACCCACCACTGAACAAATAAACCATTTTATTATTGTGTGGAAAAAAAGGTGCTCAGGTCTAATGACACCAAACTAGAAGTTTTTGACCTTAACACAAAGCTTGACATTTGGCAGAAACCCAGATTTGTTCATCACTCTGAAACATGGTGGTGGTAGCATCATGTTGACGATTACCCTCTGTCTCTTGGTTGCTTCTCTAAAGAATGCCCGCATTTATTTCCTTCACTGGTTTGGTGGACGTCCTTCTCCAGTGCCATTTTTTTCCCCATTTGCTGATAATAGATTTTAATGGTGCTCCATGGGATGTTCAGGAATACAGGTGTGTGTGTATAAAGATCACCCAAAGCCTTAAACACATGAAGCATTCTTCTGGGTTTTGGGTTCTGTTCATATTGCAAGATCACGAGTTGCCATTCTGGTGATTGTAATGCTTCTGTGTATGCGCATCTGCAGTGCACGATTGTTCCACTCATTCTTTCAAACATGATGACATAGTGGCTACTGCCTCGTTTCGCTTCTATGAGGCAGTAGCCACAAAAACAGTGCCTAATAGAACAATAAAATAGCAATAAAAATACTGTAGGGGCTAAACTACAAAACTAAGAGGAAGGAGAAAAAAAACAAACAAAAAAACCCCCCCAGTGCCTAGATAGTTAGCATTCTAACAATAGAAATAAGGTACATTATTTTTTTCGCAGTGCGGTTTCCATCAAATCCTGCGCTCTGATTGGCTGGCGAGCGGGTCTGTATCCCACGATATGGACCCCAGTTACGGACCTCTGGCGACTCGCTCGTTCACAACAACAATGAACACAGTATCATTTTTTGTCAACATGTCTTTTTTTTTTTAAATAAGATTTATTTATAAGATTATCAAAAATCTTAAATTTTTGCCAGCATTTCTCAGTATAATAGCATTAATTTTACAGCATGGATAGTGATAACGACAGTGTTCACAGCGAAAGCAAGTTTTACTACCCTGATGAAGACGAAATAAAAGAAAACATTTCAGGAGAAAGCCAAAAATGAGCTTGTAGCAGGTTTGTTCTAAATATGGTTTCCCTTTTGTGCGCTCTCATTTTCTGTTAGAATTTGGTAAAGAAAAAAAATATATATACTATTTACCAGCTTAAGGTCAGTCCGTATTGTGAAATACCATGACCTCGGCCTTGAAAATACTGACCAAGGCCTCAGTATTTTCAAGACCTCGGTCACCGTATTTCACGATACGGACCTCCCAGCTGGTAAATAATATTAGTTAAAATACACTTTCGTACGCACTGCTATTCATATTAAAGCTAAATCAGGGAGTTGTCCAAATTTTGGATGGTTATGTTATACAACACGATGTACACCTTTTTTATGGAATTTTTTAAAAAAGTCCTAAAAGAATCTTTTGAAATTTTTTTTTAACTGGACCGAAGTGTTAAGCTTCGTTTTTTATTTAAACGCATTTGTGTAAATTGCGAAGTAACAGAAATGTGAAGCAATACACTACAACAAAAAAATCAAACCAGTCTAGCAAAATATTTCTGAAATCCTTTCCAAAGGGCTATATCAATCCTTCACTTCATCAGTGTTCATTACCAGTAAAGCATGAGTTTTATGGATTCACAGCCAGTTCCATAGTGTTTCCTCAGGTGCGCACAAGCAGGCCTCTTTGGTTTTGTATACTGCAGCATAATGTACATGACAGCAGCAATAAAGTGAGCTTAGATACTTAGATCTGAAGTAACTCTTTGTTAATATGCACTTTATGGACATTATCGCCTCTGTAGTTAAGTGTTGTTAATTTTGTCCACTAGCACAAACATATGCAAAGCTTTATTACAGACTGCTGAGACCCCACACAGTGGACTCAGCTAGCTTGATGAAAAGCTGACTTTGTTTATCATTATCTATGCACAGTAGGTATAGAGTAAATTGTAGTGTCATACTGTTTTGTTATTTTCCTTTTCACTGAGCTTTGCCTCTTCAAGGACTAACGACAGAAAACTCTGCACCGAAACATGTTTATCTTATCATACTCCTTACGTATGTAGCAGATGTGCGTACAAGACAGTGATTAGACAAGAACCAATCAGCTTTAGAGCTGATCACACTCCCGGCGCGTGATCAGGGCATGTAATTGCAATGATTTAATGCAATAGATGTATTATTTTTATCTAATAAAGAATATATATAGATTTGAGAACAAAGGGAAGGTGTGAGGGGTGTGTCGAACTCTTATCACTTGTCCATTTCTGCAATAAACCTTCTTTTCTCTTGCAAAAGGATGAGACTGGTGTTGGCGTTTGTCGTTTTTCCATGACAAGATACAGTTTTTAATACATCATGTCTATTATTCTATCCGCATTCACTGGATATGAGCAATCGTGCGCTCTCATTAGCTACTCTACTACTAGGCTAACAGCTCATATACCGTGAGTAGAGAAAAACAAAATGGCAACGCGTGTTGCTGAACTAACCGAGGACAAAATAAAAACTCAACTCGAAAACAAAACTCTCAAAAAAAAGCAATAAAATATAGAATGAAAGTATTTGATGTGAAGAATGTATCGTTTTTATTTTTCAAGAATTTTTATTTATTTATTTATTTAATTTATTTATTAATTCACAAACTGCTCCTGTCGTTTCGCTGGATTGTTTACATTCTTTATCTTTAAGTATTAAAATTGATTTAATTTTTTTTAGACTGGTTTAAAAGCTCAAAGAAGTTTGAAAATTACATAACTGAAATGTCCAAGGAAGAATTAAATAAATGTCTAAAGCTATTCTATACCTCAGCACGACAGCGAGATGGCACTTTCTGTGAAAAAATGACATTAAAGTCAATTTGTGCAGCCATCGATAGGTTTTTAAGAAGTCCACCTGAGCAGAAATGATTTTATCGGATGTTTTGTATAAAGATTTTATTTATCGAATTTGCAAAAAAAAATTTTTAATGCTCTGTTTCTCAAAACCTCATGAATGCGGATAGAATAAAAATGTTGTTAATAAAACTCATCGTACATGGCTTATAGCCAACTTCGTGCTGCACGCCTCGTCGGCTATCAGCTCATGTACGACTCGATTTTGTGGAATAATTGTTAATTATCACTTTCTACTGTGAGCAGCACCACGGTGGAGTGTGTGGTAGCATTGTTGATCCTGAGACTGAATTTGATCATGAGCTCAAGTTAGTCTCTGTGTGTTCTTCCCATGTCTGCATGGGTTTCCTCTGATTTCCTTCGGCTCCCAAAAATGCTAGGTGGAGGACTAAGTCAAATAAATAGTGAATAAATAAGATATGAATGGGTGTGTTAATCTATGTGGATGATGCCATGCGTTGGACCAGGGAATACACCAGTCATGGTGTATTCCCACCTCAGGCTCAGTGTTTATTTCCATTTTCGATTTTTTTTCCCCCATTTGAAGATAAATTAATCGTTTTAATCCCATTCTCACACACCCATCCGTACTGATAATATGGGCGATCGTTTGCAGGCAAGATCAATACTGTCAAAACATTTTTGAAAAAGGTCATGAGCAGCCAAGAGGCGAGTGCAGTGCAGTCCAGAGAAGCGTGTAGTTACTTGACTTAAGAGTGATTAGGAGACGAAGGTGGCGAGAATGAGTTAAGCTTAAATGCTCAGCTGAGTGAGGAAACCTGAGTAACAAGCAGAAGGCATCATTAGGCATTTATGAAGTGCGAAGTTCTTCTTACTTTTGCACAGGACGACTACAGCAAGACAGAAGGTATACTGTTCATTCACCAGTGCAATCAAGAAGAAAGAGTATACACCACAGAGCCAGAAAAAGAAGAGGAAATCCAGTTTATGGCAGCAGGTAGAAAGTAGCTTTAGACTGCATGAAAATCTGGACCACGGTTCCTTCAGGACAGAGGAGAGAGGAATTCTAGGCAGGTTCAGGTGGTAGGCTGGTGGAGGCAAACAGGGGGAAAGTGAAAGATAGGATAAAGGATCAAACAAATGAAGTAATGGTCTCACCATGTACTGAACGGTAGAGCTTGACTTCCTCTTCTGGAAAGATGGAAAAAAGGAGAAATTGTGGTAAATTTCAAAAGAAAAAAAAAAAAGTCCTAAAAAGAACCGTCCTATCCAAGTGTTTAAGTGACAACTTCGAGTAGGTGATGAATGGAAAACTCATCCATCATTAATTGAGGTAACAGGAAGCTTTGTGGAAATTTCTCCACACATCTGAAGCACCTGGTCTGAGCTGTGGAATAGGAGAGTGACGTAACAGGGACACTGGGCTTCAAGACATTACAGTCCGACTCATCTTTCAGGTGTTAAAGACGAGAAAATCGGATCGGAAAGAGGAACCAGGGAAAGAAAGGAGAAAGTAAAGATGGGAAATAGGTGAGATGTGGAGTTCTACTCAGAGGAGAATACAGAACCAAGTGTGTGTGGTGGTACCAGCTTGTTTTTTTAAGCTATCACCCTGCCCTATTGTGCAGTGTGTTTTCGTTCCAGTTAAACAGGAGCTAAATTCATTTTCAGCCAATTTAATTCATACAAATAGCTCATTCTACTGCCGGCTTCTTTTGTCAAGTCTCATGTTTTTTTCTTCTTCTCCCCTTTGTGTGTATATGTGTTTGAAATATAGAAAAAAAAAAATATATATATATATAACAGAGGTGTAAAACAAATGTAAAAAGAGGTGTAAAACAAATGCAAGCAAGCATTTTATTTATTTATCTGAATACACACATACATTTTATATATATATATTTTTTTTTTCTCTCTACAAAATTCATAGTCTTGGTTTTAACTTACAGTTTATTGATTTTTAAGTTGTATTATATTTTAGTTTTATACTAGTGCTTAGAGGTGTAAAACAAATGCAAGCAAGCATTTTATTTATTTATCTGAATTTATCTCCTACTTGTTTGGAATGAAAACTTAGCCACTCTGGTCTAATAAAATTAGTGATCTGTGTCGGGTAAAAAAACAAAAACAAAACCAGGAGAACGTTACTTTACCTGTTCCTAAAGGGCTACTTCAGCAGAGCTGGCACAAAGGGAACTGAAACTTTAAGGTAGTTATGATTTTAAACTCGATGTACATATTTTCTGTGAGCACACAGAAATTACTTGTATCTGTCAAGACATGTAACTGTTCTTTCTGTAAAGGACACAGAGTTTGAATAAAATGCAGCGCTATCTAATATTAACGATATTTGTGTTGCTTAGCTTCTATATCTGGAATCCGTTCTACCTGGATTAGATTTGGATTCAATAAAAATGAAGACAAAGACAGCGTCTAGATGTAAATGTCCAATTAGAAGGAATCGAATAAAAATATCAAATCTTCAGAAAAAGGTTTTAGTAAGTGATCTCCTTTTGCGTCTTCCAGTCACTGGAGCAGCAGCGCAAAAGATGCTTTAAATTTGAATGCAGTGTTACATAAGCACCAACGCTGCATCTATCTGAATATAAAGCATGTGTACTGAGGAAAGAAACAGGAACTTTCAGATATTTGACAGCTCTTTCTGTGTGTGTGTGTGTGGGGAGGACCAGGTGCATCTCTGATCAAACCAAGAGAAAGAAAGGAAGGAAAGCAGGAGTCATGAAGAGAGAGAAAGAGACTGCGTGTGTAATGGCTGATGGAGGACGTGGGGGAGCCTGTTGCTAGGTGATGAGAGGAGCACAGCGATGCTATTTCTGTCACAGAGTTTCCAGGGTTCAAACTTGTGGCTATTCCTGGAACGAGTGTCATATTCCCATCTGAACTAGTCTTCTCAGCTGGCATGTGCACTCTTTTTCTCTCTCTCTCTGTCTCACACACACACACAGGAGCAAAGTACAACAGCATAGCTGGTGTTCATCAGGGATATGGAGTAAAAGGTCAATAGTTGCTAGGATTACGGAGTTAAATGATTACAGAAAATTAATGGGGCGTACCCTACTTGTAACTGTTTGTGTATACGTGTGAGTGTGAAGAAGGCAAAAAAAAACCCCCGAGATAAGGATTTTCTTGTGCAAGGACTGTCTTTTAAAAATGTGAATGCCATCATTTTGCAAAAATCTTACATTAAATCTGACACTACAGCCTCTCACATTTAATCCTCCTAGATACAACCCACACTCTCTCACACACATGTGGAGATGGCAATAAATCTTCCAACCTACTACTTCTCGTCTTTCAGACTATGTCACTGCTTAACTGATCTGATAAAGACCATTTTCACTGTTCGCCAAGACTTTAAATTACCGCATCCTGATTGTTTCAGGATAGCAAATTGGCATGAGCTGTAATAAGCATGAGAAAATGCTGAGCGCAAAGCCAAATTTTACTTATCACAAAACGAGTAGAGACATGTTTGGTTTCATTTGCACTGGAGCGCATGTTGGATAACAAGTAATAAAAGGTCACCCAAAATCATTTTTGCATAAATGCCTTAAACCGCATCCAGGTCTACAGTAATGTTTTGCAGGCTTGCTGATGTGGTTTACAACTAAAGCTGCGTTTACACTGTACAAGTTTTGGTAATTGTACATTGCGAAATAATTTTTGTTTGGAAGTTGAGATCGGTGGTCTTAGAGCACATGCGATGTGCTCAGTGGCAGCTGATTTACTGCCATTGTGATGAAAAACAGTCAGCAACAAAGGTATCAGCGTCAGAAATTTGAAGGGGTGAAAAAAAAAAACTAAAAACTGAGGGTGTGACCTCTGCTACAACACTCGTCTAAAAACCACCGACTGGAGGACGGCATAAGATGATGCAAAACTCACAGGAGTTCCATAAACGTAAAAATAAATACAAATTAAAATGACATTAAAAGGAGAACTGAAGACAATTTTTTTTTTATCATCAAAATTCTATTTCTCTCATTTTATTAAATATTGGAATGCATTTTTGATGGCTATTTTGTCACTGCTATAGCAAGTTATGAGTGTTTGAAATATGCTCTGTAATATATCAGTCCGTATGTCAAAGCGACGGCCGTAAACGAGATTCGTTGAGACCTGTGCGAGACATCGTAGGACGGAAGTAAAACG
>JAPEIY010000017.1:27347157-27359023 GCA_026122135.1 Cathorops aguadulce | reverse complement strand
AAAGAAAGGCTGAACGAGCAGCGTGCCAGATGAAAACAGCTTTAATAAAGTAACGCATAGTATTTTATTGTAAGTAATGGGAACGGCGTTATAACGATGTAAAAAGTAATTAGTTAGATTACTCGTTACTAAAAAAAAGTAACGCCATTAGTAACGCCATTTATTTCTAACGCCGTTATTCCCTTCACTGGTAACTACAGCAAAACTAATAGCGAGAATAATTATGAAAGTAAGGAATATCTGGACAGACTGATGCTCCTGATAATCTTTTTTGTAAAATAAATGACATTTTTTTTTTCAGTTGTAAGAGATGAATGATCTGAGTAAGAAAATGTAAGGAAGCTGCATCGGGTTTATATATAACACTTTATAATATCCATATCATTTGCCATTTTCTTCAGTTGAACAGATGGCTTTTGTGAAATCGTTGTGCCTAACCTAATCCTTTAATACTGTACATTTCTGCAGCTGTCGATCGACTCTCTACTTTGATGATGTCTTCTGGCACCGAGCAATCTGCTAAGATGGAGTCGCCAAGAGCTCCCGTAGAGGAGGAAACACGCATGGACAAAACTGTTGTTGAAAATGAAGAAATTTCTCCAACAGAACGGAATTCTACAGAAATGGAAGCAGTCCACCCTGAAGAGGTGCCTCTCACTTATATTGACGACGTCTTAAACGAGTTAAACGTATTTGAAAACAATGCAAAGTCAGGATCAAAAACTGTTTCTGATGCCACTGACATGCCTCCATGTGTAGAAAAGAGCAGCATCAATCCAGAGAACAAGGAGAGTGTGACTACCCTACCAGTAGAGCCAGATCATTTGGATTTTTCAGTCTTGGATTCAGGGAACAAAGGTTGCCTTTTGCCGGTAGGAAAGACATTTCTGAACAGTTACTCCAGGAATTACAATCAGCTCTCGGATGAAAATACAGACCTTTCCGTGAAAGGATGTGAAGAGAAACCAAGTATGTACGATATGTTAGATGATAGCGATTCCGAGAGTGACTCTGCGACAGATGGTGCTGTGAAAAATGAAAAGCCTCAAGGTGACTGTAAAGCTACTCAGGACACTGACTCTGATGAAGAGGTTGAACTGTGTTACAGCGTAGTCAATCAGCTTCAGCCAAATCAAGAGCAGGACAGTTCTCCTACTCTTAAACAAGATATCTCAGGAAACCAAACAGATAAGGAGCTGGCTGCTGATGAAGTACCTCAAAAAGCATCTTCGCACTTACAGGACTCAAAGACAACAGACTTTTCGACTTCTATCACAGCGCCACAGAGTCCATTCATTCCCCAGTCGACAAGTTCAGAGTCTGGTTTGAGTGAGCATGTTTCTGAAAAACAGGAGAGCGTGAGTGTGACTCAGGGAGATCTGTCAAACCAAGAGCCATCAGACTGCAAAGCTGATGAGAAAATTGAAAAGGCTTTGGCACCTGTCATCACCAGCATGACACTTTCAAGTGTCAGTATTCACCCTGGAGCTCAGAATAACAGACATGTTACCCCACAGAGTCAAGAAAGGACATCTAAAATGCACTCAAATGAACCGTTTACCTCAGATAAACCCGATACTGTGCAAGTGCCATTCATGTCAACTGTGACAGAGCCAAAGGCTTCGCATTTTCCCAGTGGGAAAACATCCAGTACGCAGGCTACAATGGACACGGAGAAAGAAAAAGCACATGACTCTAAATCCCTTTTTTCTGAAACTCAGACCAAGTCCAGCACTCTTAGACCTTTGGATCACAAGTCTCTGAATAATAACCCTGTCTCGCCCGGCTTAAATAGCAGACTCAAACTCGAAGAGAAGTCAAGCTGTTCTACCAAGCTTAAAGGTTTAAGTATTAAGAGTAAATGCAAAGGACTAGAGCAAACAGGCAACAGAACTGCCAGAGCTGAAGGTCCTTTGTTAAAAAAGACCCATTGCTCCCCTACTCAGTCCCCTAAATTACCAGCCAAAAGAATCACCCCTACAAGTAGTCCAAAAATGACTAGATCGCTAGAGAAGAGTGGTTCTGCTCTTATTAAAATAGCTGACCAAAGCCATGAGAAAAATCCTCCAGATCTGTCCAACACCTTCAAAGTAAACGACGCTGCTAAGTCTGAACATGGGTCTGAAACAGATCACAAAGGTTCTCATTCAAAGCTAAGTGAGGCATTATCTAAATGTGAGAACACAGCTACACAAAGAACATTTATTGAAGTGCGACTCTCATCTTCTTTATCCCCATCTTCTTCGTCTGCTTCATCACCAGTTCTAGCATGCAAGGAAACCATAAATACCAATTCACAAGTTCAAGGAAGCCATTTAATTCACAAAGATAACCCATTACAAGTGTCAGCCTCCAAACCCTCGTTGGGAACTTGTACATCATTTGACTCCCCTAAGTCTAGACCGGAGCAAAACGATTCTCTTAAAAGCTCACCGAAACCTGATGACAAAGGATGCAGCAACATGTCCATCTCAGAGACTACTAGTCTTAAACCTGGCAAATCCAAACTTTATCTTAAAGCACTGGATCGAAGGAGCTACTCCACAGACAGTGAAGCTCTCAAACGCCACTCGTTTTCTGTTCAGCAGAGAATCAAGTCTTTTGAGAACTTGGCCGGTTTTGATCGTCCAGTTGTAAAAGGTATCGACATCCAGTCTTATGCTGTTGGCGCAAAAGCTGCTGTCAACAAGAGGTTGTCTGGTCTAGTCCTGTCCAACGAGAGTCGCTCCTTAAAGAGGAGTCTTAGCTCTTGTGTTGAAAGTATAAACATGGATCACTCTTCACTGCAGCCACAGAACTCTTCTTCTAATACAGTGATGAACAATTCTGAATCATCACCTTCAACTGGAACCATTGGGACACTTGCTGAGGAAAGGGCAACGCCGGAGGTTACTGTACCACAGTCCAGTGCAGTACCGCATACTCCTCCAGTGCTGCGCTCCCGTAACGCCCGTTCTAACAGTGGGATATCACGGTCAAAATTGAGGGAACTAAGGGCACTCAGCATGCCTGAGCTCGACAAGTTATGCACTCAGGACTTCTCACAGGATCCTGGCAATGTCATGTTTAAGACAGAGCTGGAAATTCAACCTACAAGACCTACAAAATCCCCATCAGAAAATGTTCAGTGCACCATGGTGACCAGGGTGAGCATGGTGGAGCCTGGCTCAATTGATAATGAAGAGCATGCTCAAGAGCAAACTGTGAGGCAATCAGCTTGGTCTATTAGGTGAGTAGCAATGTGCAAGTTCACTCTGATTACTATTGAACTATTGCACTTTCCAATTTATTCAAAATCTTTGAAAAGCATGTGTAATGTTTGAAATCAAGAATTGTGTCCTGTCTAGGGATTTGAGCAAATATATTATTTACCAGCTGGGAGGTCCGTATCGTGAAATACCGTGACCTCGGCCTTGAAAATACTGACGCCTCGGTCAGTATTTTCTTATAACTTATATTTTTATTGAGTTTTCAGATATATATAGGCAAAAACAATACATCAAGCAAAGTAATAGTTGGAGTAACAGTAATAGCATTAACAAGCTGTCTGGAGAAACTACTATTCAGTCCACTGTTCCATTTAGCATTTGTTCAGATGGTGTCATGTCTCATGTAAATGTTCCATTTTTCTTCTTTTTTTTTCAAATACGTTCTCTTTGAGTCTCAACAGGTATGTCAGTTTTTAAATAACAAGGATTTCCTGGACAATTTCCATCCACTGCTCCTGTTTTGGAGTGTTCACATCGAGCCAGTTTCTTGTGACCGCTTTCTTACTTGCTGCGAGTAACACTTTAGTCAAGTACAGATCTTCTTGCATTACAATCTTCTCAGTATTCCCAAGATACATCACTGTACAAGTATTTGGAATATCATATCCCAAGACATTTCTTACAACTGGGTTAACATTTTGCCAGTATATCCTCATTTTTATACAATTCCAAGATGTGTGCATGGTCAGCCTCCACACTCCCACATAATCTGCAGCAGTTCTGTTGTATACCAAGTTGCCGAGATTTTATCTTTGGTGTTATAAAATAGCGAGTTAGGTTTTTCCAGCAGAACTCCCTCCATATTAATGAATTTGTTGATGTACATTGTGTCTCACACATATGGCACCACTCCTCCTCTTGTATTTGAATTTTTAGTTCTGCTTCCCATTTTGCTTTGATATAAAGTGTTGATTTCTTCCTGCTCTCGCCCAAAGCTCGGTAGAAAGCAGAGATGGGCCGAGACCCCTTCTGTTTGTATGAATCAGTAATAACACCAATCACCTTATTTATAGTTTCATTTGACCTAATCTCTTTTGTGAAATAATCTCTCAACTGCAAGCATCTACATAAGGTCCCGTCCACACGAGTATGCGGCCGCTGTCATTTTGAAAAAAATCTCCGTAAACACGGCGTCGTTTCGATTCACTGGAAACGACCCAAAACGCTGTAGTACATATGCCAGGCCTGTATGTGGCACTGTGACGCTGCCACACCAATACACTAAAACCGGAAGAGAAGCCATGGAGCATGCGCATAAAGGTCACGCGCTCACCCACGGAGGTTTGCTCGGCGCGGTAGCAGAGTGAAGCAAAGGCATTTTAGAGAGACGCCTTTCAAGGGAAGTCGGATTTAAAGTACAGCTTGGCTTTAAACAAAAGAATTGGTAACTTACGGAGAGTAGAGTGGGGTATCGACTGACGGCCTGTATAGGTCCGGTAGCAGTATTCTAGCGATACTTTCTGTAAGCGGGTATAAAATGGAGAAAAAGGAGTGGAATGGAGAGAGTGTCAACAGCACGGAGATGAGTGAAGAGGAGTGCGGTGAATGGGAGCAAGTAGGGAAAGGAGGAAGGGATAAAGAGTCAAGTAGGAGAAAAAGAAAGAAGATAAAGATAGTTTAGAAGGCACTGAGAGTGAGAAGCAGGGAGATGAGGCGAGAAATGGAAAGAAGGAAACCCGTAATGTAATAGTGAGATTTGAGGGTGAAGGGGGAGTTTAAAAAAATGGATCCATTAAAAATTACAAAAATAATCAGATCGCACGTAGGAGAAGTTAAATATGCTAAAGTGTTAGGAGATGGAAACTTGCTAATTGAGTGTAACAGAAACACAAGTAGAAAAGGCTCAGAAAATGGATAATGTAGGTAAAATGAAAGCTACAAAAACAGTGAGAGTTGGAGAACAGAGAAGTATCAGATGTAAGGGAGTGATTACAGGGGTTCCCCTTGGGATCAGCATGAAAGATGTAATAGAAAACATGAGAATGAGAAATACCATAGATAAAGATGTTAAAAGAATGACAAGAGGACCTGAGAAAAAAGAATCAGAAACAGTGATGGTAGAATTCGATGCAAAAACTATCCAAAAATAAATCTATTTTGGATTTGTAAAATATAGTGTGAGAGGATTTGTTCCAAAACCAATGAGGTGCTTCAGTTGTCAGGAATACGGACATATAGCATATAGGTGCAAAGGAAAAAGAAGATGTGCAAGGTGTGGAGGAGATCATGAATATGGGAAGTGTGGGACGAGGGTGAAACCAAAATGCTGTAACTGTGGAGGGGAACATAATGTAGCATACTGGGGATGTGAGGCTATGAAAAGAGAAACAATAGTGCAGCAAATAAGAGTGAATGAGAAAATATCGTATGCAGAAGCTGTCAGGAGAGCGGGAAAGGAGATTGGATGTGGTAAACAACAGAATAGAGAGAAACAGGTGGAGACGGGTATCGTGCAAGAAATAGAAAAGAAAATGGTGGAGGAAAAAAAAAAGATCGGTGACATTTGTAGCAGGGGTCATAAACGCAACAGCAGATGTTAAATCTAAAACAGAAAGAATGCAGATCATAGTTAAAGCAGCAATACACCACCTGGGTATGAAAGGGATAAGATGGGAAGAGGTGAGAGATGAGTTGAGTGTTCAGGCCAGTCAAGAGTCAACGTGTATTGGGTAATATTAATAATAATGCTAATTCTTCAGTGGAATGCAATAAGCTTAATTGCTAATGGTCAGGAATTTAAACAATTCATTTATAGTCAAAAAGAAAAAACGGACATACTGTGTATCCAGGAAACATGGTTAAAACTAAACCTAGTCTTTACTATTAATGGGTACGTGGCAGTCAGAAGGGACAGGGAAGAAGGGGGAGGAGGTGGATGTATCACATTTGTTAAAGAGGGCATTCCTTATAGGATTATTGATATTGGAGTTGAGATGAAGAATATTATAATAGAAATATGGATAGAGAAGAGGAAGCTGATGATATTTTTATAACCCATGCAAAAAGCTGGATATTAAGAAACTGGAAGAAATGGAAGGTAAGGGCAATGGAAACACAGTATGGTGTGGAGATTTTAATGCACATAATACGCTGTGGGGGAGTGAGAAGAATGACAGCAATGGGGAGGTAGTGGAGGAACTGTTAGATGGGCAGAATCTGGTCTGTGTGAATGATTGGAGGGGAACAAGGGTAGATGTAAATTCTGGAAAGGAGTTGGCTATAGATCTAACAATAGTGACCAATATATTAGCAGCACTGTGTGAATGGAATGTTCATCAAAAAGGGACTATAGGAAGTGATCACTACCCTATATATAATAAAATTAATATAGCAATAGTACAGGACAAGAAGAGGGTAGGGGAGAAATGGATCTTAGAAAAAGCAAATTGGGTAGAATTCACAAAGGAATGTGGGTAAAATCTATCTCAGATTAATGATAACTTGGAAGTGGAAATGATGGAAAGGGACATAAAACAGGGGATTATATCAGCAGCAAATAGGTATATACCTAAAAGTAAAGGAAGAAAGAAAAGTAAATTAGTACCATGGTGGGATGAAAAATGTAAACAAGCAGTAAAGAGTAGAAATAAAGCATTTAAATTAGTTAAAAGATACCATAATTTTCAACATATGATTCAATACAAACAAGCGCAAGCAATGGTAAGGAAAATAATAAGACAAGCAAAGAGGTCATATTGGAGGAAATTCTGTGGATCGATTGGGAGCAAAACGAAGATAGAAGAAGTATGGGGAATGTTGAGGAAAATGGGAGGGGATAGGAAGGATTGGAACTATCCAGTCCTGAGTTCTGGAGATGAAGTGGCTATAACTAATAAAGAAAAGGCGGAATTAATGGCTAAAACATTTGTTGTAATACACAGTTCAAATAATTTAACTGAGGACGAAAGACAAGGGAGGAAGAAAACTAGAGATGAAAACAGGGAGGTGTTAAAAAGAAAGGATAGTAGAGGAAATGAGTTAGATGTTGCATTCACAATTGGAGAAATGAAAAGAGCAATAGAAAATACAAGAAGGAGTGCGCCAGGTAAAGATAGGATATGTTACACTATGATCAAACACATAAGTGAGGGGGGATTAATGAAGATATTGTCATTATTCAATAAAGTTTGGAAAGAAGGGAAAGTACCACGAAGTTGGAAGGAGGCGATAATAATACCAATTAGGAAGCCAGGGAAAGATCACAGTAAGACAATAAATTACAGGCCCATAGCACTAACATCACATATAGGTAAGATAATGGAAAGAATGGTGAATGAAAGGTTAATGTATTACATAGAAAAAAGGGGACTGGTGAACAAATATCAGAGTGGGTTTAGAAGAGGTCGGAGCACAATGGATCCAGTAGTGAGCTTAGAAGATGAGATAAGAAAAGCTCAAGTGAATAAAGAAACGGTGGCTGCAGTGTTTTTTGATGTAGAAAAGGCATATGACATGCTGTGGAGAGAGGGATTGTTAATTAAAATGTATCAGATGGGAATTGAGGGAAACATGTTTAATTGGACTATGGATTTTTTAAGGGAAAGAGTTATACAGGTCAAAATTGGGTCAGAGATATCAGAGAGCTATAGGGTGGAGAATGGTACACCGCAGGGGAGTGTGATAAGTCCAACACTATTCACAATAATGATAAATGACATATTTGACAGTATACCAACAGGAATGGGAAGATCTTTGTTTGCAGATGATGGGGCGTTATGGAAGAGGGGAGGCAACATAGACCATATAGTTAAGAAATTACAGGAAGGGATAAAACAAGTGGAGAAATGGGGAGAAGAGTGGGGCTTTAAATTTTCAGTAGAGAAAAGTAAAGTAATGTTCTTCTCAAAAAAGAAAATCAGTGAAAATAAAAAGTTAAACTTGTATGGGAAAAACTTAGAAAGAGTAAGTAAATTTCGATTCTTGGGAATGGTTTTGGATCCTAGGTTAACATGGAGAGAACATGTGAAGGGAATAGTGGAGAAAAGCAAGGGGGTATTGAATATTATGAGGTGTTTGGCCGGGTTAGAGTGGGGTGCCGATTTTACATCCTTAAAATATATATACACAGCATTAATAAGGTCTAGAATAGAATACGGCAGTGTGGGATATGGATCGGCAGCAAAATCAGTCTTATCACAATTAGATATAATTCAAGCAAGAGCACTGAGAATTTGTTTAGGAGCAATAAAAACAGCACCAGTGTGCTCCCTCCAGGTTGAGGCTGGAGAAATGCCGCTATGGCTCAGGAGGAAACAGCTAATGGCCAACTACTGGATTAACTTAAAGGGACATGGTGAAGAACATCCAGTAAAGAAAGTTCTGGAGATGTGCTGGGAAAATGGGAAGGAAGAAAAAACAAGTTTTGGGTGGGTCAGTGAGGGACTGGCAGAACAATTACAAATACATCACGTGGAATTCAGCCCAACAGTTCCATGGACAAATATACCGAAATGGATGCTACAAGAAACAAATGTAGATTTGGAAATGTGGAACATCAAGGAAAGACATAAAACAGCAGACCGAGTGCAGGAGTTTTATAATTATATGGAGGAAAAATATCGAGAATGTGTGTGTATATACACCGATGGATCCAAAGAGCAGGTAACAGGAGCAGCAGCAGCAGCGATGGAGGCTCCCAGTTATAATATTTCAATATCAAGAAGAACATCAGATCATTTAAGTGTTTCTGCAGTGGAGCGATGTGCAATATTGTTAACAGTAGAATTGATGGATGGTGTGAAGGATAGGAGGATAGCTATATGTAGCGATTCATTTTCATCTCTTTTAAGTATTAAAAACGGAACTATAAAAACACATCAGGAAATTTTATATGAAATTCAGTTAAAAACATCCAGGATAACGCATCAGGGGAGGGAAACAGTGTTCATGCGGGTACCAGTGCATATAGGGATAAAAGGAAATGAAAAAGCAGACAAAGCTGCGAAGGAGGCAATAAAGAACACTGTAAAAAAAAATCCTAAAAAAACGGTAATTTTCCGGCAGCTGGGGCGCCAAAAAAGACCGTGAAATAACAGAAAATGACTTTTTCATAAAAATACGGTTATTTTCCAGAATTAAAATACAGTTTGTAGTTGTAATAAGATTTTGCCTTTTTTCAGGTTGTTTTTAACATTTAATTAGAAACATTTTCACACAATTAAATATGTGGGGAGGGATCAGAGAAATGACCTCAAGCCAGAATCGAACCCGAGTCCTCGGATTTGTGGCATGGTGTCTTATAATACAGCGCCTTATCCAACTGAGACACCACACAACTGTAGCCCAGTACAGATTCATTATATTATATTCATATAAATTATTTTTTTAACTTTTTTTTTTTAGTTTTAAAGTTGAATTTTACAGTTTATTCCATTAAATAACAGACAAATGTGTGAAATTACGATACATTTGTGAACATATTTTAACAATAATTATATGTATTTCCAAAGGTTTTTTTTGTAAAAGAACAGAAATATTGTGTTTTCACAGTTACAGTGATTTCATGTTATTTTACATTTGTCATGTAAAATCACAGTCTCTTTTTATAAATTAAATGGTATTTTAAAAATACAGAAAAAAATCTGTAAAATAAACAGTAAAATTCTGTTTATTACATTTTTTTTTACAGTGCAGCTTCAGACCCTCCCCATATCAATTTCATGAAGATGGGGCTACATGATGACCCAGAAGCCTTCGTTTTTGAGCAAGCAGCAAAGGTGTGGGGGTGGCCAGTCAAGCAATATGTGGCTCATCTTCTGCCGCTCCTGTCTGGAGAAGCCCAGCTCACTGTGCAACAGGTCCCCATCAACAGTTGGCTCAAGTACATCAACTTGAAGTGAGCCATCCTGCAGTGTGTCGGTTGCACCATGGAACAACACCATCAGTGCTTCTGCACACTGACACTGGAGGAAACAGGTTGGCCATTCGATTTTGTCCAACAGCTCTGGGATGCCTGCTGGCAGTGGCTGAGGGCAGAAGACCATGACACCAAAGGGATCATCAATGTGGTGGCACTGGAGCAGTTTATCATATAGCTGCTGGAAGGGACAGTAGAGTGGGTCCAGTGCCACTGCCCGATGTCACTAGGTTGTGTGATCAAGTTGGTGGAGGAAGATTTGGTGGCGGTTCCAGTGGCAGGTTGATATCCTGCCTCTTCTTCTCTCTCTCTCTCTTTGTTTCCCTCCTTCTGGTCCCCGCCCCATTCCCACACCATGAAAATGGGAGCCGACCCACCCACAACCAGTTTGCCAAGCCCATGGTGTCCCCCTACCTCCTTTCCATTCTATGTCTGTGTCTTCTCCCAATCAGGTGAGTGATCCCCAAAACACCAGTGAATATTGAGTATTCATGGGGATACATATCAGGTGTTGGTGAATTCTGGCTGTAATCAGACCTCAATTTACCAAAATCTCATTCATGGTGAAGCATTGGGGGAAGCACAAGTAGTGAAGGTTTTGTGTGTGCCTGGGGATGTTCATGAATATTTGCTAGTGTCTACCCAGATTCAATTTCAGGGAGAAAAACATAGTGTAGAGGTGCTAATTAGCCCATGCCTCACTCACCCACTAATTCTAGGGACAGATAAGCTGGGGTTTAAATGTTTAATAGTGCGTATATTTGAGGGCAGTTCCTGTAGTAACACCACACAGGGGGATTTTGATGTGGCATTGACTGGAGAAGCCATCTCAGAGCTGTCTATGTCAGCACCATGTCAGAGCAATATGAGGAGAGGGGAGCAGCCTGCCCCTCTCTCTCAGGGATTCCCTTGAGGATTTCTCTTGAGAACTAATGCAAGATGAGATTCTGCATCATGCTTTTGACCAAGTGAGAGTACTCAGTGGTCAGACTCTCCAGCCAAATGCAACACTGTCCTTCTCATACTTTGCAGTTATTAAAGATAGATTATACTGAGTGATGCGGGACACCCAAATGCATAAGCAAATAACCCAATTGTTAATCCCAAAGAACCATAGGGAACTCATATTCCATGTGGCTCACTTTAACCCTATGGCTGAACAGTTAGGTCAGGATAAGACACAAGCCCAAATAATGGCCTGGTTCTATTGGCCAGGGATTTGTGTGGATGTCAGCAAGTGGTGTGAAGCATGCCGCAAATGCCAGCTGGTGAATCCAGGGGCCACTCCAAAAGCACCGTTGCGCCCTCTTCCTCTGATCTACACCCTCTTCAAAAGAATTGGTATAAATCTCATCAGGCCATTAAATTCATCACCACAAGGATATCACTTTATTTTAGTCCTAGGGGACTATGCAACATGGTACCTAGAAGCAGACCTACTGTGTAACATTTCCACACACAATGTGGTAGAGGCACTGTTTAACTCTTTGGGGTTGAGAGCTTCGCTGGCAAAGCTTGACAGGTTTAGAATGAGTAAGTCATGTATTTAGATAAATGTCTTTGCGAGTTTTTCATCATACAAGCATGATAAACATATTGACAGAAACGTTGTACTTTACACTTTATGTGCCTACTGCCAAATCATATAGTTTTAAATTTATCTAATAGTCGGGTCATAATCTGAGGTTCCGTGACCATCCTCTGGCAACAATGTTTTGATGATTGATTTGACCTCTATGGA
>JAPEIY010000017.1:26316454-26328811 GCA_026122135.1 Cathorops aguadulce | reverse complement strand
GTAGTAGTAGTAGTAGTAGGCTAGTAGTAGTAGTAGTAGTAGTAGTAGTAGGCTAGTAGTAGTAGTAGTAGTAGTAGGCTAGTAGTAGTAGTAGTAGTAGTAGTAGTAGTAGTAGTAGGCTAGTAGTAGTAGTAGTAGTAGTAGTAGGCTAGTAGTAGTAGTAGTAGTAGTAGTAGTAGTAGTAGGCTAGTAGTAGTAGTAGTAGTAGTAGTAGTAGTAGTAGTAGTAGTAGTAGGCTAGTAGTAGTAGTAGTAGTAGTAGTAGTAGGCTAGTAGTAGTAGTAGTAGTAGTAGTAGTAGTAGTAGTAGTAGGCTAGTAGTAGTAGTAGTAGTAGGCTAGTAGTAGTAGTAGTAGTAGGCTAGTAGTAGTAGTAGTAGTAGTAGTAATAGGTCTACTACATACGTTTTATAGGCATAGCGCTTTTCACGGTAGCCTTCTCCATAACACAAGTAGCTCACAGCGTTAGACAGTTATATGAATCACCAATGATACCCCTATGAACAAGTTAGCTCAAACAAGACGGCAGCTAGCTCTGTGGATTATTTCCCAACAGAGTTTATTATTATTATTATTATTATTATTATTATTATTATTATTATTATGCTAATGTATTATTAGCCTATTGACCTAGTAAACTGGTTAAACTTATGGTTAAACTTCCGGCCTGATTTAACAGTGTTATTTTCTAACTCCCATTTCAGGTATCCTTAGAAAGCAAAGCGTTCAGTTCTGGATGAACATCTTCAAATCCCTTCAAGACGATGGTCACTTCACTGGAGACTTCCTGGACAAAAATTTGATTCAGTTCTGCTTCCTCAACCTTGTGCAGGTAGGCCTATACATAGGCCTACTATAAGGGCCTGATTATACACTGCTCAAAACGTAACCCTCATTGTGAATCCATTTCGCCTACTATTGTGCAAATTTAACATGATTATAGCTCTAATTTCTAACCATTGCATTTTGCACAACAGTATGCACAAATGTTACTTCCTAACTGGGCATGCTGATGCATTTCAGTGTTCCCTTTATTTTTTGGAGCAATGCATTACAAGGTTAACCTTTGTTTCAGTTGTGAAATGAAATCCAGTTGAGGCCAGCACAATCAGTGTTTGACAGCTCAACACTGCTTTCTCCTCATCTGCCTATTGAAATTAAATCTATCACATTTATTCAGTGTGGTGGCTCACCAATTCTTTTGGTAGGAGTTGGCTGGGCGCCTTTTCATGGCCCATGCAATTTGATCGAGGTCGATATGGACTATATGCATTACAAGTTTAAACTTGGCTCACTTCACAAGCCGCAGAGTGGCTTTAATTCAGTGTCATATGGTATTGGGAGTTTTTGAGCCATTAGGGCAGACCAATTTTACTATCAGCTAGCCCATTCATTGTAAAACCGGTTCAGAAACTGAAATTTACCTAAATTAACAAAATGTTTAGTCCGTGTAATAGGCCTACATGAGAAAAAAGTACTGTGTTACATGTCATCTATAGCTGACCATGAGATGATAATGAAGTTATGAACCAGATGTAATGATGTACTCGATATTCTTTCAGACAGAATTGGATGAAGTAGTGCGCACATGGAACTCCCACAAGATTCGCCCAAGGCGGGGTCAAGACGTGCAAGGGGGTCGTCCAGTCCTGATGTACACAGTCCCACAAGTGTATAATGCAGAAGACAAACTGAAAAGAGTGGACTTTAAGGAAGTGGCCATATGCAAGGATGAGTGCACACCCAAGGGCCCCTTCCCTTGTGATGACACAATTTTCGAGCTTTGTGTATTGCTGATGGAGGAAAATGGGTGGGATGCACCTGTGGACGCTTTTGAAGCAGCAGAACTGTATACTTGCCTTAGAACAGTGATACTCCAAAACATCTAAGAGTAGGCGTGGAGTATCACTGTTTTAAGGCAAGTGTACAGTTCTGCTCTTCCTCCATCAGCAATACACAAAGCTTGAAAATTGTGTCATCACAAGGGAATGGGCCCTTGGGTGTGTTTTACAGGTGGCTGCCTTCAATATAGGCCTAAAGTGCATGGGAAATCCTGGTTTGTGTTCATAGTTCGGCCCTTGAAGGACTATGGCCCTTGGAGGAATTTGAAGTGGCCCCTCGAATGAAAAAGGTTCCCCACCTCAGACTGCTTTTGTGACTGCTTATGTATGTTATGTATCACCATTAGCAGTTTCTAAATTCATTTGGCCAATGTTTTGGAAATGTACACTTACACCTATTTAGGTGGATCTTATCATGCCTGCCATTTGGATTTTTAGTCACCTTAAACAGTTGTTGTAAATGTCTATGGTTTATTAATAATAAAGAGGACATTGCTATTCATGCAGCTTCACATCAAGTCTCCTTAACCCCTTAGCGCAGAGCCTATGTAACCTTACTGTCCCCAAAATTGTTATGGCTATGTCTTAATCTGTCTGGCTCTCGGTACTGTCATAGCAGTGTTGTTATGGTGTAGTTGAGTATTCCGTTTGCAGTAAGAGGCTACTTCATGTGAATGGGCAAAGGAGCTCATCACAGCCAACACAACAACACCTGTTTGTAAGTTGTCCTTGCCCCCAATCTCATTATCTAACCTCCTTGCCTTGTGCTTGTGGCCTCGCGCCTCTGTGAAGAAAACAGTTTCCCCACTGTCACCCTAGGCACAACAACTTTGGGGGGACTTTCCCTCGTTCAACATCCCGGTTGCAAATGATAAAATGACCTTTGAATTGTGCTTTTGAGATATTGAACATAAATTCTGTGGTCAATGACTATTGCCTCACTTTGCAAGGCCAGAAGCACACAGACAGGACGGGAGGTTAGATATTGAAGTTTAGGTCTTAGATAGTCAAGTTAAGATTTATGTAGAAGCCACCATGGTTATTTAACAAAATAAGTTATTGATCCCTCCAGATCTGGGGCTCTCTCTCCGGCCTCCGGTGCTCTCCCCACGGCTGTCACGCTTCTCTTCTGTCCGGCGTCTCCCCTGCACTGCTCCACACCTGCTAACTATAAACCCCCCCCACATGTGTGCCCCAATCGCAGTCCAGCCACTCCATGATCCCCACCTGTAATCAGTCCTGTTAATTAGTGTGTGCATTAAAATCAATCAGTAACCCCGCAATGTTTACATCCCACCGTCCGTCACTAAAATGCTTCCCCCTGTAAAAGTCTTAGGAAGGTTGCTTCCTCCCCCACAGATCCCAAGTCACCCCCGTGACAACTGGCTTGCTGCCTTTTGTATAGTGCTGTACAGGCCCGCCGACAGGGTGGGCAAAGGGGTCAGTTGTCCCGGGCCCACAGAAAGGAGGGGCCTAGAATTGGTACCACTTTACATTACCATTTTACATTGTATGTATTGAGGAGGGGGCCTTTTCAAATGGTTTTGTCCCAGTCCCAGTAAAAGCTGTCAGCGGACCTGGTCCTGTACCACTCACACAGTCTTGGAACACAAATTTACCCCTGTCCCACGGCTTTGGTTCAAGGTTATGTATGTACCAATTGAAAAGTGTAATAGGACAGTATGAGGGGTGTAGGGCGGTGCTGAGTACAGAATGTGAGAGACAAAACTCACTATACAGTTTTTGCTCCTCCTGCATCTTTGTCTGTGTCACCCCTAAGGTGTTACAGTGTACAAGAACAACCCAGAAAGTTATAGACTGGTCAATTCCACATTAATGCCTAATTGAATGAGCAACATGTGTTTCAGTAATTACTGTTTAATGTCTGTTATTGCGTAATTGACTTTTTTGGACACTGGGCATATATGTTTCTAGGTTGTTCTTGTACAATGTTACAGTTAATCACCCTTTTTATTATGATTAAATCTTTAGGAGGAGTTTGATGAAGTTGCTGTTGCCTGAAATGACCACAGCATCAGGGCTTCACATAATCCCAGGGCACCAAGTGGGTGCACCTGCATGCTGTATACACTTCCTCATCTCTATGGGGCTCAAAATTTGGGTCAGGAAGTTGAACAAACAAAGATTGACAGATTGTTTGTAAAAAAAAAAAAGACAAATTTGAACAGAACATAGATAAGAATAACTTCAACTTTAATCATTTCACTCACTTATTCACCATGCGTCTTTATCAAAGGAGACTATGCACATGTCAAGTGTGAAACTGTCAAGAAACAAATATTGACAGCCTAGAAATGGACTGGATAGTAGAACAATGTAACAACTGGAAATTCACTCAGAAAGTGCAGTTTGAGTTAGAAACTGTAATGTCAAAATTGGCCCTATCCTGCAATGGTGAAAAATCTATGAAATGAAAAATCTAAAAATGGTGATACTATCAGACTATGTCCATAACCCACACATTGGATTCTAGGACTTTGTTCATTTCTGACCTAAAGTCAGGGAAGTTTTCATAATGCACAGATAACTCGAGCACACAGCCGCAGGTGTGTGCAACAGGGCGCCGCTGCACGCCTTGAAGATGATTGAAAGAAATGGTTATCATCCTCCCCACAAATAAGTCGGAGCCGGTGCAGAATCTAAGAAACTTGCACAGATGGTCTGGGTCAGCATTCTTAACAAACGACGTCAGGTGGTTTTGGATGATTTTCTGAGAGCAATCCGGTGTTTCTGGAAAGTAAAACGACTTCAGGATTTTTTTTGCAGTCGGTTGAAGTGCTCCATAAACAGCTGGGAGGTCTTCAAGGCTGTCCTTAACTCTGCTGAGAGGCTTCACCCACTGTTCAATCACATAGGAGGGTTCTTGAAGAAGAGTTTTGTGTGCAAGTTCCTGGAGAATGGCATTTGCATTCTCAACTGTTGGTAACTTCCTGCAACCATAAGTACCAAGGACTTCAATTAACTCCTCTTCATCCTCAATCTCATTTGAACGCCAAGACTCAATTAATGACCTGTCAGAGGGAGGCAGGTATTTCAGAAAGTTTTCCAGAACACTGCTCCTTGTCGATCCAAAGGCTGCCTGCTCGATTATGGTAGGAGCAATCTTCACTGGGAGATAACGCTGTCTTTCCCATCCAAAAGCCAGGATTCGGCCTACACTTTCCCACTCCATTTGGCCGAAGTCATGCCGTAGAAAAGGCACTTTCTGCTCGTTTCCTGTGGTGCATTGCTCCAAAAACTCCACCCAGAACTCAGAGAGACAATCTCGTATGACTCCCCGTGAGTCAACCCCTTTCTCCTGGGTTCCATCTGGCAATACAAGCTGGATTTGCACGTCAGCATTCATGATTTGGTCATTATAAAAATGCCCAATGAGCTGTCGAAGAACTTGCCCTCTGTTAATGGTCAGTAACAAAGGAATACTCTCCGTTGGCACGTCGTGGTCAAACATTGGCAATGTGTCATCAAGATGTTGTTCCACATCACCAGAGGTGGTTTCTGTAGATAGAAAGACAACGTTACTGTCATCTAGTATGTTGTCAACATGAAGACCTGAATAAATGTAGGAACTACCCTCGGAATCAGCATCCTCTACAAGTAGGTTAACTTCTTTTACTTGTAGAATTGTCTGAGGTAATGTAGCAGAGAAAGAGGGAGTTGACTGATGCTCAATTCTGTCCTCTCTCCTCTCTTCAATTCTGTCCTCTCTCCTCTCTTCAATTCTGTCCTCTCTCTTCTCTTCAATTCTGTCCTCTCTCTTCTCTTCAATTCTGTCCTCTCTCCTCTCTTCAGTTCTGTCCTCTCTCCTCTCTTCAATTCTGTCCTCTCTCCTCTCTTCAATTCTGTCCTCTCTCCTCTCTTCAATTCTGTCCTCTCCTTCAACTGTCTCGTCTTCACTCTGACGGGATTCACTGACGGTTTTTCTCCTTGTACTTAAGTAAAATCTCAGCAGTGTGAGCCCCGTGTCATCATACAATTGCCCGACTGTTGAAAATCCATCAAATCGAATTCAAAATCTCCAATGGCTCCTTCTGCATTTTTCCCAGAGGGAAAGAAGAGGTCCCTCGCCATTTTCATCAGGTCCTCCTTAACAGCATCCTTAGATACATCAACTTTCCTTGTCCCCCCACCACGCTTTGTCCTGACTTGTCTGAATGACTCGCTTGTCTCGTCATAATTCATCCAACCTAATTCGACTTTTCTCATTGTTTTACGTTGTCTTATTGTCTTTTGGGGTGGTTTTCCTCCACTCTCTCCCTTCTCTTCTTCACCTTTCTTTCTTTTCAACTTGTTGGCTAACCTTTGGAAAAGTGTTTCTTTTCTGGCGCTGCTTGCATTTCTACGACAAAATCCTAATAGCGCCAGACGGTCCCCATACGATGGCAGGTAAGCACTAAGCTGTGTATCAGTCATTTCCAGGACTGCAGTCCTATCAATCTAAAACAAAGACCAATTATGTAAAGGTCAGAGGACAACGTTACAGCTTCAATGTAATGTAAATGAGCAAAAAAAAAAAAAAACACACACACACATTTTAAGAATCACTGAAATAGTTACAAACCTTCTCGTGCTCCAGTGTTTCCAGTATGTGTTCTGGAACATTTCTCTCTTTGAGAAATTCGAAGATGTCATCCATCCTGTGGTGATGAAGACATGGATTTTAAGATGAATTATTGATTTGATTGTTTTTGTTTTCATGTTTGTTTGTTTTTAACTCTCAAATACAGGCTATCCCCACTTATCAGAAATCTATTTTTAAGGAACACAACAATATCTCAGATTTACACATCATGTGTGTGTTAGGCCGAATGACCATTCATTGATTTCCTTCAGTCATTCACCAAAGTTCCCATACATAGCTCTGTCATTTACCAGAGCCGTTTATAGTGTGCTAACGCCATCTACTGGCCACTTTGGGTAACAGCAGGTGTAAATGGCCATGGCGTTTTGCAGCTCACTGACTGCCGTGCTCGTCTCCCTCAACCAGCGTCTCCGCGGCTCTGTCCGTGGATTTGTCAGCCTCTGCACCACATCGTACAGCTCCATACCACTACTATGGATGGACATAAAACCTTCCACTACAGTCATACGTTTGTTTTGTTGTTGTACTTTTGTCTGCTTCTGTTGAGTCTCTGTGTGACTTTGTATCCTCTTTGTTTTGTATTGTTCTGTAAAGCGTCTTTGAGTAGGCTAGGCTACCGTGAAAAGCACTATGCCTATAAAACGTATGTAGTAGACCTATTACTACTACTACTACTACTACTACATAATTCCGTAAACAATGTATTCAATGTGTTAATAAATGCCGATGCAATACTTTCAATGCATTTTAGACAACGTGCAAACGTTTCTGTCACAGTCAGACCATCTGACTGACCGAAATGCACTTCACTTGGGTAGCCAGTGTTTTCTAAAATGCAATAAAAGTATAGCCTACTATTGCATCGGCATTATGGTGTGCGAGTTCCCCTTGCTTGCTTCCACACTTGGACATGGCACATTACCTAGTTCTATACGTAGCCTATTTATTAGCGTTGATTTACCCACACAGAATGTGCTGGAGGATCCAATTACCAGAGCTAGATGTTTAGGCTACTAGGCGAGGACAATATGGGTGGTGAAGGAGCTGAAGCAAATCAAATCACGCTAATTTGGCCAATAAAGCTATTTCATAGCCCCAACCTTAATACAATACCTAGGCCTACTTTATTATTCAAAATATATTGTGTTTGTGGATCATCCTACAGTATTCAGGGTTCTTGCCGTCACTGATAGGCTACCAGTTACTACACGCTCACTTAACCCAGTGGCCACTTTGCACCCCTTGAAAACGAAGGATGTAGTTGGCAAGTCGAGAAACGCACTCCTGAATAGCAATGCCAGCATCACCGAGGATTAGTTTGATTCATAGATTAAAGAATACTGTGACTAAAATAATACATGCATTAGCCGGAGCATTTCCTTTTTTTACACACAGTAGCTACCGTGCAGCAGGGGGACTAGCTCTGAGGGTCTAGGGGGGACAACTAGCCTAGTGTTAAAACATAATGAGTTAGTAGTAGCCTAAATATCACATTTCTGTCAATTCTCACAACTCGTACTGCGTGAATACTTACGTTGTGAATGGCAAAATGGCAAATTCTTCAAGGAACCCCGTCTGCTTCTCAATTGATGTAGCAGGGGCTTGGGAAGCGAAACTCCGGAGCGTGCAGCCTACCGTGTGCAGCCCAGATTTGTAAGATAAGTCAGAATTGCGAGTTAGTATCTCAGAATTGTGATATATTTTTTTATTTCAAACGTGGCGCTAATACGCCGTCATGGGGGGCGCGGAGGTCTGCGCTCTCCGAGTGCTTTTCTAGTTTTTATTTAGGTCGCTTGCTTTACCTGGTTAAATAAAGGTTAAATAAAATCTCAATGAGAGCTATTCTGCGATTTGGCCAGCAGGTGTCAGTGTTGCTCGTGTCTTGGCTGACAGACAGGCGGCAGTGTGTGGAAGCGCTGAGCGCTCGCGCACAGGGAGAGTAGTGGAGCTGGGATGAGGCGCTGCTGGTGTTTTCGGGATGGCGAGGATTAAATATGGCCACTAGCTGATTTTTACTCTAAAACAGTCGTCACTACGCCACGCTCTGGGCTCATGATGCGTCAAGTATGGATGGGAAACGGAACAGAAGGCTGTTAATCCAGTGAAGTGAGATCCAGTCGGTTAAACGGCCCGGTTTTCCCCGACCTCGGCGTTAGCGGTAAGCGCTCCATTGATAACGTTCACGCTAGCGGAGTGCTAACGAGCTCGCGCACACTCTGACACCGGGAAACACTGGGGTGTGTGTGTTTTGATATTAAAATAACTTTAACTCTGTGTGTTGTAAAACGGTTTGTTGTTGTTGTTGTTGTTGACTTCACGGGAATTACAGCTCCCAGTGTTTTGAAGTGCTTGGCTAGCCTGCTAATGCTAACGCTAGCTTAGCATCCTGTGCGCAGAGGGAACGGACACAGCGGCACTGGGGCACTGATCATCTCTCGCTCTCTTTACTGCCCCACTCGTGTTTTTCCACAGTCAGGCCCGGGGTCTCGCTGAGAGCGCTGCTGAGGCGGCGGGAGTGAGTGATGGCGCTCCCCGTGTCGCCGCCACCGGTCTCACTGCTGTGCGCTTTAAGGGCTCGGTTCCGAACCGCTTCGCACTTCGAGATGGCAGTTGTGCTCGGTGAAGTGTTCATAGCGTCTGAAAGAACAATTCGGTGTCCTCGCGCTCCCACAGACACTCGGGGCCCTACGGGACGGCTCCTGTCTGTCTGTACTGGGATCCTGAGCTCGTGCTGGGGAGCAGAACTGGGCTCTGTTTTTGTTTATTTCCCCGTCGGTAAACAGCTCTGTCTGTGTGTGTGTGTGTGTGTGTGTGTGTGTGTGTGAGGGATTGAGAAACAAAATGCAGCTGTTCACACCGAGTAAAAGTTGAGCTATGTGCAAGTCATTGGTCGAATCCCAAATGGCCCGCTGCTTTGTGTGTGAGTGCACTACAGCCCAGCCGGAATAATGGGTTCTGCATCCGAGCTCGTGCACTGACTGACCAATAGGGAGGCGTTTGGAAGTCAGCCATCGAACCGAATCCTACAGAATCATAACACTGGCACGCGACCAGCAGAGAGAGAGCAGGGCATGACCTACAGGAGGGAGACAAGGAGAGGGAGCGAGAGAGACAGGGAGAGAGAGACAGACAGATGGAGGTGGAGAGGTAGAGAGAGACAGACAGACGGAGGTAGAGAGAGACAGACACAGGTGGAGAGGGAAAGAGACAGACAGACAGGTGGAGAGAGAGAGACAGAGGTAGAGAGAGACGCACAGAGGTGGACAGAGTGAGACAGACAGAGGTAGGGAGAGAGACAGACAGAGGTAGGGAGAGGGTGAGACAGGTGGAGAGACAGACAGAGGTAGGAGAGGGTGAGACAGGTGAAGAGACAGACAGAGGTAGGAAGAGGGTGAGACAGGTGGAGAGGGTGAGACAGACAGAGGTAGGAAGAGGGTGAGACAGGTGGAGAGGGTGAGGCAGACAGAGGTAGGAAGAGGGGTGAGACAGGCAGGTGGAGAGAGTGAGACAGGTAGAGAGAGACAGGCAGAGGTAGGGAGAGAGAGACGGATAGGTGGAGAGAGACAGGCAGAGGTAGGGAGAGAGAGACGGATAGGTGGAGACAGGCAAGCAGAGGTAGGGAGAGAGAGACAGATAGGTAGAGAGACAGACAGCTGGAGAGAGAGAGACAGACAGGTGGAGAGAGTGAGACGGAGAGAGACAGGCAGAGGTAGGGAGAGAGACAGACAGGTAGAGGGGGAGAGAGTGAGAGAGAGAGGGGGAGAGTGTGAGACAGGTGGAGGGAGAGACAGACAGGTGGAGAGAGTGAGACAGGGAGAGAGAAACAGATTGAGGTGAAGAGAGAGATTGAGAGACAAGTAGAGGGGGAGAGAGAGAGAGAGAGACAGACAGAGGTAGCGAGAGAGACAGATAGACAGGTGGAGAGAGAGACAGACAGGTAGAGAGGGAGAGAGAAAAACAGATGGAGGTGAAGAGAGATTGAGAGACAGACAGAGGTAGAGAGAGAGATTAAGACGGACAGGTGGAGAGAGTGAGACAGCCAGAGAGATAGAGACAGGTGAAGGAAGACAGACAGGAGGGAGAGAAAGACAGACAGAGGAGGGGGGAGAGAGATGAACAGATGGAGGTGGAGAGACGGACAGCTAGAGAGTGAGAGATAGGTGGAGAGAGAGTGAGACAGACAAATGGAGAAGGGGGGGGCTGTACAATTTTATTATGGCTTTCTGTAGTTCTTGACACTGCATCTCTCTCTCTCTCACACACACACACCAACCTTTATCATTAAATCCGGTGCGAGTGTACGTGACACCTAAAGTCCATCATTTAAAAACGACACTCGTTCAAAGCGTCACCTCACTCCTATTAGGAAGAGATCAAATTTCTCTGGGGTCCTGCAGTAATTTCCTGTTTAACAGATGCTCCAGTGCGATTTTATTTCTGTCCTGATGGTCCGTGGCCCTATTCGGATTGGATTTGTTTATCAGGCTGAGGTCTGTGATAAATTTTTATCCAAGTCTCTTCAGTGATGAAACTCACATCCGGACAGCAATAAAAGGACCACAGGAGGGACGACTTTCCAGCGGGCTGGATTTTCTATCAACCTGGATGTTTGGGTCACATGGTCTGTTCATATCTGGGCACACCAGGTATAAACATCTGTCTCGAGCGATCCCATCACAGCGCGTCTCCTGTGACTGCTCGTGTTCAGATTTTGTATGTCGTTTCGACTGGAGGACGAGCGTCACGTTTATTTCAGCAGCCTTCCACGGTATTTGTTTTCAGGTAGAAATTGGCATTTTGGCAAATCTCTTGTGCATGTATGCGCAGTTTCAGGCGCTTTGCTCACATGGTCAGTTAATAAAACTTATAAACAAACAGCGGACGAGACAAAGAAAGAAGCGGAAAAGCAGCCGTTTTTGTTTCTGCTGTTTTTGCCGTGAAACCCTGGAGAATGCAGCAGTGGACGCTACAAGTGGATTGTGGAGAGTTATCAGTTTAACACCATTTCCAAACAGTCGAGGGCAATGATGCGGTTGAGTCGGCTGTTTGGGATGCGCTGAGATGCGTTCATGTTCATATTACAAGTGTGATGTGGTCATGTGCATCCTGGACCACCTCTGAACGTGATTTGAGTGATCAGATTTTTGAGATGTATTTGACCCCGTTCACACCTGTAATTAGCGCCATCCACTCAGGACCAGATCACCCAGGGCACAAGTTAATGACCGGTGTGAACACGGCCCATCGCGCTCCATTCACAGCATGGCGTCCAAGTGGTCAAAGAGTCGCTGGAGTAGAGAAGACATGCTGGCTTTTTTTTTTTCTTCAGTTTGGGGTGAACCAGATTTACAGCGACAGATTAAAAATACAATAAAATAATCACAAAGTATAAAAGAAATACGCGTCCGTGTATTAGGAGCTAAGTAGCAACAGTCAAACATTTTTGCCCCCAACGTGAGGCGGCATCTGCGTCGAAAATCACCGACGTGTATTTGAATAAAACGATCAACCGCCTGCTCAGTTTAATGAAATTGAAAAGCAGTCAGTACTTTGGCCTGTAATTTTCTCAGAGGACGACGGAGAAAAACATCGTTATGGCTGATCCTGACAAACTCACAGAGCATATTAATTATAAACATTATTACTTATTACATTATTTTATTGTAACTTTTTACGATCTGATTACTAATCTACGCTTAATTAATTTTTCATAATTTCTTAATACATGTAAACACTAATATATGTAGGCTTTTTATTCACATTCATTTTGTTCACATTTTTATTGTTAGAGAACTGAGAGACTGTGAAATGCTTTGAAATAATTTCATCTCATTATCTGTAGCCACTTTATCCTGTTCTACAGGGTTGCAGGCAAGCTGGAGCCTATCCCAGCTGACTACGGGCGAAAGGCGGGGT
>JAPEIY010000017.1:22958109-22971301 GCA_026122135.1 Cathorops aguadulce | reverse complement strand
AGTAAAATTCATACATGAACAAATTTTGGCGAGTTGATTTTCTGTTTGGCGAGTTACTTTGGAAGGGAACTAGTCCAGCTGGCTGGTGAAAAATATATGAATTTCAAGCCCTGCTATGGTTTGTGGTTGCTGAGAAAAAAAAAAAATGTTTCGGATGGATGGACAGAGGTAAACCAGTATTACCCCCTCCTTTGGAGCGGGGGTATAATAAAACTGAATATTCAGATGTTTCCCCCCTACCTTTATTCAACTAAAAATTCAACACCAGAGACAGTGCAAAAGTATTTATTAGGGATGCATAGATGCCGATTCTGACATCAGTCTGATACAGTGCCCATTTCCTCAACACTTAAATGCTCTGGCAACAGACAACAAAACCTGGACGCAGTTCCATTACTGATCAAAACTAAGCAAAGCAGACTGCAAGCTGTGCTCTGGAAAAATATCAACAGGAGCTACTGCAGTATATTCCTGCAACACAAGGAACCAAAAAACCATCTTCACAGCAGTTCAAAACTTCAGTCAGCTGTCTGCGCACATGAGCATGAAGCAGTGAAGTGAGCACTGACGACTGATGCACACTCATTCCCCCCTCTCCTCTCACCAGAGTCGACAATGCTTTGGAGTCAAGGTGCAATTCACAGCACTCTGTCTTCATTTTTAAGGAGCATGCTCACCAATACTGCTCTGCATGCTTCACCATTCTTTTGCTTGGTTTTAAAGATACCATTTCAAAATCTGAACCATAATTCTTATTACACAGATCTGAGAAATGAGTAACATTTTTAACAGTTATTCCACTCAATCTCGTCGTACACAAGCTGATAGCCGATGAGGCACGTAGCACCGAGTTCGCTACAAGTCATGTACAATGAGACTGAGTGGAATAATCGTTTTATTATATCCACAGGTCACTGGATTTTGAGAAACAGAGAAATTATTTTTTCAAATTCAATGAATAAAAACTTGTTACAAAACGTCAGACAAAATCATTTCCGCTTAGAATGTGGGGGAAAACAAAAAGGCAAAATGACAGGAGCAATACTATAAAAATTCTTAAAAATGTTCTTGCCATCAAATACTTTTATTCCATATTTTGTTTCTTTTTGTATTTGTTTTCAATTAGCTTTTATTTTCATCCTCGGTTGGTTCAGCAACATGCACCACCATTTTCTTTTCTTTAGGGTTTTTTGGCGGTGGGCAAACCAACTTAAAGGTGCATTACTGCTACCAACTGGGCTGGAGTGTGGAACAGGAGTTTTTTTTTTTTTGGGGGGCCCCCACACAATTCTTTGAGCCATTTCGGTTTCATTTAAATACCTGATAAAGTGATACATTTGACTTGCTGCACTCTACCATTTTGTTTTTCTCTACTCATGGTATATGAGCTGATTTGCTTTGAGCTCGTTTGCTTTGCTCACTCGTGAAATATACATTCACCACTTGAAGATAAACGTCATATCTTTGCACCATTGCGTAACACACACACAATTAGCAGCAGGATCAACTAAAGGTGTTCCCATACCCTGAACAACTGATCTTACATAGATTCCTCATTTCTAAGCCAATTATGCGGGTTTTAAACTGGCACCATGATAAATACAAAACTTAAATCCTACCTGTAAACTGTAGTTGTTGGGGTGGTAACTTTCTCGTTCAGGATCCTGCACTTAAACTTGTTGTACTGTTGGAGACACAGAAGCACAAACTTGAGCGAAATCAAGATTTACGTAGAGTATGTCTTCTTTCATGATCTCCCACCTTCCACTTGCAAACCGAGTCGAAAGTAAAACTCGCACCTTGAACATCTCCAGAAGAGTCTCCTTCTTTACCTCCAGTCGCTCAAAGGGTTGTTTCTCCTTAATAATCTTTTTACACAGGTTCTCCAGACATGGGAAATCATTACTCGATACACCTCTGGGGGGAAGAAAAAAAAAAAAAGGTGCACGCGTGTCAGAGCGGGAGAGAAAATAGTTCAGTGTTCATGAATAAACATGCACTAAAAAATAAATACAAATAACTCCCAAAGCTGTGAGAAAGAAATTCCAAACATCTCCTGGATGCCACATTCCGAAGAACTCTCTCTATTACCAGACACCTTATTTGGCTTTTGCTGTTCCGCAGCCGACACGTCTACACCATAAACAAGGTGCAGCTTGACAGTCAAATCATCTCTTAGCATATCATTAGCATAAATTTCCTTTTCAGTAAGAAAATAACAGTGCTTATTATTTCCTCCCCTCACACTAATTTGAAGGCACAGTAAAAGCGCACAGTCAAAGAAAAGGTCAAACAAAATTGTTTATAACACATCATTCCCCAGCTCGCTTTGAACACGCGAGCCGATCTGTCTTTGAAATGAATATTTCTTTCGTGCGTGCTGAATATTCAACCATCAATTGAAGATTTCATTAAACTAATAAATGCTTGACCTTGTGCGGAGAGAAAAAGAACGCAATTCAAATCCTATAACTTTATTAAACTGTCTGGTACACAACTGGCCAAATTCACCTTTAATATAAATGCCATGCCAAGTAGGCCGAGTTCACGAGGCCACCCTGGGGAATACAGCTTTATACACAAGAGGCAAACTTTTCAGCTGTAGCACCATATATTAAAAAAAAAAAGAGACATTTCTTATCTTCATTTCCTCTTACTCTACTCGGCAGCTCTGAATCTGCCTTTTGTACGCTAGAGATCTCATTAATCTTATTCTGCTTAGACAGACTTGACAACACTACCAGTTAATATTCAAAGGACAGAGCAACTGTTCTATTGTTTGAAGAATAATCAATAACCCATACCAGGCCTATCTGGAGCACAAGAACCAGCCTGATGCTAACAAATATACGGGATAGTTTGAACAGGAAAACATAACTTGTACACTCACTCGTTGTCCAGGAACATGTCGTAGTAGAAGCCGCTCTCAATAGGAGGTCCGTAACACAGGCAGCCTCCGTACACCCTCTCCATGGCCTCGCCCATAATATGGGCGCTGGAGTGCCAATACACCTTTAAACAGATTTGTTTCATTTCAGTTTAGGCAAATAAAATGAATATGGTCAAAAGTATGTGGACCTGACCGACACACCCATATCTGCTTGTTGAACGTCTTCGTTCCAGATTTAGTCCATGCCTTGTGGTTATAACTAGATTTTGGGATGTAGCTGTGGGCATTTGACCATTCAGTAACTTAAGGGGCCACAGGAAGCCATGGCCTAAGGGTTGGAAAAGCAACTTTGGGACCAAAAGGTCACTGGTTTGATTCTATGAACCAGCAGGAATGGCTGAAGTGCCCTTGAGCAAGGCACCTAACCCCCAACTGCTCCCCAGGCTGCTCCGGGTATGCTGTACATCGCTCTGGATAAGCGCGTCTGCTAAATGCAATTAATATAACGTAATGTAACACGTAGTCCATTCAAGTTTGTTCTACTCCAAACTTAGCAAATCATGTGCAGAAAAATACTACCTTTAAGCAATGACATATGAGGCATGTTTGGGCCTCATGTACCCCTTTTCCCACCAAGGCAGTTCGAGGCCGAGTTCAGAGCCGGTACGTAATCTTGAACCAGTTTTTGGTGTTTCATCAGCCAAAGAACTGGCTCTCGGTCAGGAAAACGGGTTCAAGAGTGGCACCAAAAGTTCACTGATCTCGCCCCAAGAACCATTTATGTCAAAGGCTGAGGGGTGGGATTATCATGATCAACTAACCTTGTGACCACCATGAAAAGAAAAAAAAAAAAGGGGGGGGGGGGCACAGAGCTAGTGTAGCATCTACTCTGACTACTCCAATAGTCCATCATTATTGTTGCGACTGGTGCAAGTGGGAAAGCGAAGACATGTACATATGTAAACAGTGATGTAATGACAGCTCTCTAAACCACGGAAAAGCAAACCAGTTCTTAGAAGGTTTACAAGTGAACAAACTCTGAACGGACACTCGCACTTGGTCAGAACAAGATCAACTGTGATCTCCTGTTCACTTATGTATCCCCCTGCTCTCGCTTATATCGGAATGCAAGCAATTGAAGGAATAGGACACTTATTCTGAATGTTGACCTCAACAAATACCTTGAAACAAATAAGTACAGAGCAGTGTCCTCACCAGGGATTTCAAATAGCATCCTGGTAAATGGTTACTTTGCTTCTTGAAATAGTGTTAAAATCCATGCTACATGCTTTGTAATTACATTGAGTCGGTAAACAGGAAGTCGATGTGGGACAGACCTGGAAATGGTATACACGGTATAGAACCCCAAGCTGAAGCCTAGTACCAAATATCAAGTAGTTGTGATTTGTAGTGGCTGAGAAAAGTGTTTGGAAAATTTTGTAAATCCACACCGTGTTTCGTAAATACAATAAATTGATAAACAGGAAGTCGATGTGGGACAGACCTGAAAACAGTATACACGGTATAGAACCCCAAGCAGCTATGATTTATGGTTGTTGAGAAAACGGGCATTTCGGATGGACGGAAATACAGACGGACAGAGGTAAACCAGTATACCCCCCCCCCCTCCTTCAGGGCAGGGGTATGAATAAGATTAACAACAACAACAACAACAACAACAACCAGCATGTAATTCATGTTACTGGAAATGGGGTAGTAATGCCAGTGAAGGGAAATTGTAATGCTATAGGATACAAAGACAAACCATACAATTGTGCGCTTTCAATTTTGTGGGAACAGTTTGGGGAAGAACCACAAATGGCCGTCATGGGCAGGTGTCCACAAACTTTTGGCTATAAAGTACAGCTAAAATATGGCTCCTTCAAAAAGACTGTACATGCAGCACATAACACCAAATAGGAAATCTGGTTACAACCAAAATAAATAAATAAAAATAAAATCACAAAACACCTCATACTCCAAGTACTGAGAATTAACAGTCAGTCATCTCCATGTGTGTTTTAGCTCTGTTCAAAATGTCTTACAGGATATAAAATTAGGCTGTTCTACCTTTTTTTTTTTTGCCCCAGATATTAGTTCATATTGGAACATTATTTGCTTACATCAGTGTTACGCATGCCATTTTTGGAGTGGCACCTTCATATTTATTTCAGTATTTAAACGCTATAACTGACTAGCTACAATCATTGGGGAAGTTTCTTCATAAGAGTAAAATAAAATCTGATTTAGGTGAAGCTTAAAGCTCATAGGCAACGGTTTTCAATTTATGCACAGTTGAAACTTTATATGTTAAAAAAAAAAAGCTAATTTTCTTCTGGTCCCAAGAAGTGTTGTTAATAAGTAATAATTAAAATAAGTTAGTGCGGATCGTGGCAAATTTCTGTTCGGTGATTTTCATGATCACTCGGCATGTGACGTCATTCAAGACAAACCGCTTGAGTTGAGTCCACTTCCATTTAATTGCATTGCCATTTGGCTTGAGTGCAGACGTGCGTTCGGGAATCTCCAAAGAAAAACCACGCCTTATTGTTGTGCAGTGAACTGTAACAGGACGGGATCAGGAAGAAGTTTTTACCCTTTTCCGAACGAGAAGAGGAGGCAGAGCGAGTGGGTTGGCTTTTTCCAAAAAGAGGAGACGAGGTGGAGAGAGTGGATTGGGTGCGTGAAACAAAACCAAGCAGTCAAAGAAGAAACGGAGCAGCAAGGCTCAAGCAAAAAGGAGAAGATTGGAGGTAAACATTTTTACCTTTGCTTGCAGTTGACAAGTCAAGAATCCTGAGGGATCCTGTACAATCATTGTGGAAATGAGACAAAGGGATATTTCCTCGCTCAGCATAGGCTATAAATAGTATAATGCCATAGATGGCAGGCTAATGTGGCCTACCAGAACACTGTCAAGTAATCGTTACCTATATTCACTAGGGAGGGCAGTTTAATTATTCTTCATATCTAATTTAGTGTTACGATGAAAGTAGGAATTGATCATAATTACCAGGATAAATCGTTTGGGTGTGAGTCTTGTTGAGGTCCGGGGTCACCGCGATCAGAGTTGGCCGAATCGCTGTCTGACTCTGAGGCTGCATGGTCAAACCAGTGAGTCACATTCCCTGAATGCTTTGCAATGGCAATAGGTTCATACATATATGGTTTTACCTCTCGAATATTTAATTTGGAGAGTTCCTACTTCAAAATTGCTTTCAGACATTTTACACAACCTCTCATGACCAAACTCTGTACGTGTGCTCAGTTCGCAAGTAAACACAGAACTGCTCCCAGTCTGTTTGGCTTAAATTATGTCATGATGACTGTCCCCTGGTGGTGAAAGTGCGCATAAGTGAGATGTAAATAAACCTTTAGAAACTAGGCAAAACAGTATATTTTAACCATTTTATTCAATTTTAGGGTGCAAATTAGAGACTAGGAAAATTGAATTCACTTTTTGGGTTGTTCTTCTAGACAATAAAGTTGATATTCTACATTTCACCTCTGACTGTTGCCTATGACCTTTAACGTGGTGGAGGGGTTTGAGTGCCTCAGGGATTCTAGGAGCTATGTTGTTGGGGCAATTGCCCCTGGTAGGGTCTCCCAAGGCAAACAGGTCCTAGATGAGAGGTCAGATGAAGAGTGGTTGAAATAGGACCCTTATGAAAGAAAAACACAGGTATCTGAGTACCCTCGCCCAGACCAGGGATTCCAGGGCCTCACCCTGGAGCCAGGCCTGGGGGAGGGACTCATTGGTGAATGCCTGGTTGTCAGGCCTATATCTGTGGGGCCCGGCCGAGCCCAGTCTGAATGAGCAACACAGAACCACTATCCTGTGGACCCACCACCTGCAAGAGGTGCCGTAAGGGTCTGGTGCACTGTGGATCGGGTGGCAGCCAAAGGTGGAGACCCTGGTGTACTGATCCCTGGCTGACAAAACTGGCTTCTGGGACATGGAATGTCAGCTCTCTGGTGGGAAAGGAGCCTGAACTTGTGTGTGAGGTTGAGCAGTACTGACTAGATTTAGTTGGGCTCACCTCAATGCATAGCTTGGGGTCTGGAACCAATTTCCTGGAGAGGGGTTGGACTCTCTTCTATGCTGGAGTTGCCAAGGGTGACTGATGCTGGGCAGGGGTAGGGCTATTGGTAGCCCCCCAATTTGGCATGCTAACCTTGGACCCCCAGTGAATGAGAGGGTTGTTTCCCTGTGCCTTTGTGTAGGGGAATGGTCGCTGACTATTATTTGTGCTTATGCGCCAAATGGTAGTTCGGAGTACCCAGCCTTCTTGGAGTCCTTGAGTGGGTTGCTAGACAGTGCACCATGAGGAGACTTCATTGGTTTACTGTGGGACTTCAATGCTCATGTGGGCAATGACAGTGAGACCTGGAGGGGTGTGATTGGGAGGAATGGCCTGCCTGATTTGAACCCAAGTGGTGTTCTGTTGTTGGACTTTTGTGCCATGCACAGTTTGGCCATAATGAACACCATGTTTGAGCATAAGGGTGTCCATAAGTGCATATGGCATGAGGACACCCTAGGCCATAGATCAGTGATTGACTTTGCAGTCATTTCATCTGATCTATGGCCATATGTCTTGGACACTTGGGTGAAGAGAGGAGCAGAGCTGTCAACTGCTCACTACCTGGTGGTGAGCTGGATCAGATGGTGGGGGAGGAGACTGGACAGACTGGGCAGGCCCAAATGAGTAGTGAGGGTATGCTGGGAATGTCTGGTGAAGCCTCCTGTCCATCTGATCTTCAACTGTCACATCCGGCAGAGCTTCAACTGCATACTGGGGGGGGGGGGGGATAGGGACATTGAATCCGAGTAGACCATGTTTCACACCTCCACTGCCAAGGTGGCTATGCAGAGCTGTGGCTGCAAGGTTGTTGGTGCCTGTCATGGTGGTAATCCCTGAACCTGCTGGTGGAGACCTGTGGTGAGGGGAGCTGTTAAGCTGAAGAAGGAATCATATTGGGCTTGGTTAGCCTGTGGATCTCCAGAGGCAGCTGACAGATACTGATGGGCCAAGCGGAATGCGGCTCTGGCAGTAACTGAAGCAAAAACTCAGTTGTGGGAGGAGTTCAGAGAGGCCATGGAAAGTGACTTTCAGTCAGCCTCAAAGAGATTCTGGCAAACCGTCCAGCAGCTCAGGAAAGGAAAATGCTCTCTCCCTACTGTTTACAGTGAGGATGGAGTGCTGTTGACCTCAACTGGGGACATCATCCAATGGTGGAAGGAATACTTTGAGGAGCTCCTCAATCCCACCTTCATGTTGTCCAAGGAGGACATAGAGTCTGAAGGTGCTTGGGAGGACTCACCTATCACGGGGGCGGAGGTTGCCGAGGTGGTTAAAAAGCTCCTCGGTGGCCAGACTCCAGGGGTGGATGAGATTGGTCCTGAGTTCCTGAAGGCACTGGATGTTGTTGGGCTGTCTTGGCTGACATGCCTTTTCAACATTGCATGGAGGTCGGGGACAGTGCCTCTGGATTGGCAGACTGGAGTGATGGTCCCCCTTTTTAAAAATGGGGACCGTAGAGTGTGTTCCAACTATAGGGGCATCACACTTCTCAGCCTTCCTGGAAAAGCCTATGCTGGGGTGCTGGAGAGGAGAGGCCGGTCAATAGTCAAACCTTGGATTCAGGAGGAACAATGCGGTTTTTGTCCTGGTCGTAGAACCCTGGACCAGCTCTTTACCCTTGCAAGGGTACTGGAGGGTGCATGGGAGTTTGCCCAATTGGTCTATATGAGTTTTGTGGACCTGGAGAAGGCTTATGACTATGTCCCTCATGGTGCCCTGTGAGGGGTGCTTTGGGAGTATGGGATTCAGGGTCCAGACCATTCAGTCCCTGTATGACCAGAACAGGAGTTTGGTTCACATTGCCGGCAGTATGTTGGACTCCACCAGGGCTGTCCTTTGTCACCGATTCTGTTCATAACTTTTATGAACAGAATTTCTAGGCACAGCCAAGGGGCGGAGGGTGTCTGGTTTGGTGGCATCAGGATCACGTCTCTGCTTTTTGCAGATGATGTGGTCCTGTTGGCTACAACAATCTGTGACTTACAGCATGCACGGGGACTGTTTGCAGCCAAGTGCGAAGCGGCTGGGATGAGGATCGGCACCTCCAAGTCCATGGCCATGGCGCTCAGCCGGAAACAGGTGGAGTGCCTACTCCAGGTCAGGGGGGAGTTGCTACTTAAAGTGGAGGAGTTTAAGTATCTCGGGGTTTTGTTCATGAATGAGGGTAAGGGGGACCGGGAGTTGGACAGAAGGATCGGGGCAGCATCATCAGTGATGCGGACACTAAAACGGTCTGTTGTGGTAAATAGAGAGCTGAACCAAAAGGCAAAGCTCTCAATTTACTGGTCCATCTATGTTCCCACGCTCACCTATGGTCACGAGCTATGGGTAGTGACCGAAAGAATGAGATCACGGATACAAGCAGTAGAAATGAGTTTTCTCCGCAGGGTGGCTGGGCTCTCCCTTAGATACAAGGTGAGAAGCTTGGTCATTTGGGAGAGACTCGGAGTAGAACTGCTGCTCCTCCACATCAAAAGGAGTCAGTTAAGGTGAGTATATATATATTTCTAATTATTATTCTATCCACATTCACTGGATATGAGCAATCACATGCTCTGATTGGCTACTCTACTACTAGGCTATCGACTCATATACCATGAATTGAGAAAAACAAAATGGCAGAGCGTGTTCCTGAACCAACCAAGGATGAAATAAAATCTCTACTCGAACACAAAACCCCAGAAATTGTTTTCAAGTATTTAAAAGAAACAGAAATAGCTAAAAGATTATAGTTTGTTTGTTTTTCCCCCAATATCTCCTGTTCCACACTCCAGCCTGGTCGGTGGCGGTAATACACCTTTAAGATGGTTTGCCAACTGCCAAAAAACCCTTAAGAAGAAGAAGACCCCCAAAAAATACAAAAAATGCAACAAAATATGGAATAAAAGTACTTGATGGTAAGAATGTATCTTTTTTTATTTTTCAAGAATTATTATTACCGCATTTTTCACAAAGTGCCACTGTAATTTCCCCGGTTTGTTTACATTCTAAGTGGAAATTATTTTGTCAGATGTTGTGTGTAAAGGGTTTATTTATCGAATTTGCAAAAAATAAAAATGATCTGTTTCACAAAATCCAGTGAATGTGGATAGAATAAAACAGTTATTCCACTCAATCTTGTTGTACATGACTTATAGCCAACTCAGTGCTACGCGCCTCGTTGGCTATCAGTACATGTACGACTTGATTTTGTGGAATAACAGTGAATATATATATATATATATATATATATAAAATCTGTTGCCACTTATCCTGTTCTACACGGTCGCAGGCAAGCTGGAGCCTATCCCAGCTGACTATGGGTGAGAGGCAGGGTACACCCTGGACAAGTCTCCAGGTTATTGCAGGGTTGACACGTAGAGACAAACAACCATTCACACCTACAGTCATTTAGAGCCACCAGTTAACCTAACCTGCATGTCTTTGGACTGTGGGGGAAACCGGAATACCTGGAGGAAACCCACGTGGACACGGGGAGAACATGCAAACTCCACCCAGAAAGGCACTCGCCGGCCACTGGGCTTGAACCCAGGACCTTCTTGTTGTGAGGCAACAGTGCTACTACTATATATATATATATAAATACTGCAACTTGGTGAGAATAAAGATGGCGATTCAGTGAAGTATAATAATGGCTTATCATCCATTCCTGCTTTCCTCAAATCTAATGGGATTTTCTCTTTACAAATAAGTGTAATATTCAAGGCAAAACAGCGCAGCTAAAGAACATTGTTACTGTGGTGAGAGGCAATACTTGGGGATTTGGCGTCTGAGTTTGGAATTGATTTTGTGAGCTGACTGTTTGATTTAAGCATGGCGTTAAGGAACTGCCTGCAAGCAGAAATCCAATTATATTCAGAGCTTCTCTGTACCCAAAAAAGCCTGTACCCCCCTCCTGACCCACCCCACTAAGCTAATTAACACGATTAACCAAGGGGAACTGCTAAACGTACACAGCTCAGAGAGGGACCGAGGAAGCATTTGATTGCTTGCTGGCAAAAGTTTGCAAACTCTTCTCAACTTCGGATTGGAGAACTGTTGTAAATGTGGGTGATTTGCATGAGCCTCAGTTTTATACTGATGCTCTATGACAAGGATGCTCAACATTACTGCATGTCTCGAATCCGGTCATGCTGGTGATTTCCTGACTCACATACACCCAATTAAACTCCTCGGTTAATCACTGCACTTTACAGAATATGGGAAGGACCAGAGTGTGCTGTATTCCGGACAAACTTAGTTACTGTTCGGCTTTTCTTTTCCATGCCGACACACTATAACTAGACTGAATAGTGCAATTTGACTGGCATTTTGTTTTCTCTGCACAGGCAGCAAATTCAGTGTGCTTTGAACATATCTTTTCCAGTGGAAACGGGTATCTGTGCCTTTTTGTATATTCAGGGCAGCTTTGGCACCAACAAAGAGCAGCATCTCGAACAGTCAGACTTCCGCAGTCTCAGTGTGCTAAGATGACACCAGTCAGCCCTTTAACAGTCCAAGTTTCTGTCGAAAATCAAAAGATTTCACCCCGTAACATCTTCTGCTGATCGCTCAGGGGAATGTGGAAGAGAAAGGCAAAAGGACACACACTGAAACGCATTGCACACAATCAGTGTGAGAACTTCTGTGGCAGCTTGGCTGGAGCTTGTGGCTGGCAGACCGAATCGGTACAGAGAGATAACAAGGCTAGCTGCTGTTAACGTGAAGTCACCAGAGGCTTGTGTGTCTCGGTTTGTGTAGGATAGCATGCTGAAGATAGCATCACAGGGGATGACCGTTATCTGGCACCGGAGCCATCTCCACAGTGGTCCTTTAGGCTTTGTGAGCCTGACGGAGTGCAGCAGAAACCCAACTGGCTTCTCGCAGGGGCTCATAAATGCCTCCTCCACAAGGGAAGGTGGAAGAAGAAATCAGATTAGAGAAGCTTCTGTAAGCTCCGAGATCAAAACACAGGCTTAGATATCATCTGAGCAGCTTCAGCATCTAATCAGCAGGAGTGGAACAGCAAGCACAGATTTAAGCCATTAGTTACAATGAGAGAGCATCCTGAATGAAGGGTTCTATAGATTTTAATTTTTCATTTATACAACACTGAGTCACCACAGTTAAAAGGGTATAAATAAAACCTTGAATGGATCGATTAACCAATGAATTAAATATAATTTAGTCAAAAAATTATATTGAAAAATGAAAACAGGATACATATTTATCAGATACATAGAATAAATTAAACATAAAATGTAAAAGTACTACAGTAAAATCCATCTATCATCCGTAACCGCTTATCCTGTGCAGGGTCGTGGACAAGCTGGAGCCTATCCCAGCTGACTATGGGCGAGAGGCGGGGTACACCCCGGACAAGTCGCCAGGTCATCGCAGGGCTGACACATAGAGACACACAACCATTTACGGTCAATTTAGGGCCTCCAAGTAGCCTAACCTGCATGTCTCTGGACTGTGGGGGAAACTATATATATATCATATATATATATATATATATATATATAGTTTCCCCCATATATAATTCAAGCTATTCAATACTCCTGGCAAAGCTGACAATAGCTTACTGAACTTGCTAAATACAGAGAATAGAGAGCTTTAAATAGAGCTTTTGTCAACTGCTACTGCTGCTAACAAACTGCTACTGCTGCTAAAGAGCTAACTGCTAATGCTGCAAAAAAATATATATAACAAATTGCTACTGCTGCTGCAAAAACATAAAAAATACTAGTGCTGCTAACAAAGTAACAAATTGCTACTGTTGTTAATGAGCTAACAAACTGCTAATGCTACAAACTGCTACTGTTGTTAATGAGCTAACAAACTGCTAATGTTGTTAATGAGCTAACAAACTGCTAATGCTGCTAACAAACTGCTACTGTTGTTAATGAGCTAACAAACTGCTAATGCTGCTAACAAACTACTACTGTTGTTAATGAGCTAACAAACTGCTAATGCTACAAACTGCTACTGCTGCCAATGAGCTAACAAACTGCTACTGTTGTTAATGAGCTAACAAACTGCTAATGCTGCTGACAAACTTAAAAAAAAAAACTGCTACTGCTGCCAATGAGCTAACAAACTGCTACTGTTGTTAATGAGCTAACAAACTGCTAATGCTGCTAACAAACTTAAAAAACAACTGCTACTGCTGCCAATGAGCTAACAAACTGCTACTGTTGTTAATGAGCTAACAAACTGCTAATGCTGCTAACAA
>JAPEIY010000017.1:19650594-19662874 GCA_026122135.1 Cathorops aguadulce | reverse complement strand
GTTTTTGAGATTTGTAAATTATTGCATTCCATTTTTATTTACAATTTGTACTTTGTCCCAACTTTTTTGGAATTGGGGTTTTAATTCAAAGTACAAAATAATTTGTCCTTCAGACGAGGATGTCAATAAACAGAACTTTCTCACATTTCTGATCGAAAGTGTTTGCCAAAGTAAACAACTAATATAATTGGAATCACAGACCAAATCAGGCAATGTTCTGAAGTTATTTTTCAGCTGTTATTTGCAGCTATCTGGTCTGATCGTGCAGTTCTGTAATGAAGGTCTGCAGGGACAAAGCAGAACTCCATTTGTGCTGAATTGAAAAACACATTTCGTGTTCTTAACGGTAACCAAGCTGTCAACAGATAAGGAAGTTCACAGTATCGCCTCGCTGGTAATCCATCTTGCCATCTCACCATCACTCCCCTTGTATTTTCTTTCCAAACAGCCTGAAAATATAGCTCGGGGCCTTTGGCCAAATGTCACTCCCAATGATTTCTCCAAATGTTTCTGCCATAAAAGATTTGAAAGAAATGAAAACTAAAATGGACACATGGAACAGTGGGATATGTCATGTTAGAAGCCAAATTAGCAAAATCCAAAGTAAACTAGCATTCAGGTTAAATCATTTTCACTAGATTACAGTTGTGTTCAATCAGTGTTGATCAGCCATTGTTCAATGCCTCATGCTGTAAATCTCATCTCATTATCTCTAGACGCTTTATCCTGTTTTACAGGGTCGCAGGCAAGCTGGAGCCTATCCCAGCCGACTACAGGCGAAAGGCGGGGTACTTCCTGGACAAGTCACCAGGTCATCACAGGGACATGCTGTAAATGTGTATGCAATTCTGTGTGTTTCTGTATATGGTTAATTCACAATTATATATTGTTTGTTTCTAGTTTCTATAGTCAATATGTACAGGGCAGGGTTATAGCGGAGCTCCAGAGGAGCACCATACCTAAGAAAAAATGGTAAACCCATCGAGTCGATTTTTTGGGGGTTGTCCATGTACGTGTACCACTACTCATACACACCGCCTAGTGGTCAGTGTTGGTAATTACCAGTCATACACACCGCCTAGTGGCCAGTGCTAGTAATTACCAGTCATACACACTGCCTAGTGGCCAGTGCTAGTAATTATGTCACATACACCACCTAGTGGCCAGTGCTAGTAATTATCATACACACCACCTAGTGGCCAGTGCTAGCCAGTAAAGAAATAAAACAAAAGAGGCTAGCTAGGATATAAGAAAATTCTACAACTCAGAAACAGATGGGAGCTCCGCATTTAGGCAGTGCCTAAATCTATATATTACTGACCTGCCATCATTGTGCATTTTGTTGCAGATATATGAAAATTCTATGTACACACACACACACACACACACACACTGCAGGCACAGGAAAGCTAATATGACTTAAGATTACAGCGTGAGATAGAGATGAGGAGACATGTATAGTTTTGTACATATATAAATTTACATTTTCACACCACAGAAACACACACACCAGGGCTTTACATTAGCACCCGCCCACCCGCCAAATGCAGGTAAAATTCGGCTTTGGCGGGTAATGCCTTTAGTCCCACTCGCCACTTTGGCGGGTGGTTTATTCTGTGGTATGACATATTTTATTTGTAGTTTTCTCTGAAGGCATCTGATATAATAAAACGCCTTGCAATGTAATATTACACGCCTACAACTCCCATGAGTACCTGCATAAACATTCTGACAATATGTTAGAATTGTTTAGAATGTTCGTTAACGGCTCAGATAAAATCAGTGATAAGGTAACCTGCGGTTAATGAACGAAGCAACAAAGTTGCTGACAACTGACAAGCTGTGACGACTCTGAGCGCTGCTGCTGCCACTCTTTCAGTGAGTGCTCATGGGCGTGGCTCTGGCGCTTGTTAAAGCCGTGCCTGATTTGCTCCCTTTAAAAGGCCAGTCTTGGAGATGATGTCAGTTGCTGTTGTTGACGCTGCGTCTCCGTTCGGTTGCTTGTGTTCCTGGGCATACGTCTGCTGGTTTGCTTTGTTTTTCATTATGGTTTTTTGTATTTGTTTTCTTTTCATGTATTAAGTTTTACCATACTAATACTGCATGTCTAAAATGTTTAATATTATCGATGTACTGATCAACAGGTTTTGTACATGTGTGTTGTATATAATTGTATATAATTTCTTTTACTTTACCAAATACTGAAAGAATTTACTTATCTTGTGTCCCGTGTCCTCCTTGGTTTTGTTGCGATTCTGAGCCAGATTGTAACACAAGTGCACAATATGGAGGCATATAGCTGGAGTTTCAAACCCTGCTGCTCAGGGGAAAAGGGGCTGAGATGATCAGGGCCGGAGCAGCATTTTAAAATCACTGAGGTCCGTGCTGCGCAAAGTGCGCACCGAAAAAAGTTCGACATATTTAAATGAGCGGGGTGAATTACACACCACACAAGAGATCTATTCCAGAAATTACTTTTAATGGTGTTTGAACTGAATATCAGTTTTGGAAAAAAAAAAAACTCATGTATCTGGCAAGACTAAGAATAATTTAAGCTTGTTTAATGGTTTGATCTGGCCCAAGCAATGAGGACAAGAGAGACCCTAACCATGCAGCCTATGGAACTGAGATACATTAACAATCTGGCATCCGTTACACCTACACAGAGAAAATTTCTGGGGAAAAAAAACAGCATACACCACCATGCTTTAGGCAAATATATCCAAGGCAAACATAAGCTGAGTGGAAAGTTTCAACTTATCAACTTATGGCCTGCTGGAAGCCTCAGGTCATGAAGACCATTTTTCATTGACCATTCAGACTCATCTAGTGATGAATGTAGTGAGGACATTTTATGTCTCTCTCTACACATGTTCACTCACACACACACACTATTAATAGATAATACATAATACTTGATAATACACAATACTTGCATATCAAAACATCAAATGTTTTTCAATGATAAATGTTTTGAATTGGACTTTTAATATTAGAATCAGTTCAGTTGTACTGAATGTTATTTTTCATATTATATGACATTTCATATTGTAAGGAGCTTGAATTTGAGTTCAATAAACAGAATACTCTGTTGATATTTTTGTCTGAATTGGTTCCATGTTTTCATATAGGGAGCTACCTTAACGGCACTGAGTACTTGAGTGCTACTGTAGAGATACATTATACGCTGCCATTCATAATTAAATCTAGATCTTCTGAACTTTAACGCATCATGGTGAATAAAAAACTTCGATTTCCTGGCAACAAAATTGTGGCTAGTGAAAAGGCTGACTCGGGAAAACCACTAGCCACAGTGGCCGGTGAGCAACAAAGTTAATGTAAAGCCCTGTGTATACCATGTCATTGAAATGCCTTCAAGTATCATATGATATGATATTTCTGTCGTATTGCCCACCCTGAGTATCAATACAGGAAATTTATAACCGAAGAGGTTCACAGTGCACAGAAGATGTCTTGAAAATAATCTTTAATAAGTCACTAAAATTGTAACAACACAATAGTCACATTAATCACACCAAAATATGGATTTTAATCTAACGATTTCATCTCCAGGTCAGACCCATATGATCCCAAATTAAAAATGCACTAGCTAGTGGCATCTAACTGACTTGCAAGCACATTTGTTGCAAATCCAATAGCAGCTGTACACAGTGTCCTTTACTGGATCAGCGCGTTGGCCAGACACCCCATGCAATTCCTGGCAGGATCAGAGCTATGAGGACTGAGGAGAAGAGGTTTACTCCGTTGTTATCCAAAATGGGTTTCCCACATATCCACTTTACTTTTGGAGCCTGAAAGTTGACAACCTTCCCAGTGCTTTCATCATAGCCTTGATGGAGAGAAAGCACAAATAATGTTGAGCAATATGTAGAGACTGCTAAATTGGATAATAGTAGCTAAACAAGATGTCATATTTGCATGTGGTGGGATTCAGCTGCATGACATTTATAGACTATACCTGAATATTGCATGACTGCACCCAGCAAAGAGTCGAGCAACGAGCCGAGTAAGCCGGCCACAGTGCCGTACACAACAATAGGCCACTGAGGGGCTGCCAAATGCAGATCACTAACCAGCAGCAGCTGAGACATGAAGTAAGCCGTGCCCACAGTGGCTCCACCGAGCAAGCTAGCTACAAGACCAACAACAGTCACTCCTCCATTGGTACCTGTGATGAAGATTACAAAATAAAACAGACTTTCCTTTTTATGACATAATGGAAGAAATAGTACAATTATGAGGCACTGGAAGTCTATTGGCCTTGTGTAATATAATGATTTAATCTCTACACAACATAACACTGCCATGATATCCAGTGTTATGTCTACTCTATTCCCAGACATGTCAAACTTTACCAAATTTATCGTAACACTATAATTTAACATCAGAGTACACAACTAAGTTATAAATCAAAAATACGCCAAAAGAGCAGTCTCTCTCTATTCAATAAAAAGGATGAGCCAACACACACATTCAGACACATCACAGCTGCTTTGAACAGTCTGATATTAATTGGCTCTTCCTGGAAGCCCCGCCCCCTTCCCTCACTCTCATACTCTTGACTGGCCTTGTTGTGTGTCTTTGCTTTCTGTCAGATGAAGAATGTTTTGAATTAAATCATATCCAGGACTGTATGTTCAACTTGGCTAATATTAGACATAACCTAAGTATATATTTAACATCAGGTCACCAAAGTTTTAAAAGAAAACCAATTTTTAAAATACAGTTATGAAGATAGATTATGATATAAACTAACGATTCATGTGAATAATTGAAAATAAGGAGCTCACACAACTAAGATATCCATCTCCAAAAGTCAAGTTTCGATGCAGAATGGATGATTTCATAGAGGCCGCCATTGAAAATATTTTAACCAATCAGAAAAATCCCCCCGGCAGTGCTCTGACGTCATTTGGGTGCAAGACACTTGCGCCTAAATGTCTATATGGTAATTACGGTAGGCTAGCCTGGGGACGTCTTGATGAGGAAGTTTTTCATGAATGAGTCGAGAGCATGCGAATGAGTAGTATAATGCATAGTTTCAGTCTCGTTTTACAGGTAAAGAGTTCAGGTTTGTCCATAAGTCAGGGTTGCAGCTCATTAATACACTATTTCAGATGTATAGTGAAAAAATCAACATTGTTACCTTAGTAGAACTTTCGCTTTGCCCCTTCAGTACTGAAGTATACACTCAGCCTTGCGCCCAAATGACGTCACGCATCGCCCTGCCAACAGCCAACATGGTAGCCTCCTGGTGGCATTAGAGCAGCGATACAAAAACCCTCACAACTTTCTTATAAATGGTCAAACATGCCTGGGACTTTTCTTTCAGGCTCTCAATATTACAAGCTACCAACCCGTGCATGTATTTACTTTGCATTTTCTATTCCTTTAATGGTTTCCTACATAATCCACAATGCCATTTGACTACCTGCTCATAGTGGTGCAGTGGGATTTACCCCTCCTTCATCTGTACCTATAAAAGAGCAATGCAGCAGTGGTTTAGTCCTTTTGTCTGCCCAGTTCTCTTACCTCCTCACTTGTACACTAAAGAAGCTCAAACAGCTTCCAAAGCTTCAACCATTGTGCTTGTCACCTCGTCAATCACTAAGCAACCATAACTCATACAACTGCATTGCATTCTGGAACTTTGAGTCCAGCATTTGCTGCCTCTACTAGGACTACACTGGATTTCTCATTAATATGCTGATCTACGACATCCTTCCCAGCCCATCCAATCTGTTCACATGGGGCAAAGTAGAAACACCTGCATGCCCCCTGTGTTCCAAGACAGGAACCCTTGAGCACATCCTGAGCAGCTGCTCCAAGGCACTGAGTGATGGCCAGTATTGCTAGAGACCAAGTAGGTCCTCAAGTCCATTGCTGAGGCAATCAGCAAGGGGATCAAGGATAGCAGATACACCCATACTGCAGCCAAGGCCATCCACTTTATTAAGGAGGGACAGGTGCTGAAGAGAACACCAAAAGACTGGTCTGTAGGCTTGCTCTCCACAGCCCCAGATTGGATGATGATGGTTGACCTGCAGAGGTGGCTGAAAATTCCACCACACTTCACCCAGTCCACACTGAGACATGACATCATCTTAAAGACCACAAAGCAGCTGATACTGCTGAAGCTAACGGTACCCTGGGAGTAGAGGATGGCGGAGGCTCAAGAGAGGAAGAAAGTGAGATACCAGGAGCTGGTGGAGGGCTGTCGGAGGAATGGGTGGTGGACCAGATATATGCCAGTGGAGGTGGGCTGTAGGGGATTTGTTGGTCACTCCCTGCACAAGGCCTACGAAACTCTGGGCATAACCAGTAGAAGAAGAAGAGCCATTGGTAACAATGTGATGGCAGTCGAGAGAGCATCTGGATAGCTCTGGTTGAAGAAGGGGGCGCAGTGGGGACAGCAGAATGCCACTAGGACACGGGCCAAGGTCGGGTTGCCTGGAAGAAGGTGACCCGAAACACCCAATGACTCCAAGAAACAACACCGATGATGTGTCCTAATGTGTGCATCAGAGAACGCTTTGGAGAACTGGTGAGTTAGAAGGACATAACAAAACATTTCAAAAATTTGTTTCCTATAAAATGCAATTTTAACAGTGCTCACAGAGTCTCTGTGTGACATCATCATGGAACACGATCACCAACTTCTCACAGGATGAGTCAAAATGCATACTGCACCAACCAACCAACCAACCAACCAGTTAGAACCAGTATTGCTATCCACTTCCCAAATATGTGAATACAAACATATGTTAAATAAGTTAAATGTTTATTTAATGTGATGCATGAATAAAAAAATAATAATCTGGCCTAAATGCACAATGTTTGTAAGGGAGGCTTGGGCTTCAGCAACTACAATCATTGAAGATCTGACTTTACTTAACCAGTCTGGGTCAGACATGTACAGCAGGCATTTTCCCCTGGTCTACCACCAGCGTGCCCACACATGTGGCAGTGTGTGTGTGGGCCAATAGTGGGCAACCAGCCCGTGGCGAAGCTCGACTCATCCCCTGTGTGGTCCCTGACCACGGCGTTAGGTTGAAGCACCATAGCTGCAAAATCCTCCATGATGACTGAACAAATCACACATTTTTCTGCTTGAGTCATTTGTATTTTCACCATTACAGTGCATTACGGCACTCGGTCAGTAAAGAACAACAACTTCTAGAAGAGGCCTGTGGCTTTTCTGCAGCCTTCTACATCCTGCACACTTGAGGAGCAGAGGTAGAACCCACTCGCTCCAGGAGCTGATGAGTGAAAATTAGAGGAACACGTGTTAATACGCATGTTTCCCCTGCTCCCAGAGAGATTTCGAGGTTATTTGAGAGATATTAAAAGCAATGGAACACTGCCAGGAAAAAACGGGAGTGGAATGCAAAGCCACAAAGCGTTCACACAGATCAGCATTTATAGGTAAAGTACACATTCATAGTGCTTGAATATTGTTATTTTGGAGGGCAGGAAATTTTTGTAGATATAATACATTTTGTAACTTCATATGTAATTATAAGTATTGCCTATATAAAGTACAAAGCTTCAAATATACAGTATATTTTTAAGTGATTTTTTTAACTGTCTGGTAATAAAATTAGTGCTTTTTTTAGTCTTATATTGAACCTATAGAGTTGTTTCATGTATGACATATTATTAAAGCCAATATTCTGTTATTTCATTTACCTTTGTTTTTATTGTTTCATTTACATTCATATATAGGAGAATTGTATTAAATAAAAACAAAATAACAAAATAAGAAACTATATCCACTTGCAATTTAAGCTAATCATTTTTTGGTGGTAAAATGTTGAATGTTTTATCCTGCATGGTATTTCCCAGTATATAATTTAAGATTTAACTCGAATTAAGATTTATGATATCTACACTGTGTTTTGAATCGTGTTGACCTTTTCAGCTTGTATTACATAGTATTTGAAAATGACTGTAATGAGATGCAAAAAATAGACAACACACAAAAAAAATACACATTAGAGCACCAGTGGTAACTAAGAAAGCCAGTAACTTTACTGAGTTCTCTGCAAAATACAAATACCTTTTTGAATCCCAGCAGGAGAAAATGATTTTTTTTAATATCCATACATTAATTTTTCACTACATACAGCTGAATCAAGTCCCTTGAGATACAGAGATGTGATTTTTTTTTAATTTAATGACATCTTGTCTTCAAGTGGCGACAAAGTCCAGCTTATGCCGCTGAAAGCCTCTTTCTCCTGGTTTGAAAAAAATAATAATAAAATAAAAAGGAAAACAAAAATAAAAGAGAGAAACACACTTCCTTTCCACCTTACCAATGTAGGTTTATACAAGCTACATTTGTTACTACATTTTTTTGTAACTTTTTTGTTATTTGCATTTTTTTAATGGAAACAATATTTTAAGGAAAAAGAACAGCAAACCAAAAAGGGTGAACCAGGGAGTCATATGTGTACATAATGCGATATTTTATAGAAGAAACAATGGCATACTGAGTCACAATACTGTACATTTTTTCGGTTCTTATGATTTTTTTATTTTTTAAAATAAATTTTGTTTTGTTTTTATTTTTTTTCCATCCCATTTCTCATCACAATTGGTTGAATGGTAATTTGAGGTACTGGGAGGGTGCATATGAGGTACCAGTATTATTGTAAATTACATAAAGCAAAACAACATATTCAGAAATATGACGTTCTCAAATCCCAAAGAGGATGGAATATAACAAAGCCAAGATAACACTGCTCCATATCTTTGGTAGAAAAGATTTTAACAAATGTCCAGGCTCCGATTAATGCAAAATCAAAACGATGATATTGTAGCGATCTCAGTATGATCAGAGGAAATGGGTACATGTGTTATTGTGATGGGACAAACTAGCAAAACACACACGATTAAGGATTCACATACATATGCCTCATCAAAACCATGGATCCATAATAATAGCATTATATATCCCTTATTAAAAACCATTAACTTCTCTTTTAAATCTTTCAGTGCAATGTCAATTCAAGTGAAACTACTGATTCCTTGTTTAGAGTTTTAACATCATCTGCTTTGGTTCACAGACTAAAGGTTTGTCATATCAGAAAGTTTGTGCTTCTTCCTAACCAAAGCACACATTTGGATAAATGTTTTGTGCTCACTGAAAGTTATACAGAAACACAAGCAAGCTGACCACTGCTATAGCAACAAGAAATGATCAATTCTGCTATGAATGTAAGTGAACAGGATCTTTATTACTGCAAAATGTGAATTTAACCATCAGCAAATATATCTGATAGTAGGTGTGCTTACTTTGAGAGCCTACATGTTCTTCACCTGAGTGTCATTATATCATTACTATGCAAAGAGGTGTACTGTATCTTTCCCAAACTAGATATTCGATTGATAGACAATTGCTGTTTGTGTAATTTACACTGAATCTAATGTTCTGGCTGGGTTTCCATTGAAAGATTCAGAATGGAGCAAAAAAAAAAAAAAGACAAAACAAACATGTGCAACTGTACTTATGTAACCTCATACTGACAAAAAAAAAAGTTATGACCATAATTATTATCATATATATTTATATATTAGAAAGCTATACACAAGCATGTTAATTTCACAGATATTTAAAAGAATCTTAATATTATTATTCAATATTATTAGAAATACACATAAAAAAACTCTACAAAATGAAAAAAAAAAAACTTCAGCAAAGCAAGGGTTTTCAGATGTCATGGCTTAGTTTTGAAAAGCCCAAGGTTAATCACTCTTATACAACTATCATTTTTCATATAGGCAAAGCTTTCAGAACTCATTCTGGTTTATATAAACTACAAAACGCCACAAAAATGCTTTGCATTGTATTCCTTTTGATATGAAAATATAAGCAAGAGTATTATACAATTGTTTCTTTTTCTTGTTTTTTTTTAATACTGAACATTTAAAGCAAGTCCTAGGTTTGTGATTTCATCAGAATAAACTAACATGGCTCTTAATTTAAGGTATGGTCCTTCATCTACTGACTGCCATTTTCACAAATAACACTCCCATTTCTTAAAAAAAAAAAAAGCGTTTGATTCCTCAGAGGTTCTAAAATACTCCTTCTCCTTGACTAAAGCCTAAGGGGCTGTACATCTGTACAATCCTTCAAAAAATCTTGCATAAAAGCTTCCGTTTGAGATCAATGTCCAATGTCTGGCAACCTCAACCCATCCCCCTTGTCCCCGCCCGCCCTCTATGTACAATACGTTGAACCTGCAACATGACTTTGTCAATCATAACATACATTTAGCGAGGGAACATTCTGCAGAGAGTGGCGAAGACAACTAAATCTGTACACAAAGTACTGGTAGAGCAACTCAAGTGCTTGCCTGTCGGCGCTGGCCCTCAGCTGAGCTTCTCCCATGGCTGAATGTCGCTGAGGAAAGTTGTAAATACTTTTACAAAAAAATTCGAGAGTACCTGACGATTTTTTGTTACTATGCATATATGTACACCTACACACACGTGTAAATATATATGCATATATGGTTAAGTCTTGAAAGTCAAATCCACACACAGCAAAAGTTATGCATAGTAACCCCACCCACTAAAACCCTCTAATGCTAGCCCCTACCTCCCTTTCCCTCCCTGACACCCATCAATCACGACAACATGTACATTTGACACTCTTTGAAAAACAGAGCGAAGAACAAGTAAATTGAAGAAAAGCCCTCCTGTCTGTTTACATTGTGTGTGACTTGACAGAGCTTGGAGGGCTACGATTCATCAGAACAGATCGAGAGAACGTGTGAATGTGATGATGGACCGAGGTCAAGTGTGGGGGCTGCTGAGGTGGGGGCGTGGTTTATCATGTGGCCCAGCCCTCGGAAAGGCGGACTCGCTTGACAGAAGGACTGTCGCGCTCGTCCAGGCCAGGCCGCCCCATGCCAAGGGGTGAGTGGAAGTCGGGTCGGTGCTCATCGCGCTCACTGCCCTCGCTGCTCAGGCTGTCGGTTGGCGAGCGGCCCTGTGGGGGCGGAGCCTGTTGTGGGGGTGGGGCCTGATGCTGCTGCGGGTGGGAAGGGGGTGGAGCATAGCCACCGGGTGTGGCGCTGCTGGAGCGGTCTCTAGGAGGAGAAACAGGTTCGGACTTGATGTGCAGGCTTTGGGTAGAGGGCAGGGAGAGATTTGAACCCTGACATAAGTGAGTGCTAGTGCAATTTCTGTAGGAAGGAAAGGAGACGAAGGGGGTGTTACAGAACATGGTGAGTGCCCCGTGCACTCACGTACACACATACTGACACATATATCATTTACTGTTCATTGTTAAACTATGTGTTCTACTTATTCTACAATTTTTAAAACCTAAATCAGGAATTGTTACTGATAGTGGATTGTACTACAACAAATCGACAACCAAAAATTTTAGCATTTGTATGTTTGCTAATACACTGGAGGTCTACTACAAATACATTAATTCTTAACTATGGCCTTAAGATATGCCTGACATCATAAAATGAAGACATTTAAAAAAATGTGAGTAAGAAATGTGTGAATCAAAGATGAGTGAAACATCATCACAGTGTTGCAAACTAACAAGCAGGATTGAATAATGTCACTTTAACATGTGCACATGTGTGCATGCGTGTGGCTGTGTTAAAGCTCACCCCAGCTGGCCGAGGGCAGAATGCTGCATGTTCTGGAGGTGCTGCTGCTGCCAGCCACTCATTGAGCCCAGGTGCAGGGTGTTGGCACTGCTAAAGCCAGATATAGATGACAGGTCGGCACTGCTTAGAGAATATTCTGGAGCAGAAAACAGCAGAACAACAAAGTTAGAAATCTATAAATCTGAGGTATTCACATGCTTTGGATTACCAGATGATGAGGCAGAGTTTCATAAGTCTATCAAAATTCACATTTGCAAGATAAACGTTAGCATTGCATTCAGGTTGGAATAATATGTGCATCGATTTACAAATGACAAATGCAGTAAAGTGTGATAAGCATATTCACTCAATTATACACACATTGTGTAGAAGTACAGCTGTATGTTTTCTATAGCTTATTAAATACAGTGGAGGTCTACCACAAATGCAGAGCATTTCATTAATTCTTAACTATGGCCTTAAGATATACCTGACATCATAAAATGAAGGCATAGACCCTTTTTCAGCGTCACGTGATCAAACAGTTGCACACACACCCTGGCAACGGAAGCAGTAAGCTTCCCAATTGATTCTGGGACAGACTAGCCTACTTATCAATCATTTAAACGTGGATATATACTGTT
>JAPEIY010000017.1:19629838-19648596 GCA_026122135.1 Cathorops aguadulce | reverse complement strand
AACCGGAGCACCCGGAGGAAACCCACACGGACACGGGGAGAACATGCAAACTCCACACAGAAAGGCCCTCGCCGGCCCCAGGGCTCGAACCCAGGACCTTCTTACTGTGAGGCGACAGCGCTAACCACTACACCACCGTGCCGCCCGAAGCGAGAGATTCCAAGTGTTATTAGATCAGGTGAGAATAAAAGTTACCTGTAGGGTTTTCTACATTTTCGTGAACTATCATATGAGTAGGTGAGTGAGTCCTTGCTCACACTTTATATGTCATTTAACCTCTTCAAATCTGAGTTAAAACTAATTGCCATCTATTAAAACATGACAGCTGTTGGAGGATGACATATGGCCTTTATGTCTATTAGTCTGTGTCACTGTTTTGAGTGACAGTCCCACTTACCAATAGAAGGTCAACATCATCAGACTGATGGCAGTAAAGAGGGGAGGGTGATAAATTCAGAATTAGTGTCAGTGGATGAGGGAGGCACTCCGCCAATCTAAATGATAACTATGGGTCAGGGCTACTGTGCATGATGTGGAAAACAGCATAGCTACAGGGAGTTCTTGTATTCTCTATAAAACTAGAAAACTAGTGACCGCTCATGAGGACAAGAACAGAATTGGAAATGCAGAGATGAGATTTATAGAAGACGGTAAAATACGGAAGAGCTACTTACAATTGAAGGCATGTTGTTCTTGGTTCCTGGTGGGATGAGCACGCGCAGGTCAGGCTTTCGGCTGTTCATACCCAGGTTCATTGGCGGAGGAGACTTGGCCTGCATGTTCTTGTTCATACCCCCAGAGGACACCAGCAATCCAGGAGAGTTACGGTGGTTTCCATAGCCGTTTCCTAGCAGAAAAAGAAAGAAAGAGTCATACACACTTACACAGTGCCAAATATAGCACATCAAGCTTTCATTATAACACAACTTTTAATCGTGCTCCATTTGACTTACTAACCTCAACTAAAATATGCCATTTTCCAAGCCATCTACAATAAAGCTTCCTTTCAGGCATGTCTCAACATATCATTTTATTTCCATATTCCTTTCACCAAGCATGACCATTAAAGAAACATCTGACCCGTTCTGGGGTATTGCACCTTTGATCATTTTTCACCTGAAATGTGAGCTTTTGATTTCATCATTTCCTCTAGTTTTCATGTGCACAAAGCCCTCACAGAATATACCTTATCCATCAGCGCTCAGAAAACCGCAGGGAATTAGCTATCTCTCATCAGACATAACCCTTTTCAGTTTTCCTTCCCTCTGGGTCTCATCATTTTAACACTTGTGAGCAAGGGAAGATTATAGAGATGTGGTTTCATTTTTAAGCTTTTAATGCAATGAATTTGGATTTTGGTGGTAAAATGAAAGATCAGTGTGAAAAAATAAAACATCAGTGGGAGCTTGTATGTGTGAATGAGAAACTGATTTGGTAACAGGATCACAGAAAGTGGTGTAAGAAAATAATCATAACTCTGTTCTTTGGACTGAGGTGCCTTTAAGAAACTTCTACAGTTATCTTTGAACACATGAAAATTGACTTCTGTTTAGGGGTTAAATGACATCAAGGCCTGGCACTATACTCTTTTCTATACATGCACCTCTGATGTCTGCCTTATCCGGATCTGCAGAGCAGTGAAGAAATCGCTAACCAGGGCACCTGGGACAAGCAGATTATGAGTCTGAGCTATGGGGGGTTTATTTGTAATCACCCAGCATACATGCAGGCTGAGCGGACTGCTGATATAGTGGTCAGAAACATATTTTTCTCCCATCAACCAATCAGGAAAAAAAAGTCCTATAGACATTTTATTAGGATATTGACATTGTTAAGATATAATAATCAGTGACTGTGCAGGAGCACTGGATTTCAGAACTCACTCATTTTTGGTTTTATTAATATCCTTAGCTAGTTAAGCTTGCCATTCTTTAGGGTTGAAATACATCACCTACCTTCTTAGCTTAGTTCATCAGGTTTCCACACAACCAAAACATGGGATGGGGCAAGTACACTAGAGCTTTCACTGGCCTGGTGGGCTAGCAACAAATTTATGATTTGTCCACTGCTGGTGAACATTTCTGTTCCATATAAACCCTGTAACCTCTCCTCTGAAAGCAAATAGCCTCCATCAGCTATCTTTAGAAAAGATGAGTATGTGTGTGTGCCAGAGAGGGAGAGAGAGAGAGAGAGAGAGAGAGAGAGAGTCGCATTTCTTCCTCCTGTGGTTTTGTGGTAACGAGGCAGGTGGTTGGTGAATAGAGAAAACTTGTTAACTCTTGGTTTCTGAGAAATCTAATGGCTAAAATAAAAAAGTTCATAAATAGTTTGTGTAAATATATGTGTAAATCACAATAAAATTATGATCAAATTTATTTTTATAATACCTGAAGATTTTCGATATCCTACTGAAACATGACGAGACAATATAACGTCCTTTACTTGGTTAAAAATCATTAAAAAAAAATCTTGCCTAAAATATATCAAAATTTTAGATGGTTAGAAACGGAAAATCTCCAGTTTTTTTCCAGTCACCATAAAGCCTGCTGTCTGCTTGATGACTGCGATTTGCCATAAATGATTTAAAAAAAAAGTTTTTGACTCAAACACCATCATTTACCAATGAAGGAAAAATGTGTGTGCCTGCCCATAAGTGACCAGCAACAGACGTGTAATTCCTAGTAACAGCTAGTAATAATACTAGTAATAGCTAGTTCACAGCTGCTACACCAACTGTTACTTCATCTACTCCATCAAATCCTGAGGTATATATTACAGTGGGAAAAAGAGACAGACGTATGGTGTCTTTGTTTCTTTTGATATCCCATTTTCTTTGTGGCTTAAAACATGAAGCGCTTTTCACTTGCTGCCACTTAAAAGAGGGGCAGGAATTATATGTTAGACATAAATGAACTTCCTAATCATACGCTGAAGGGGAAAACGAGACACAGATGTTGTCCTCGGCAATTTTTCCGCAGTGATCTTTCTTTAATTTGAAGGCAATGGTTTTTTGTTGTTTTGAAATGAAAAGTCTGAAAAGCGCAATTTGTATGATTCGAGGAAAATGAGGGGGAGAGGCGGGTTGGGAACTAGGAGAGCGTGTGTGTGTGTGTGTGTGTGTGTGTGTGTGTGCGCCATTTGCAGTGATGTATTTCCTGCCTCCTTTCATACAGTGAAGTATAGGCTGCAAGCAGCTGGCTCTAGTACTTTTCTGAACACTTGAAGACTCAACAACTACAGATCATTGTTAATGATTCAGGCGGAGAGAGCGATACAGGGGACAAAATGCATCCTTTTTCGCCTTTCAAAAACAGATGTATTCATCCTAAAACTACCTCCATAATTTAAAATAATTTTGGTAAAATGTGATGTATTGTAAGCCAGTCTTGTAAACATACACACTATAGAAATGTAAGCAGTTGAAAGTTCTGCAGATCTTCTAGAGTAGAGTACGCTGTGGCGCTCTGTTTTGCCCCGGTTGTCATGGAGACATGCTAGATTTCACAATGTGCGAGAGATTAAAATTGAGGGCGGCCATTACACGAAACAATCATATAGTGTTTATGAAGCTCTCCAATTACATCACATGATGAGTGTTGTGAATATTGTTCGGAAGCTGCTACTGATGCTTTTGAATTAAAGTGGTACAGCTAAAGTCAGTTATTACGAATGACAATCGTGTACAAAGATGAATGAAACTAAAAAAAAAAATCAGTCAATACGCACAAAGATTTAACAGACGCTTTAAACTGAAAATATACAGTGGATAAAATGCCAATATCAGACCATTAACTAACTACTAATTCAGTTGTAATTAATCAGCTCTATTTTGTCGTATTCATTAGAATCCACTATCAATTGGATCGGATAATTCTTGAGGGTCCATTTCAAATCTCAAATACTGATAAAAATAAAATCTCCACCACTGCTGTAGGACTACACCACTTCTGTATTTAAACTCAAAGTGAGAAAATTCTGGACAAGCGAGAGAACAGTTGGCTATGGAAGACCACTCTCACAGAAATGCAACACGCCATTGACCTTCAAACTGTTCTGTTGCTCTGTGACTGAACGGTAGGCTCTCTCTCTCTCTCTCTCTCTCTCTCTCTCCCATCTCACTCACAATGGGGAAGTGCTAAAATTACAGCTGGCCAGATACCAGCAGTCCCCTCCACCCGCCCAAATGACTTGATGTGTACCTTTGATAAAGAGCCTGAGGCTATTTCTGGGCCTTCGTAGAAGAGGACTAACTGTTACTGCACACGGACTGAGTTTCCTTGTAAGGGTCTACCAGGGCTAGTGGCCATGATAGTATGGATAATTACACTTTGGACATGTGCTGACGCTTTGTCTTGGTGTAATGGCTATATTGAATTTTTGTTTTGTCTATACATATCGTCCACTGGCCTTGAGGTTTTGAACGATGGCCAAGGTTTGCCCAATAAAATAATATTATTGAAGTACAATTGCTAATTGAGTGAGTAGCACCTCATCAGCCATGGGTGAGTAGAAGCATCATGATTTATTCCCATAATTTGACGTCTCCCTGATGTGTTCACAAGATGCGATGTGGAGCTTTTTTCCACAGTCTAACTGACCTTTCTGCCATGCCTGATCAACATGTGACCTACTGAAATAAATGCACATACACATTCCAGTGCGCAGAAGTTGTGGTTGTCTGACAAGGCCACATTTGGCACATAAAGAACTGTATGAATGGAAAATTATCCAGTCATAGTAAACACACTGTATGGCAAACGCTAAAGCCAGAGACATTGTTCCATTTTCCAAATGAGTTGTGATTAAGACTCTCTCGTGCTATTCATCATTTACTGTAATGCCATTTTAACCGCACAGTGTGTCTCTTCAAATAGACTGCAGGGAGCATTTTTAAACAGCTGCCATGCCACGCTATGAAAAACCTCAGCCATGACTAAGAGCGAATTGGAGTAAAAAAAAAAACCCTGAATATTCATCCCGTATGCCTAGTTGTGGCCCATTAATCTGAAGGACACTTGAATGGAACGTCTTTGAGTGCCTCATGACTTCTCCCTGGCTCTTGTTTCCAATCGGATGGCCTGTATCAGAGCTACAGTGTGCTCTCTGTTCAGCTTCCCTAGGACACAATGGTTGCATTGGACAGCCAAAGACTTTGAATGTTGATGGTAGAGCCGCTGCCATAAGAGGTACTTTTGTATAAGAGGGACAGTAAAGGAGAGGAGATAGACGGAGGGACCTCGGCCTCAACTCTCTCCACTGGCCCTGGGGGCACTGCAGGGCCAGACAAGGTTACCAGCTGGGCTAAACTGAGCTCCATGTCAGTTTCCAAGAAGCTACTGTCCTGATTTTTATATAGAATATAGCCATGCTTCTGTGGTGACCACTGCTGAGCTGTTCAGACAGACATACACACATCCACCCATGCCCGCACACACACACACACACACACACACACACACACACACACACACACACACACACACATACACACACACACACATGCACAAACACACATATGCATGCATAAGCTGTCTCTGAAGCAACCACAAGTCAAAGCCCCAGTATGTATCCACATGCACTATAACTTTCCCTTTCAAGTGGATTACACACACACACACACACACACACCAAGAACATACACATTCCAAAAGCTATTTATGGGCAAACACACTCGTCCTTACACTCCAAACATATGCTAGTAGTTATGCCATACAAGAAATCAAGAACCTGAAGGGGCGTGGCCAGGCAAGTGATATGCATGTTGCAACATTCTGCTTGAATTAGATTCTGGGTCAAACAACAAAAACAAAAAGACCCTGACATTGTCTATGTAATTTAAAAAAAGGTACTAGTATTTATGTAACTTGCTACGGAGACTAAAGTCCTAAGCTCATAGGGCATGCATGTAAGACTTAGCCAAACCTCAGAAGACGTATTCGGAAAATGTTGTGATACCCCCCTCAAACCTCCTAGTGTTCGACAATAATTGTTATTTATCCAGACAAAATGGGTCAAGTATTGAAAATGATTGTCATTAACTTGCATTAACATCATTACACAGTAATTACTTCCTATAACGGATGACAGGCATCGTTTATTTCAGGTATGCTTGCTCACTAGGTTTTGTTGTTTATTCTACATTTATTCCAACCCACAAACTGAATGTGAATGTTAACAACTTCAAGAAAATCATTAGCACAAGCCTGGCCTTCCTCAAATCTTTTTAGTCTGCTTAGGCTGCAAGAAAATGTGAGTTGTGGGTGAGTAAAAGACAAGAGGGGACATACTGTAGAAGGTGGGGATGCCATCCTTACCAGCACTGGTGCCAGGGCCTGTGGTGAGATCAGCACCCATCAGACCACCTAGAACAGAGGAAAAGAGAAAGAAAAGAGGGGGAGGTGTTTCAATAACCTCATTGCACTTGATGTTCACATCTTACAGAAAAAAAAAAACGTTCCTCCAGACCTATCACATAATTTGTTAAGCTTCATCTTCAGCCATATCCCCAGCCGAAGAAAAGCCAAGGTGACAAGAAAGAGCGTGTGTAAGTATGTACGAGGGAACAAGAAACTGCCCTTTTTTGTTAACAGTGTGTTTAAGGTAGCTGGGGTGTTAGGGGGTGTTGGGGAGGGGGGTTGTGGCCAGAGAGGCCGGGCTTCTGCATCCAAGAAAAATGACACATTTTTATTTTTAAATCAGCAGTGTAGCGGTTGTGGTCAGGCAGAGCACGGGGCTGGGCCAAAGCTCATATTTAGCCGGCCCTCCTGTACTGGGCGGCTGATTGCATCAGGAGAGCATGACTGCTAATGACAGGGCTGAAGGGGCGAGAGCGAGCTTTTGCCTTAGCAAGCCAGAGACCTAAAGAGAAAACTGCGAACGGGACTAGATGGTGTGAGTGTGTGTCACTAGGTGTATTTACAATGTATATGCAGGGCAAAATTAGTAATATGTGCTCTTTTTGAATAATTATAGTCTACTATTTCATAGAAAGGAATCAGTGGCAAATTATAACAAGGTTAAACTTCGTTATAGCTTCAATATAAGTCATCAGTTTTAAGGCTTGCACAAAAATGTGTTACAAATTAAAAGAAAACCCAACATTAAGTGTGAGGCCATCACAAGTCACCTGTACACAGCTCCAACATTCTTCCAAAAGATATTCCCTCAATTGGCATTTTGATGATAGTGGAGGAGAACACTGTCTCACACGTCACTATAAAATCTCCCATAGGTGTTCAACTGCCTTGAGATGCAGTAACTTAAATCCATAGCTTGTGATTTACATCCTATTCATCCTCATCAGTGAGCTCTAATGCTCTATGGATGAGGGTGGAGTCATCCTTGAAGCGACCACTCCCATCAGGAGAGAAATGTTTCATCATGGGATAAAGATGATCAGTTAGAATAACCGTGTATTGATCTACAATGACGCTTCTCTCTAAGGGGGCCAGTGGACCCAGCAGATTTTCCTTTAATTTGCCAGATATCTGTATCTACGTGCAGCATGTATATGAGTATACATTATGTGTTACCTGCACTTGGAGGTCTGTGTGTGACACCTGGAGACATGCTGTTCCTCTGTATGCCGTGATGGGACAGTGGAACCAGATTATGGTTGCCTAGGGATCCTCCAGGGTGGCTGTAGATCTGGTTGCTTACTGGGATGGACACTGGCATGTCATAGTTGGAAGGGGGCACAGCCTAAACGTATGGAAAAGCTATAGTTAATAATAATAGCACAGAGCTACAGTGAACATTGCCAGCGACAATAGAAAGAATAGGGAAAAATCATAATTATCAAACGCATTTTATATCAATAGGATAAAACACAGGAAACAAAAGAAAGGTAGAGAAAGATAGAAAGTTGGCAAGAGAAAGAGATCTTATCTGATCTTCTTTCATTTACCACGTTACTCTATGAGAGGCTTAACCTTGAGGAGAGCAGACGTGTGAGCTCTTTCTCCTCCATGTTGTGTTTCCTAAGGAGAAAATAGCCCCTAATTGCAGCCATGTGTCCTAAGGGTCCGTAAGTGCTCATCTGGGGGAGCATCAGCGGGCAGAAACCGGAGACGAGAGCCTTGTCCCTCTCTCTCCCTGTCTTTCTCTCTTTCTGTCCACAAGGCTGAAGCAATCATTTGCTCAGAGCTGGGCAAATATTTTCGTTCTGTGTAGAAGGTCTCCTCTTTCCCTCGTGTGTTCAGTTTTGCTTTCTTTCGTTATCCCTCCTCCCTCTGCCTAAGGTGTTCCCTGTCATATTTTTCCGCAAAAATCCCAAACAACTCTTCAGGTTTTAGCATCATAAATAACCCTTTGTTTTACTACTAAATTTAGCCACAAGTGCACTCAGAATCCTATCATTTCTGTGATCATGCGGAGTGTCTCGTTTTTTCCTCCCTCTGTCTATCATGCACTTAGTATTTCGCTACATCTTTTTGCAGGCTGTTATTTGTGTGGTGCCATCCTTCCTGTTCAAGCCGCTCTATAACTCAGAGAACATGGCCGAACCACTGTGACCGCAAACTAAACTGGCCATCACAATAGCCACTATTCTAGACTCCACCATACACTACTCTCTCATGTTGTCTCTCTGTGTGTGTGTGTGTGTGTGTGTGTGCGTGCGTGCACTGCTATACAGTAGTACCACTTGGTAAAATGTTTCATATAAAGCACATAGGAATAATTTTAACTGCTTAAAATGACCAGATAAACATAATTAGAATAGATGGTAAATGCCATTTTCGAATATTTAAAAATGACTAGGATTGATATTTATTTAATTCAACACTTATTTCACAATATAAATGAGGTATAAAGTTTATAGTGAGCGGGGGTTAAGGGTGTTTCTCAAGAGCGCAACAGTGATTCCCAGAATTCATCGGAATTCTACTACAACATCATCACCAGGTCTTTGGAGACTGTTCATTTGATAAGAAACAAGCGTAATCGCGTAACTGTGTGTGTACATGACTGTGGGAGAGTGTATGGCCGCCTGTACGATGCTGTTTTCTGCATAGTTTTTTTTTCCAGACACATAACCTATTGCGCGCTTTTAGCTAGCATGCTCTGATGAGAGGATGAAAGAAAATCATGCAAATGTAACCTTCAAAGTCAGCGTTCACATAAACCAGAACTGGACTGTATGTGAGGTTAGAAAGCATTTTTGACTAAATGTAATTAATAGACGTTCAGGTTTTTTGAAAAGTCGCATTAAGATTCTCATGACACACAAAGTACTGTTGGTGAATGCTGAGTCAAGACTCTTCATCTTGTTTGAGGATGAGTGGTGACGGCAACAAAACTCAAACCTCACACCACACGATTCAATTCAGCAAGCACGGAATAGGAACAGTTAGCAGCATGCTAGCTTTTGTAGCTAACCACAAGCTTCTTCCAAGCCTCCAATTCAAATGACTAGCTTTCCTGAGAAAGTGGTTAGCACTACTATAGCAAGGTGGCATGGCTGTTAGATCTCTGCCTGTTGTCCTCTGTAGCTGCTGTACTTACAGGGATTTTATAAGTCTTGATCATATGATCAAACTCTTCGTTAATCAGTTTGTATTTCTCTTCTGTGCGTGGAGTGAGAGCGAGAGCAGACTCAAGCTCCGGGCTCTCGCTGCCCTTGTTCTCCTTCTTGTTCAACGCCTGAAGGCCACAGAGAGAGAGAGAGAGAGAGAGAGAGAGAGAGAGGGAGTGAGAGTGGTGTTTATGGATGGAGGTACTTACACACAGTCTCTGTCTGCTGATCATTAGGTCTATGTCCTCGTTGATTTTGCGGTACTTGTCCTCAGACTCAGGGCTGTGACCGACTGAATCATCTGCGTCTGGGTCGGGGCTGTCACACCCATTTAGGCCCTTCTTTCTCAATGTCTGTAAACACAGCGTTAAAATGTCATCAAACGTAGAAGAAACTTTAGGTCAGAAATGTAGAGCTGGAGTTTTTTTTGTGTGCTTTTTGTTATTTTGATGATTCAGTACTAAATTAATTACTTGAAAAAATATCTTGTTTAATTAGCTCAAAATTTTTTCATTTGTAGGACTGAACATGTGTCACTTTGGAAATCTATATAAAATATGTACTGTATTTTCGGAAAGAAATACTTATATCTGTAATTATATATCGTATATATTGTAGTGAATATATGGAAAATGCATGAAACATGGTACATACATATATATAAATAATAAAGAGACAAAAAGGCTGAACTCATGAGATTTATAAGCATTAAACACGCTCGGATTCATGGAATTCTAGATATTCCAGAGTATATCCACAGCCAGCAGTTTTCCTCTCAGCCACCTGATGGCCACCTTCTAGTAGAAATAACACTTTCCTCACATGGTGAATTCAGCCTCAAAACTGTGTGTCTGTACTGTACCCTATTTTGATTGTTCAGCACAAACAGAATACAACACCACAGTCTGGCTTTTTTCCACATTCATTTCCTAAATGACTTCATCAGTGGCTGTCTGTATACACGTACACAAATAGCCGGTGTCCTCTTGCGAATTAAACAAGTCTTAACTGTCACAAAGTAACTCGTAACAGGCAGCTCAAGATGCTTCATCAAAAACAGTGCGAGAGGGTATAATAAGGAGACATTAGCGGATATGGGGGCACAGCTACTCGCTAACGACGTGAACGGTTAGCGCACTTGCACACGCTTACACAGACGTGCAGCGTCCCTTTCATCTGCCTGTCTACAGCACAAACCCTGTAATTAAATTTACTTTGCAGTCTCCAAGATTTGATGAAGACGGACAAAGAAAGTGAGATGAGATGAGTTAGGATTCATCTGCATCAAACACACATATAACAATCTGGTGTTTGAAAAGAATAAAAATATTCTACTTACACGTGTTTTTTTTTTTTCTTACATGCTTTACCTTACCATTATAAGAAATATAGTGAGTGGTCATCAGCAACATTCAACACTATTCTACACTATAAAATCCAGAAAAAAAACTCTTAGTACTAGGTGGTCTTTAAATGAACTTGGCTGAATGCAGTGATATTTAGATTCACTGCAGCACTAAAGAGTAGTGAGTGACTGAACTGATGGAGGGAGTGTACTGTTGGAGAATTGATGGCAGTGAAGGGTAAAGAGGCAGTGTTGCACTGATGTGAGGTCATGCTGGCATGCGGAGCTTTCATGCAGGGCCTGGCAGTTTAAGAGCCAGCGTGGGGCCGCCGTGGGGGCCGCTTGCAATGCCACTCATTCCACAAATGTGCACCTGTCAGAGCGCCCACACCTGTCACCAGCCGTCTCACGCACACGCACACACACACACACACACACTGCAGGGGGGCAGGAGAAGAGCCAATCATGAGTTTGGATCCAAAAGATGGCCATAGATGGCTCGCTGGCTCTTGATTCTCGCTCTCAATTTCTCCATGTCTTTCTCTCCCACCCCCTTTTTTCGATCTCTAACGGTCTAATAGCCGGCACATGTAGCACATATAATCACAGGTTAAATTAAATGACTACACACGACAAGCTTGATTAAAAAAAATATCTGACAAATAAATCAATTTCCCAACACACCACTCTCCATCTTTACTGTTTCCAGTTTGTGTGACTAAAAATACGCGGCTACAGAGAACGGACCCTTTTTGTACCTGAAGTGAGTGGAGAAATCATTTCCTAGTCTGACATCTTAATAGCTTCAGTAGATGAAAGCTGCATGATCTACCGTCCAAAACATTATTGATGAGGAGTAATCAATCTAACAAAGCGGAAAATGGCCTTGCAAGGAGGAGGAGGAGGAGGGAGATTCAGGGGCCAATATGGTGGAGAGAAGAAAGAGACAGAAGGTAAAATGGGAGGATAGAGCTAAAAAAAAAAAAAAGGCAGACAAAGACAGTGAAAATAAAGCCTTCAGAGGCACACTCCTAATTAAACAGCTTCCTCCTGATGCTGCTTCGCCACTTTGGCCTACATACACTCATCTTTTCTAACCTTCAGCCCAACACGTGCACAAGCATGTGTGTATGTCTGTCAAACCAAATGTCATACCAGGTTCTGCTGTCTATAACAAGTGTAGTCGAAACACCTTCCGTCCATTAGGTACTATTTAATAAGCTTAACTCCTATTCTAACATCCTTTGCCAATTCAGTAGTAGACCTGATGAATTAATCAAGCAACTCAAGGTTCAGAACCTCAGACCAGTGCATCAGACAGCCTCCCATGTGCCCACTTTATCCTCTATCTGCTGTGTTAGCCTTCAGTCAGTCATGGCTGACCTTCAGACACACTGGAATCAGGCCCAGAAATGTGGGGGACTAAAGTCTAGACGAGCACTACAGATTTGGGGTTAGCTGCAAGAATCATACAAAAAGAGGCCATCTATTCCTGGGGCAACTCTGGCATCCTAGCGATGTGGAGAGAAGCCCACATTTCACAACGTGTTTATGAAGGCGAAAAGACAAGCCAACAACAACACAACAAAACAAATTCGGCCCCTTTTCTTACTGTAAATAGCAGCTGAGCCATGCTGCCATGTTCAGACCATGTTTCATGAACAAAAAAACAAGCTCATGGCCCTGAAGGCTTCAAACCCAAGTGAAATAAAAGCACACCGAATACTAATATATTTTTTGGTGAAATCTCATAACTGTAGCTTGGATCTCTGTCAAACCAATATACTCAAGAGTCTGGTCCTCTGATAAATCGTGTTCGCAGGTCATGTGAAAAAAAAAGAAGAATGTTTTCATATGAAGTTCATATTTCAGCAGTTGGGTGGTTTGCCTTATTCAGCATGTAGTGGAACAGAAAGCCTTTTCCATTCTGCACTATAGACTCATGCAGAAAGCCGCCGACTCTGAGGTGGTCCCATTAGGCCAGCAAAAATGACTTCATGCCACTCAGCAGCCCCGCCTCTGTCGTGTGTATGTGGGGTGTGTGAGGCTGCGGGAGAGGGCGAGAGGGTGGAGAGTTCCACACACTCTATTACACATCATTTTATGGTACCTTGCTGAAACTCCATGTGTGGAGGAGATGCTTTTACACACATATCAACACACACACAAAGAAAGACTCAAAGCAGACCCAACGGCCCACACATTCAGCCAAGCATCCCATGTGTCTGCTGTGTCGAGCAAATGAGATCCCCTTCCGAGAGAATGCGAGAGAGGTCACAGCTTATTGGAAGCAGGTGGTCGGCTGGGAGTAGGGGAAGCCGCTACTTCGTTAAGTGCGGTTTGAACATGCTACTACGGATGGAGATGACAAGGGGCAGGGATGTCATATGTGTGCATGTGTGTGTGTGTCTGAGAATTTGTGCCTATATGTGCATCAAACCACCTCTCTTTGGTATATTGGGAGAAGATTTTACAATAAAGACTCTCCTTCTTACACAATTATGAAAAATAAAGGGCTTTTTGATTTGCCAAATGCACTAGATTGGTTTACCACACACACACACACACACACACACACACACACACACACACACACACACACACACACACAGAGTGTCTCCATCCATGCAATGAAATCTAGTATCAAAGAGATGAGCTTAAGACCCATCAGCCCACAGTTGAAGCAATACCGCACTTTAAGGATGTAATTACAGCTGTCTGTGGTTTATGGGGGGGGGAATGGGGGGGAATGGGGGTCAGGCTCAAGGAAAATCCATGCACACAGATAAATTCTGTCACTGGGCGCTGCTCAATATGAGCTAATCCCAGTACAAAGACATACAGTATAGGACTGTGCAGACAAATGGCACAATAGTGAACCAAGTGGCACCCTATTCAAGAACCCAGCTGCTCCTCGTAGAAATCCTCCATGTGCATTAAAAACGAAGAACCATTTAATTATCCGGGGCTTTTAACGTATCCTAAGGGTATGGATTTTATCTAAGGCTTATGCTTTTCGAGCAATACTTTCCAAAACCCATCAAACATGTTTAGTGCATTAAGACTGAAATGAGTAAAGATAGATAAAAATTTATAACGCCATATGATATCACTGCTTCACTATCCTATAGAGAATAATGTTTGTTTCATGTCTTTCATGTCACTGAAAGACAGCATCTGTCTGTTTGAGCTTTAGGAGTGTCAAAAGCAGTATCTCATGTCCTCTCACTGTGTTTGCATTAACAAGAAGGACACTGAAGTCTTTCATTGTTTATGACCCATCCCAAATCCACACAATGGAACCCTAGTCATTGGATAAAGTGGTGCTTATAGCATGGTCATCTTTCTATAGGCTACACATCTGAGATACTGACTTTCTTCTTTATTTTGAGAGATGGATATGCGTGCACACCCCCTTCACACACACACACACACACACACACACACACACACACACACACACACACGTACAACATGCTGCAAATCTTTTTTTGGATGGTGGTGAGTTAAAGTTTTCTCTCTTAAGTGTGAAAACACACACACACACACACACACACACACAGATCAGTTATCAGCTTTTGTCTACTGCATGGCCTCTTATCGTGCAGCTGCATTACAGGAAGAGGCTGAGAGCTTTGAGGAACAATGAGCAGGCACCTGACCTCTCTGGCATGACCTTGTGTTTCCACACCCGGCAGGCCCGAAGGGAGCCCACGGAGTGCTGCTGAATGCCATCTACACCCACAGCCCAAAATAGCCTCTCGTTTTTCCGCCCACACTCACAGGGAGCACGAGGAGGGTGCGACTCTCATTTTATGTTATTTTGAAATTAAAAAAAAAAAAACCATTTGATTACTGGTATATCACATAAAAATTCTCTGTCTGACCTCCACATGTACTGCACTTTTCTTCTACTCTCGCTTATTATTGCGTTTGCGGAGAAAACAAATGTGGTTGAAAAACGCCTGATCTATTGTCCTTTTCTTTCCATAAGAACACAGCAGCATGAGGGTAAGAAAGTCACATATGACATTTTTGCCCTCTTAACAAAAGCAAAGTGCTTCACTTTACTGCTACTCTGAAGGAATGAGAAAGATGGGGGGAAAAACTCTCACACACACACAAAACTGAGGCGTAAATAATAAAGAACCTTTATCCTGACGATCAAATGTTTATTGGCACCCTGAGGTCTGGTGGTACAGGAAAGGGGAGATTTGAGTCTTGTGCCTTCGCTGGCCAAGGGCAGCAGTTCATCGGGTGCTGAATGAATAGAGGCTTGCTTACTCACGCTGTCTCTCCACGCCTATTCTTCTCCATTCGCTTCGCCAGAGCAGTAAGCCAAGCGCTAAATTTAGCATCGTTGGTTGCTATTTTTAGGCCACTACTGGTTTTTTTGAGGCATTTATTAGGGGAAGAACACTAAAAAAACACACAGACTCTCACGCACACACACACACACACACACACACACACACACACACACACATAGAGGGAGTGAGTGGGAGGGAGGGAGACAGAAAGAGAGGGAGGAGGAGGAGGAGGAGATGGTGGAAGGGGCTCCCAATTTGGACATCTGAAATGCACTCGGTTTTAAAGTGTTGCTGCGTGTGCTCTGCAGCTGTTTCCAATCAGATGACAGCTAGGGAAAACAAGAGAGAGAGACATGCACACACTGGAAGAGAGAGAGAGAGCATGCAAATGCCCCTTAAGAATTCATCAGCCACGAGGTATAAGTACAACAAGTTGTTCTGTTGCCGTCTGTCCAAACAGCTTTAGATGAGGAGGCCTGGGAGGCTTGAAGAGCACAAAGAAGCTCCTCACTCTCTGACTGATTAGCCTCGCTTTGAAAATTGAAAGGAATCTCACAAACAGAGAAAACAATTTTTTTCAACTGATCTTACTTGTTGAAAAAGGACCGTGGCTCATTTCTGCTCAGGGGGAACTGCATGATGTCTTCATAGAAAGGCGTTTTAAAAAATGGTGAATAAGCCGAGCAGCAGCTAAAATTTTAAAAATGAACACTAAAACCAATTTAAGCATTACTGTACTAATTACTGATATAATATTCAGTTCTTTCTATTATTCCATCTTATTTGATTTCTCTGGTTCTCAACCGTAGGATTTCTTCATATGGTGTGTGTGTGTGTGTGTGTGTGTGTGTAGGGTTACATAGGGTACATATTTGCCCTATTTGTTCTTGAAATGAAATCCGTGCTGTGATCATAAGGTGGTCCTTAGATACAAAAAGTTTAAGGAGCCCTGCTGTAGTGGTGTTACAGCAACACTGTGCCACTAAGAGGAAAAAAAAAAGAAAGAAAAAAAGAAAATGACACAGCTGGAGAAAAAAAGGGTACGTCGACCTTACATCCAAAATCCATCCAGAGTGACAGAAGTGATTGCTCATATTTCATCTTATCTAATATCCATAAAATGTATGCGATTTGCTGTTACACACTTGGCCTCTAAACAGGGGAGAAGGACAGGAGAGTTTATATTTTTGCTCAATCATGATAAGCACAAACACTTCAACTTATCTGATTGGAGCTTAAAAGAGCATTCTGAGTTAATGTAGTTGTTTTGGTGAGTTATCACATAGCGGCTCTTTGTAAGTAGAATGAATAGTCCTTCATATGCAGTGCTGAGAGAGAACCGCTCTGGGCGAATGATCCTTCTGATGTCGGCGCTACAAACAAGTCAGGAAAGAGTGAACGAGACGTCTGAGGCAGAGTGCTCTAGCAGGCTGTTGACGTGAAAGCACTCACACGAGCCAAATATCTTTTAATTAAGTCATAACGGCTACTTTGAAGAAAAATTAAACTGAAATCAGTCCAATTAATTAGCGTTTCTTGGCAACATTAAGCATTCTGCAAGACATTTAATGAACCTGAGTTGACGCTTCTGTGTAGGTTTTTTTTTTCCTTTCCCTTCCCTCACTCCCTCTCTGCTTCAGGCAGGCAACAGTGTAGTGGAGGTGAATGCCCTGCATGTGCGCTCTCACACATCTCACCATACAGAGAACTATACGAGGGCAAAACATCGTGAGGGAGCTTTGCAGAATCTCATTAGCTGAGCAGGTAGTCATTAACAGAATGACCTTTGAAAATAATTACCGACCTCTCTTCTTCTCACACGCTGTTCCCTCAACACCTCTGCCACCTTTATTCACTCGCTCCCATTCAGAAGTTGCAGGTGGAGGATGGTGCTAGCGCTCGCCAAGATTAAAAGGTGAATGTTCAGATTAGGTTAATCTGGACAGGGAACGAGATTGGCCCAAGATGTCCACTGGCTCCATGTGGATGTGCATGTGAAAGGGTTGACTTGAAGGTTGTTGTGCTGTTCCCATATCCTCTTATTTATGTACTTATCTCACATTTGCTCGCATTAGGAAAAGAACCCCACAAATTATGTGATAATGGTTAATGTCAAATCCTAATTAAGACTGTAAAATAAAGCTTGATATATTGTTTCATTGTGTAAAAAGCTAGCCAATTAAACCTGATCCTAGAGTGAAGCCTTGTTAAAGGATAGGAAGACTTTGAAGAGCATCGCCAGTAACTAAGCACTTTCGGTGCAACATAGCTAGTCTTCAGTATCACTAATTCATGCTGGAAATGAATGTAACAGCCCGCTGATTTTCCCAACCCTGTCTCGGCTCTTCTCTAATGCACCTCACATGTCGGGTAGCCTTGCCTGGCAATTGCCGTTATAGGAACTCTATCTGTCTGTTTGAGTTTTTCATCTGCTGCCAAATAAACCATTTGCTGTATCCGTGCCAGCACAACATTTGACATCCCACTCCGTCAACTGTGTTGCGCTGCTTTCTTCCTGCTAGTCTGAAACAGACTAATTTTACCTTATGTAAGCACCTGTAATTTGGTCCTTCTTTGCAACTTTACTTGTAATTACCTGGACCTGCCCACCTATTGTCGAGCCTCAGATGTTGCTTTGCAGGAGACTTTAAATGGGTTTTTGTGTAAGAAAAAAAAGTGCCAATGAAAACAATTTGCCTGAGATGAACCAATACACCAAGAAAGCACAACTATGTTATGGCCATATTCAGTCGGCTTTGACAGTGCTGTGAACACTGATTTGTTGTAAGTGGTCTTTTCTGAGTTGGCATTGCTTTAATAAGTCTCAGTCAGTGTGGGTTCTCCATAGATTCATCACATTTAATGCATCTTCGATTTCTTATGAGTGATAAAACACTGCAGGAATGCATAAAAAGATGTTTTGGTTTCTACTCATTTTGACATGAATCATTAACACTGGAGCAAATTCTCTCGTGATCTTTCTCTTTAGCTCTTTTTGGTCTTTTTTTTAAATGTGCTGTATGTAGAGTCTTATTACAGCATGCTGGATTGAGAGGCTAATCTAGCAGACATTTAGGTTAAAAGAAGAACTGTCCTGACCCTGAAGAGCCAGGATGAAAATCAAGCGAATGGAAGAGGAGAGAGGCAAAGTGTGATGATGAGTGCTGGGGTGAGGGAGTAGGGCCTTCAGGCCCTTGCAAACACAGCTAAAGAGGCTGGGCAGAGCCTGCTGCTGCCACTCTCTCAGCAACGCTAATTATCAGCCGAAGACATGCTAATTACATGGAGCTTTATTGCTAATGTAGCAGGCCGCTCTTCGAGACGCCCACATGCTGTGCCCAGCTCCCATGCCTCTCCTTATCCTCCCACTACACCCTCCAAGGCATGCTGGGCAAAGACAGGAACAACTACGTTTATCCTTGAGCTTATTTTTTTTGAACCCTTATATGAGCCTTTATGGACTCTTTCATATATATATATATATATATATATATATAGTACATTTTGTGTTTAGCGTAAATGAGTACACCCCCTTTGAAAAGTAACATTTTAAACAATATCTCAATGAACACAAACAATTTCCAAAATG
>JAPEIY010000017.1:19597565-19620191 GCA_026122135.1 Cathorops aguadulce | reverse complement strand
TACATGAAACATAAACTGAAGGTGATGCAAAGTTATATATTTTTTATAAGTTTCTTCTATTTCTTTTCCATATGGGCATGCTGTGGCCTCACTAATTTCTTGTCTCTGGTCACAATATAGGTGAAGTAAATGAACATTTATGCTGGGGCTACCACTTATTATTAAAAAAAAAAGATCTTATGCTATAAAATGATGACGTCACTATGGAGGCAAACAAATTATATCATCTCGAGCCCTTTTAAGAGCCATTCCATGCTATGCAAACTTCTCCACTTATACTGCTGCTGTTGTAATGGCAAGACACAAGCGCCTACAACATGACTCTCTTCCCTTTCTCCGGTTCTTTGTTCAAGCTGCCCCCATGGTGTCATGCCTCAGTCTTTCGGGTGCTCTTGAGCCTTCAGCAAGTCAGTGCGTTAATTGCTGAAAATGGCACTTATGGCACCTTCTCCACTACATAGTTAGTGGGTGAGAACAGTCAAGAGACTGCTGTGCAAAATCAGTTGCAAGAAGGGTTACTACTAACACTGGCTTGAAGACCTCAGTGTGAAATACAAACACAGTCACGAGCTTGAACACTTGGTATTGGCCAGGCGTCATCAATCCTTCTATATTACCAAATGTAATACAGAAGAAGTACCAGCTCTAACAGGACAGATACCAGAGGAATTGGTTGACACATTTAACTTTTAAAATCGTACCTCAGGGTGCTAGTGACCTATGACCTCGTTTCTCTCCTCAAAATCATTTCAGTTATGTGCTCACTCCCCTCGTATTTCTCAATCATTAAATATATAAGTGGTAAAATAACATTACATTACAATACTTATATTTTTACAATCAGTTGTGAGCAGCAATCTGTATTGTGTAGCTCAATGCATTTGTGATTCAAGTGACAATCAAAACCAATAATCTAACCAAAAATACTTTACCATTTTGTCAAATACGTTGATGATTTAACCCTGACAAGGTTGTTAATATGTGTTAGTTTGCTAACAACCTAAACTATGTACAAACCACTGGTCATGCATTAAAGGGATAATAAGGACGTCTGTATGAAGAAAAACAAACCAAATGGCGAAACGATTAGAAGAAACAAAGTCGGTAACAGTCTGACTCCCTGGCCCTTCATGAGAGGGGGTTGGAGACATGGGGGCAGGAAGCACATTTCTGTGTATTTCCTCTCATAACAGGAAGTGCCTGACGGCTTCCCCTTCACAATGGCTTCGCTTCTGCTTCCCGCCTCCCGGGCTTGCTGTTTTCCCCAGGAGAGTTCTGCCGGTGGACAGAGACAGAGAGGACGAGTAGTCATTTGTCACCATGCCGCCCCCCGCCCTTATGTCCCTCACGCTGGATCATCCACATACTGCACGCAGACCCTGGAGACCCATTCTCCTGTACCACCCATTTACACACATCTTAATTGGAGGTGTGCACGCTTAAGCTTGACAGTGAAGCCTTTTGTATGACTATGTGTCTTTATTTATGCTGATTTCAACACTATCTCTATACCCTTCTGAGTGACCCACATTTTACAGGAAAGGACACTACAAGTATCTATCAGAAAATGTGTGTGAAGGAGATCAAAGTATTAAAGGTGAACTCTATCACGTAAATTTGGCTTGGAATAACACACATCAGTGTAACGTGTCTTTCTCGCCTAACTGCCAAAGTTTCACTTATCCATTCAGTTTCCTTATTATTCATTAATAATGTAGGCAAGCTGAAGCCTATTCCAGCTAAATATGGGCAAAAGGCGGGGTACACCCTGGACAAGTCGCCAGGTCATCACAGAGGAGGAAATGTGTGAAAACCAAATAAAAATGGTGGGCTAAAAGAGGAAGATGTACAATAATAAGAAAAAAGAAGGAATAGCAATGAATGCAAGAGGAAGTACAAGACTTGTGGAGATCTAGTTCAAAGAAGAGTAATTTGGAGAATTTGTTGAAATAAAGGGACTTCGAGAGGAAGAAGAAAAGAAGAAGAAAAAGAAAAGAAGAAGAAGAATTCAATGCAGTGCATTTTTTGAGTAGACAGACGCAAAGGAAACGATCAGAGGAGCAAGGTGAGAATCAGAGGAAGGTGAGTAGGGGTGATGGGATACCCAGAGGGCCTCATTATTTTCCTGCTGTTAATTTCACTCAAACTGTTTCACACCTCACCACTGTTGATTGGAGAGATGTCTCTGTTGTCACGAATGCTGAGATCCGGCTCCAGCTCAATGCCATCACTCCACCATGAAGTGCAGATGAAGAGAAACTGTACTCGATGTAAAGTCGAAAGTCTTAGCTAAATCTTTTAATCTTAAAATATTGGCGAAATGATAATTGCGGGGGCGATAAATAAACAGATCATGCTGGACGTTCAGGAGAACTTGTTTTATACTTATAAGCTATAAGCGCACTGAGTACTGATAATTATTATGTGGCTTTTTCAAATTTTACATCAGTTGTTCACACTGTTTGTCCTGTTAAGATGTTGTGTTATGAAGATAAGATTTTTATTCAAGCTATGTCTTGGAGATGTCATGGAAAGGCTTTTATACAAATGCCATAATGCATTTTGGGCCAGCGTCTTAAGAAACTGGGAGGAATAAACTGGGAACGCTACCTGTACGAGAAGAAATAGCAGCGGTGTTGCTAATCCAAACTGAACTGTTACATCTAAACAGCTAATGTACAATTAAAAATGTGAATTGATTTGGCAATTGTTCATGTCTATTTTTCAAAATGTAATGCAGCATGATGTAATCTCCAGATTTATACCCCTCTACACACGCACATTTCTCGATATTAACTGAATTTATAAAAACCATTACTTCTGTACTAACATGCCAAAAAAATGTCTTCTTCTTTTTCTTCTTCTTCTTCTTGAAGCACAATGGGTCAGCTGCAAACCATTTATCCTTTCTATGACTAATGACATCCCTTATCCTGCCCACTGCCATCAGGGGCCACTTCCTCCCTGGCCTCTCTTGACCTGACCCAAGTTTGTTTCACCACCTGGTCAGATGGATCACAACCCTGAATTAGCCACCCTCCATTAGACCCAATTACAGCCGACTCCAATGAGGCTACTTCCCTACTGGCAGTGAAGCGTCTCACTTAGAACGATTCCATTTGATTCAGCTGTGATCTGATGCGACCGTCTCATTTGCCCTTTGTTTCAGAGAATCTTTATGAGAATGAACTGCTGCTGGATTGAGAATTCTTAATGAGGAAGAAACTACCAGCGAGTTAGCATGGTGGCTAATGCATTTTAGCACACAGGGGATCCTTTCATGTTGATGCGCCCGGGAAAGTGTTTGAGTGGTCAGAGGGCAGGTAGCCAGGCCTCACACACTAATGCCCTGTGTGGCCGTCCGGGCAGTCAGTCAACTGGCCATGCTCTGGGGAAGTGCTTTCGAGGGTAGTGGAGGTAGGGGGTCCAAGTGGCCGCCCAAGGCGATGAGGGTCCGGTGCCTGCAAGCAAGGTACTGCAGGCAGGGTGGCCAGCTATACACTTGCCACTCAAATGAGGGTGATATAAGAGATAAAATGGTGTAAAAAAAGACATCTGTAACTATGTTTATTCAATGTTACAGCTTGTGGTGACTGTCTCAAAATATTGGAATAAAAACTGGGCATTGGGGGGGTGTATATATACAGGAGAATTATTGGCCGAAAGCCTAGCTATTGAAACAAATTGAACTAATTTAAACATTTGGTTTTTCTCTCAGTGATAAAACAGTGGGGTCTTGCTGAGGAACTGGATCATCAAACACTGAATGTGATGGTATTTGCATGAAAGCCCTGCAAAAAATCTCAAGAATGTTGCACCAAAGGTAACACCATTGAAGCGGGCAGCTGTTTATTTTGCTTTGGTATGGAAAGATTTCCTTAAAGGGGAAGTGAAAATATGCAAAGGCCCAGCCACGACTTCAACAAATTGAGGGCAGAGGGGAGGGAGAAAAAAAAAAAGGGTTGTGAGTCAAAGGTCCTTCATTCTTGTCTTGTGATGTCTGTCTTCATGGTTTCCTTGTATCACACAGAATTAAGTACTCTGATACAGTCAGTCAAAGATTTTTATTGGGGAAGGACAGCTATCTTTAAAGATCTTTGATAGGCTACATCTGCACACAACTTCTTGATACGGACATAAGCATTATTTTTAACAGTGTAATGATAATACTGCAGGGTTTTTTTTTCCAGTTCCTATAAACTTAACACTATCACTAGTCTCATAGCTAGTTTTATTCACAATAAAAACATATTACTGATAAGGTGTGAAGCTACTCCTTCTTTTCTAAATAAAATCCTAAATGCGTCTCTAGTTTTCTTATTGCCTCACTTTGCCCTCTTGTTCTCCCTCTTGATCTCAAGTCCCGGAAAGCTGTGGCATCGACTCTCATCAGGTGTCCTTCCTGTATCAATCTCTGATCTTGAGGGATGGGAGGGAGAAAACGTGAGAGAGTAGGAGAAGGACAGCAAGAGAAAGAAGGAAAGAGAGTAGTGATAACACCAGGACAGGATGCTTTCTGTGCAATACGATAGCCTCCCCCAAAAACATCCTGACCTAGACCATGCATCCTTCTTGTTCTCTTTCCTCTTTCTTTCTCTCTTCTCTTCTATTGTAGCTATTCATCAAAGAATCTACGCCTCTGCCCTGACCATTGCTACTTCATCATATCATCTCAACACATTGATTATAAATTATTACTGAAAGAGTGAAATGAAGGGTGAAGAAAGAGTGCCTTGAAAGAGTCTTACTTAAGCATATTTTACCTTATTAATGCAAAATAAAATAAATAAAGCCAGTAAGAAGGGCTGCAAAACAGAGTCTTGAAATTATTCAAAGATTACTCGAGATGTATTTTTTCCCAGCAGTCTGAAGAGAAAAACAAGAAGAGACTGCTGGTATGATAAGGGCTTTGACTCATTTGTGTGAATCTTTGCTTCTCCGCCATGTGCATGTGAGCCTCTGGTTTCCTCAGGGGGGAGAACTCACTCAACCCACGAGTGCCAAATGACTAATGCCACCGTTCCCCTGCCGTCTGTGCCGCCTGACACACCCATTACTTTCCACTCTCCTCTTCCTCTTCTCTCCCTCACTCCTCCTCTGGCCCTTGTTCCGCCTTCAATAATTGATCAGCCCTTCCCAAAGTCCAGACAGCAGTCATTAACTGGAGTGTGGACCTGTTCAGTGCCATCAAAACTGCTGGCTACAGTAAGTCACAAAAGGTTTTTTTTTTTTTAAATATACAATAAAGTCACAATAAGTGAAAACTAGAGTCTCTCTAGATCTTGCTGCCTTTGACAGATTGCCCTCTGAAGGCACCTTTAAACTCCTATTTCTCTGGCAGCTGCTGAGCGTAAACATCAGATGCACAGAGAAGAGAAGAGCTCATTGATCTTGCTGTAAAACAAGTACCTATGTTACTGGCACCACTATAATCGATACAAGTACAGAATTTGTTAGATATGATATCTGTCTGTGTTTGCAGCCCTGGCTGGCTGGTGTCTCATGTCCTGAGTGTTTAGGTCATGAAAAGACTCATATTAGTAACCTACATTTCATCCTAAATCCAAATGAAATCATTCAGACGATAAATAGCAAAACTTAGCTCGGACTATATAATCCATCCCTGAACATAATGATTACAGTCATTTCATTGTGTTTGAAGGTTGCGTCATTACAGACAAGAATCTGAGGATATGTGGAAAAATACCAGGTTATAAAAGATAAAAACAATAACTGTAGAAAGGCCACATAGGCCACGAGTGTGATGTCATGCTGAGGGCTCATATCCCATTGGCCTCCACCTACAACCTGATCTGTAAAAGGAAAACTACTGGGCCAAGTGGTACGGCCCCAAAGATCCGCCCACCTCGCAATTTCTCTCTCTGCGTGCCTTAGAGGTTGTTTGTCTGTTTGTTTATGCTCCCCTCCCACTCTGTACCCACCCCTGCTAAAATAATCTTTCACTGGCATTAGCTACAGCTGGTGGCACGCCGGCCATGGGCCATATGAAGGGCGTTGAGAGCCGCTGGTGCTATTTTTAAAGGATCATTTCAGTTTGAAAGTACGCCACTCTCAAAGTTGTCAAACGTCTGAATTCAGTGTTATATATCCATTGAATGGTGCGTCTTACCTGTCTGTTGCGTTCGTCCATAATCCGCGTGATCTGAATCTTTTTTCTCCCCATTGTCCCGTTTCTTTCTTCACTCTCTTCTTTCACCAAATAACTTTATGGCCTTCTCTCTCTCGCTCTCTCTTGTTCTCTCTCGCTCTCTCTCTTTTTTGTGTTTCCTCAAACCAAGCTTTCTTCTCTGTACTTGCTCCACTCAATTCAAAGATTCCAGCAGCTGTACCTGTGATACACAGAGAGACAGAGAGAGAGAGAAACAGAGACAATCTTTATGGCAGATCGTGGAGAAGAAGGAAGAAAAAAGCATAATCTCAGCACATGGGATGGTGAATAAAGACAAAAGGATCTGTCAACATTTTTGTGAGAGCGCTCTGTTTTTCACTGTCGATATCATGCAAATCAGAGCCAGCACTTCGGTGCTCTGACTACGAGAGGAGACAGCACTGTCACGCTCTCTCCACAGTCGCCCGGATTTTGACAAGGTTTTATGAAGTGACACAAACTTAACAGCTCTAATCACGCACAATGTAATATTTATGCCATGCTGAACAGCAGTGAATCTAGTATCAAAAAAAAAAAATCCTACTCTCAGAAAATGCCAGCACATGTATTACAAGATGCAAGACAACAACTCAGTTGATTTCATGTTTAAGCATGACTGATTTACCAAACCACTTCAGGTATTAGTGGATTTTAAAGAGAGGCCTGATGCCAAAAACTGCTGGTCTAGTTTGTTCTGCAATACACACTCAGTACGCCTATCTCTGCCATGATCCTGTAAGCACTTCGTGGCTCATCTCTCCTGCTGAGACCTCGGTTTGAAAGGGCTGCCCTCTCTCGAGCAGCTAACCTGGCTTTGCATAAACCATCTCATCTTTGAGACATACACATATTAAGGGAGCCAGCAAACACAAACAGCATGCATATGTGTGTGTAAGAGTGTGTGCGTGTACGCGTGTAAGTGCACCTCCCTGGTGCTGTAAAGTAGGCCAACCCAATTCATCTCAGGGAGGAGCAGCAGAAGTGTTGTTGTGTTTTCTTCTGACAGTAGAGGTGATAACGTCCCTCGTTATGCAAATGAGCATCCCATTATTTAGGCTGGGTGTAATGCAGCGAAGCTGTCAGCGGTGTCGCATTAAAATCCCTCCATCGTTCACCTTCTTCTTGTTTTTTTTTTTCTCCTCTTCTTCTTCTTCCTCTTCTTCTTCCCTTGTCCCTTCTTCTTTTTGGCTCTTTCTGAAACACATTTCCAGGCAGCTGCCAGAACGAGTCAGAAACACTGATGTTGATACGTGTGAAAGATGTGTCACTCTGTCTTCCACTCTGTCTACATATCTGCCTCTCTCTCGCCCTTTGATAAAAAGATCTCAGAAAGTTAAGTAAGAGATGTTCGCACAAGCAAACCCTGTACATCTTGCTTGGTGTTAAAATGCTGTATCTGAGTGAGGGTTGTAAGGAGAGAGTCTATGTTGTTGAGGTCAGTGCCACGAGTCGTTCACTATACAGAGCAGTTCACTTCTGTCTCAATGTTCTCCATATCAGCATGCCACGTGGCTACTTCATAAAATTCTACACACAGTTATTAAAATCTCTCGTGACGTATTTGTCAAAACCTATTTGTCAAAGACACACGTTCTTCAAGACGAAGAAAAATTTAGTGCTGTTAATAATCAGCCGGTGTTTGTCTTCTGTGGTCTCTATTAATAATGAGCCTCGATGTAATGCCTTATTAGCATCCGCACGCCGCTAGTCACACTTTGTGCAAACTGTTAGCCAGCATGTGTCTTAGCACCTGCATGACGAAATTAAAGTTAGCGTGATGATTGTTTGAAGGACTACTGCTGAACAAGGAGCTAAACAACCCGGAGACAAGCTGGTGATAATGACTGGATTACTGGGTAAATATTTACCGAGATGCAGTCAAGAAGTTGGCACGAGCCATGTTCACCATGCTCAATCGTGCTTGGCCTAGCTGAAAGCTCAATCAATTAAGCAGCTAAATCAGAGTGTGTATGTTTGCATCATTCAAAGAAACACTCATTAATTAAATAAGCTTTGTTCTTCCTGGTTCGTCGGGTTGTTTAGGGGTAGTAATATGGTTAGAGTTTGAAGCATAACACACATACACATCTACATCCACATCATCATCATCATCATCATCATTTTAGATTACCACAGATGAGCGCAATCCAATTTAGACTAGAACGATGAACTACTGTGTAGACATGAGCACAGCTGGTAAAACAACTCTGTCAACCACACACACACACACACACACACACACACACACACACACACACACACACATTGGGAAGACCGATCTTCCCACACAAGTGTGGTCGTCCGGATGAGAATAATCTAGTGCTGCTTGTGTACGTGTGACTGGGTGTGTAGACTATGTTTGTGTTTCAGGCTGACAGATAGACAAAAGATAGAGAGAGACAGAGATAGAGAAGGGCAGAGAGAGAGAGAGAGAATGTGTTAAGCCAATTTACTAATCCATGGCCAAAGCGTATGAAGAGAGAGAGAGAGAGAGAAGGAGGAGGAGGACGACAGGAGAGAGCCAAGAGTGAGATCCTTGGCTTACTGTGAGAGAGGTCATAGTGGATGCCATAAGACTGTGATGGCAGCTTAAGTTTGATAAGCTGGGTCCTTATGTAAGTGTGACTGCAAGGACAGCAGAAACGAGCAAAACATGAAGAGAACATGGGAAAAGCAGAGAGTATGAGAGAGAGAGAGAGAGAGAGATGTGCTGTTGCTGACCCTCCCATCTGTTAACTACGCCTCTTTTCTACTGTCACAAATAAGAATGCTGGAGAGGAAGAGAGTGTGAGCGGGAAGAAAAGAAAGACAAAGAGAAAAAGAGCGCCAGCACAGAGATGTAATGAGCTGCTAGGCATTTTTCTTTCTTTCTTTCTTTCTTTCTTTCTTTCTTTCCATTTCCCCCTCTCTCAATGAGAACTGGAGCTAAAAGGGCAATGGGTACGAACAAAAGCAGGCGCAATTCTGGGTCGTTTCATTCCCAAGTGTTCCACTTAGGAAGAAAAAAATTACACTCAATTGTATTTGTCAAAGTCTTAATAGAGTGAATATGACTTCTTGTGCTTTGCTTATCAGATACAGGCTGCAACGTTTAAGTGTATTAGAACACTACTGTGTGCTTGGTTAATGTGCTGTAATGAAACATCATTACAGCAACTACACATTGATGTTGTATCATTTTACAGTCCTGATCCTAACACAGCACATATAGGTCAAAACCTTTAAATTATAATTATGAAATCTCCATTCGTATCCTGTATCAGGCCACGCCGAAGACCTTGTTACCCATCTCAGCTTGCACTGTCACCACAGTCGTTTCTCTCTCTCTCCTGAACATCTGCAACATATTTGGTAATTGCATGTGCTTGAGAAAAGGCAAGTACCCTCTATCCTCATAGGGAAATGTGGTCGCAGAGATTTGAAATAACATATTACAGCACAGTAAGTAAACCTTTTAGGAGGTGTGCGATACATTAAATAAACCCCTGCGCTTTTCAAATAAACTCCCATTTCCTTGAAGAGACCAGAAAAAAACGTCTTCAATGGTTCTTCCCGAATAATTTGCGTGTTAGGACAATTTCTAGTCGAGTCTCACACTTGGAAGTCTTTTTTCCTCTTCTTGCTTAATCCCTGAAGCACATTTTCTTCCTCCCCTAACTGCGTTTATTTCCTTAGAGCCGATTTTATTTAATGCACTTATTTGCAGACAGGCAGCTGTTTATCAGCGATAGTTAATGGCGCACAGGGAGACAGGCAGGCCGTAGCGAGTGGATCCTGGGAGGCCTATTGTCTCTCTAATGTCATTACATGCACAGACTCTTGAGTGTTGTACTGGCTGCTTGGAGGAGATACGAGCTCTGACGACTGGCTACTATTGCTGTCCATCCAATATGCAATGGGCTGAGTGACCTAAACCGGAGATTCGACTTGGCTTTCACTGCGAATGTTAGCTTTCGCAGTGTGACGCTTTACCGTCTTTTGAGCTTAGGAAGACTGTACGTGTGGGTATTAAGCAATATTGAAATACTGCAATAAAGATAAATCGAGCATATGAATTATATTTGGCACCCATTTTGTTTCGCTGTACACAAATATGAACATGAAGTTAATATGAAGTATAATGAAGTATAATAAACATATTTTCATACACCGGTATTTCAGGACTGGTCTTACCTTCTAACACAACTGGACAGAGCAACAGGAAACACACACAGACTCACACAAACAGAGAGCCTGGAGGAAGGATATGACATCAGCAACCACAGACAATCAAAGGTGTAAAGGTGCTTCCTTTCCTAAACTGTTCCAGAGTGCACAAAATGGGAACCAAAACTCCTGCGCTTCCTTCTCCCAACCAGAAAAGAAGAGACAAACAGAAAGAAAGAGAATTAAGGCTGTCACCGCCACCGCTTACTGTAACCAAACGGCCACGTTCTGATGCAAACGCTGGAAGCAATGGATTCTGGACCAAGAGGGCAGCAGAGTAGACACAGAAACCATCTTCCAAAGCCATGTACGAAATATCACTGCACAACCACCAATGGATTTGAGTCTGTTCATTGCACATTACAAACCTCTAATGGCTATATTTTTATGGCACCCAAAACCAAGACTCCACTTCAACACATGAAAAAAAGAGAGAAATGTCACAATACATGGCTTTATTAGCAAATGTGTGAAATTATGGATGAACTGCATCTCTGTAGGGCGGTATTTGGTGAATAGCTCTTTTCAGGTGCTATGTGAGATTAGGGCATTCGATGGAAAAGGAGAGGTTTCATTTACACCACACAGAGTGTTCTTTCAGGGTCCCTCCACTGCAATGTTTCACTCCTGTCTCTCTCGCAATCAGCTGTGCATTTTTTTTTTTAATAACGTGAAACAACATTTTGGACTTCTCATGAAAAAAACCTTTCTTTATGAAATAGCTCCATGTCTTCTAGTGTTTTAACAAATGAGGAGAAAATATGACATGTTTATGCTGTGCTTCGCACTACTTTCTGAGTCTGTTCCGGTATCCAAGCGCTTGTAGTTAAAGTGATTGTTTATAAATGCCTACAAACAATGCTGTACGGTGAAAGATGAAGGTATTTCAGAAGGATGTCTTGATGAGCTGATTTTACCTTGATCAAGTATGTGCTGTATTTATCTATCTGAAATGATCAATGCTGGAATACGGCCTTGCACTGGGAACATGTGACCACACAAAGTGGCAAAAGGGTTGGATGGATGAAGGGGTGCTGACAGCAGTCTTGTCCCTCACTCAGTCAGTAAACAGTGAGTGTGGCCCAGCATGGGTAAAGCGGGCCAGGTGAGAGCCGTCTGTCAGTTAGCCATTGCAAAGCCACCCAAGGACAATTTGGCTCGATACATGTGTCAGGGAGGAGGCAGCTGCGCAGCACAGAGATACGGCGTGCTTTGTATTAACCAAATAAATCCCACTAAAACTGTCCACTTGAGACAATTTTTGATGCAAAATAAAATATTGCAAATGTTCTAAAAAGATGCGTTTGAGCTAAAATGATTAAATGTATCTGTAATTATCAGTATCGCAGCTGTGTGAAATCTTTATCCTATAGGCTTTAAAGCACTTGTGGATGAGTTCATAATACCGTGGAAGCTGTTTAGTTTGGTTGGGAACGGAAATAAAGAAAAAAAAGGTAAGAAAGTCATGGGCAGTGGGAAAGAAATCATGGAGGTCCTGATCAAGGAGAAGAAAAGATGCTGAAGTTGCAATTAATTTTAATATTTTACAGGCACATAGTGATGGATGGGTGATTTGACTAAAGAACCACAATCGGGCGTTTAAGTTCTTCTCTTCACACATCTGCAAGAGCAGAGTTGTGTTTATCAGCAAATGTCTAACCACTACCACGTCATGCACAGTGGCTCCAGATCCAGGTGCAGCCACAGCACTTCTGGTGGCTTGCACAAAAAAAAAATGTTAGGACAATATGAGTTTACTTTTGATCAGTCATCAAAGCTCTATGAAACAAACATTTTAAACAGTGAATAGAAAAGATAGGAGTAAAAACAAGCAGGAGCCATGTTTGCTTGGTGAGTAAATTCCCACATAGACGAACACAGCCCTGGGTTGTGTCACTTGGTAGAGACAAGACCCGGCAACATCGGCCAATTATGTTATCAGCTGAGGATGAGAGCATCTTATGATGTTAGCCTTGTTCATGGGTCAGCGGGGCATTGAGGGGCTGCGGCATGTCTGCAGGCTTAGATGATCCTTTGATTATTTCATCGCATTTTTTTTTTGTCGTGCACTTCCTCCTCAGCCCCCTCACCACCTCAGCATTCTAATCAGACTAATTAAAAGCTTTGTTCATTTGGAGCTCTCCGATGACAATTTGTTTCACCCTACCCTACAGCGGTCCTGTGAAAAAGAGAATTAAATTTGATCTTCTGACAGCAATTATTAAACGTTCCCTCCTGGCTTCAATTAAGCCCAGAGGCTAAAGTGGCTCAGAGACTGAGAGCGGGTGCCAACATACCTCCTTCTCACTTCTGCCTCTTCTTTTCCTCTTTTTCTTTCCCCTTTATATCCTTCTCTTCAGTTTTTTTTAATGAGGCAAATATGTACAGTAAGCCACTGAGGCACTTGATATTGAAGTGTTTTACAGAAATTGAGATTTTTTTTTCTTCTTCTCTCTGATTCCTGGCCAAAAAGTCAGAGAGAGAGAGAGAGACAGAGAGAGAGAGGGTGAAAAGGGAAGTTAAGCAACCTCCTCTTTTATCCCTATCAATCAGCATGTTCAGTGATTTCACAGTTCTTTTTTTTCCCTATTGAGTAATTCAGTAAAGATGGTAAAAGAGTTTTTTACCAGAAGTTTTGGTTTAGTTGCAGTATATTTATAGTAGCGAAATCTGGAATAAATCTGCCAATACTAGACATACATTCCTGAATTATATAAGATCCCTTCCATGTGATCTGTAATTTATATTAAATGTATAATCCAGTATAATCGTAAAAGTTTTAAGTTGCATTTTAACTGAGTAACTGTAACACCTGCTCCTTTATCAGTGAAAGCCTAAGCTTTCTGTTTGCCTCTCTAAGCAAATTATGTGACTTTCAGAAATTTTGCAGCAGGTTCTGACTGTCACATATTTCAAATTGGAGTGGGCAAATATGTACATCCAAGGCCAAAATGTCCAACACACAAACTAATCATCAAGTCACAGGTCGTTCTTAGAAATTGAATATATCGCCACAGACATTTTGTCTGAGAAAAGGTGAGACAGAGAGACGAAAGCATGGCACTTCAGTAAGGATGTCCTTCATAAGTTCAACCTGAGCGTTTCTTTTTTCTTATCTTTCTTTCTCTTCAGTCCCAAAGCACTGTACAGAAATGAAGTAACCCAGATTGAGGAGAGGATGGAAAGAGAGGGTGTAAACTCTCCTTCTGTAAAAAGCGATATAGTCATCCCTCCACCTCCTGTTTTCCGACATGATGTCACAGTCATTTCAGCATTACCACAAGCTGATTGGGCTGATTGTTGAGAGCACTGCTGTGCTGTTGATCTCTCGCATCATTTAACTCTGATTGCTACAGTTGGGGTTTGTCTAAACAAGCAACATGGCTGCCATTTTTCTTTCTTTCCTCCTCATGTCCTTCTATTCTTGCTCTGTGCCTCAATGCCTCAATTGGTGTGTGTGTGAGGCTCTTCTCAATATGTAATTTCCTGTCCATTAGATGATGAGGGAAGATGTAAAAAAGTCAGTTAAGCCCATATCCTCTTCATGTCATCATTCTCATTATTCATCATTGGCCAAGCCAGATCATAACACAGCTTTTATGCAATTAAAAAAAAAATCAGAGAACTACTCTCGGCTTTCTAAGAAAGGCATAGATACGTCCAGACCCAGGGTGTAAAGTGTGAAGGAAGGAATATGGCATCCCCCAAGGGCTAACCCAATCCCTAGTCTTTCATTATGGGACAGGCGTACCCTCCTCCCTTCTCTCCTCTCCACTCCACAGTGTGTTTGTAGTGGTGAGAGAAGTCAGCAAATGCCGCAAAAAAGCCGGGCGCGCTCCATCCTGGCAACAACTCGGGCCGACCTCATCAAAGCGAGCCCTCATAATTTGTCACAGAAAGCAAGCAATTAAAATGCGTTAGGGGAAGAGGAAAGCCTACAAGCGGGTTGGGGGGAATGACAGTGAAAGGGTGGTGGGGTAAACGGGCAAAAAGATAGCATCTGATTAAAGAGTCCACACAGCTGTGGCGAATCAGCCAGGCCCAAACTTTCAAAGGAAAAAAAAAACTAAAGGCTCAAGAGGGAAGCAAGGAGAAGTGCAACACTGGCTGGATCTGATGCACTGTGTTGATGTTTAACACTTCAGAATGACACCGAAATACAGTGGCGAGAGGGTTGAGCAACACTTACACACAAAGTGAATCTGTTTCAAACCTCAGCATCACTAACACATACCCCATCTATCAGCCCTCCTATTTTTTGCATACAGCAAACGAGGCATGACCTGACTGATATTGAAAAATCTGTATGGTGTATTTTTTTTCCTTGAAACATTTGTCAGAGAACACATCATCATTGCTGTTAAAGTCCTACTTCCTACCTTCTTACCTCTTCTTCTACAAGAGCCTCCTCCTGAACAAATAAAACACTTCGATGACATATTTTATATCACTTTTATATCCATTCTTCCTTTTTGTAGGAGTATCTTGTGAAATATGATGGGTGATGTGTACGTATTTTTCCATGTTGTTGGATATGGTGGTGTGCCTGTGCACATTTGCATAGCCTCCTTTGCAGTGTGTTTCTTGTATCTCGCAGCTGTGGCAGGCATGTATTTTTTTTTCCTTTCTGTTTTCTTGCATGAGATCACAAAAGGGTGACAAGGAAAGTTTGGGTGTTTTAGCCTGTCTGATGCTCTGTGCTGATTAGTCTGGCTTGTGCTTCTCGTTCATTTTCTCTGTAATGGCCCAGTGGGAAAAAAAAGGCATAAAGCAAAGCAGGACGAATAATAATAATAATAATAATAATAATAATAATAATAATAAATTATTATAATATATTATATATATTATATAATAATAATAAAAAACCTAAAGTCTTTTTCAGTTGAAATGAAAAAAAAAAAAGAGAAAGAAGGTTACTGCATCTTTGTTTGGGGGAGGGTATCAAAAATAATGACCCTTCTAATTACTGTTATTCTGACGCTAATCACTAGCTCTTGCTGAATTCTGTGTGTTTCTTGATCTGGCTGATAAGAAAAGGAAAGAAAACAAGGAGAGGCAAGTGCCTACAGCCAATGGTGTATAAATCAAGTGTGTATGTATGTGTGTTTTGGATCCTGCTCCAGAAGCTTATCCTCTCCATCTTTGCTACTTTTTGTTTTTTTGTTTTTTTGGGTTGCTTTGGGAAAGTGCAGGCTGCGTAGAAGGGGGAGGGAAGCTGGTTCACAAGGCCTCAGCCACTCAGCACAGAGACATGCACCAATTCCCTCTGCACCCTCTCCAGCTGCACCGTTCACATAACCTCGCCTGTCCCCTTCGGCTAATGATAGCAGAACCCGTCTCTCCCTTCTCTTCCTCTCTCTCCCTCCCTCCCTCATCTATACTCGCACCCACAGTCTTTTCCACTCCCTTACACCACTGCTGGGCACACATCCCTCATTCCCTCTTCTGTGAACTTTGCTTTCCCTTTTTGTTGACATGAGTGTGTTTTCCGAGCTATTGGCCCTCCTTTTTTCTGTGTTTCTCCACCCTGAGAAAAGTCCTGAGGTCGTTTGACTCAAGGAGGGACTGAGAATGCAAGAGAGACTACTCACGCCGACCCCCCCAATGATAACTCTCCTCCAGTTTTTCTCTTATCGTCCTTTTTTCCAATACATCCCTCACTCTGCCTCAGTGTGCCTGGGTCTGCTCCTGGCTGCAACGTTTGGGCCAGCGCTCCTGCTGCGCATTATCCCAAATAAACAACTCATTACACATGTAATTAACCGAGGGGGCTATTGCAACAGCGGAAGCTAATCCGTGCTAACATTTGTGGAGGAGGGAGATGCAGGGGTTTTGTGCGCGCGCGTGTGTGTGTGTGTTGGGGGGGGAGTTATGTAGCATTGAGAAGGAAGAGGAGGGCAATTGAAATAAATCAAATCCACGTCCCACCGAAAATGAACAATTGTTCTCCCCTTTCTATCACACTCACTATCTCTCTTGCACGCGCTCTGTCATGTAGGGTAATCCCCATGGATTTCACATTGCTCTTGTTTTCTGAACAATCTGAGAAATGGGTCATCAACATGCTGCATGGCTGAGTTTTGATAAAAAGAAAAACTGAAAATAAGGCACTTTCACTGGTAAGAAAAATCATGTGCTTTCTGCAAGAGACCTGCTTAATTAACACAGAAAGAGTCAGACAGTGAGATGGATAGATGGCTGAGGCGGTGGGAGGATTAAAATACTGCCTAATTACAATGAAAATGCAATAGAGCCTGATGAGGACGCTTTCTTTTTATTGTTAAAGATGCACGAGTTCAGTAAGATTAGGCCTCAGATGACAGAGCACAGAGGAAGTATCTCAATCGCTACGATTCAGGAAAACTTTCTTTCCCTCAAAAGCAGAGACATGATCTGAAACGATACACCAAATGTTGTGTGTATGTATTTATATTTCATATGTATTCATTTCAAAGTTGACAGGAAGTAGGCACAGGGCCTCTGCCCACTGTATCTCCATCACTGTCGCTCTCTCCTTCTAGCTTATAATTCACTGGTCTAAAGATCATCCCTGCAGGAGACACATGCAGATCGTATGCATCTGTGGGGACGTTTCCAGAGTCACGTTCAATCACACTACACCATTAATTCAATTCTCAGCACCACCCACATGCTAGACTACTGAAAAAGCAACAAAATCATGTTCTCACAAAGCTGCTTTTTTTAGACATTAATGGTAAGCCACACCTTAAAATATCCTCAGAGGAGAAACACAAATCTTACATCATATTCTGTCACTCTGTTTTCTTGGGGTGGGCATAGACAACAAAAATACAAAACAATGCTTGTAGACGTTTACCCAATACTTCATGTGTATCTCATCCTTTGATTTTACTAAGTCTTGCCACCAAGTTGCAAAACACGCAATGCACCAACAAAGTAGTGCCAAATTGTAAGGACCATATGTTTAATCAGCTTCATAATATTTTATTCATGAGCTTGTTGCCTTCACGCGCTGTACACCTGGCTGAAAACTCTTTAAGAAGTTTGCAGTGCTCTACATATGCACGGGATCCTCACAATGCGTTCGCAAAAACATAATGTGATGTAATTTCTTGCAATAACAGCAGCATATTGTCATATCACCCAGACCTGGTGTGTATAGGTAGTGGGTGAGCAACTTAGCAAACATATTTCAGTCCACAGAATTTATGAAGAAATAAAACAAATAATTCATGTATAAAAGTAAGGCATGTTGTGGACATGGAACTGATTGCATCTACGCAAGAACTTTGCTTGCCTTTATTAACACCTCTTTCAACGCATGCAAGGGTGTTTTATCGTGGTTGGGGGAAAAAAAACTGTAGAATATATATCTGTATAAAAAGAGCTACACCAAATGAAGCAAGTGAGAAACAGGAAGAGAGGGAGAGAGACACACGGGTGCTGGATGTCAGTGGAACTGCTAAGGTAGCCAGAGTCTCGGCATGTATCCCCTCACTTCCTCTGCTATTTATAAACCTATTCACAGCTCTGGTCCAAAAATAATACAGCGACCATTTTAACTCAACAATACTGTGAGCTCACACAGGTAGCACACATGGGATGAGCCGAGTGTGGGCGATCACGAGGGGAGAAAAGTCAATCTCATGGCTGAGCGATTTCTGCCGGGACAGTGCTGTTTAGGACGTCTGGGCCACAGGCAAGCTAGCAAGCTTAATACCACGCCCGTGTTACTTGTACTCTGACATAGGAGCTCACCGCTTGTCAGGGTTGAATACACACGCATACACATGCACACATACACAGTTATAACCACACAAGGTTATTTGTTTTTCCACTGGGGCCTACAAGAGCAGCTGCAGGTGAACACAACCACCCCCGCAAGTCCACTCATTCAGAGAGAAGGAAGGTCCCTCTCGCTTTCGCATCTCTCTCTCTCTTTCTTTCGGTCTTTCCTTCTCTAATCACTCTCTTTCTTCTCTCTTCTCCTCGCTGCTCTCCCAGCAAACCTTGAAGTTTCAAATGAAGTGCTCCTCTCATTCATTATGCATACAACTCTGCACTGCACATTTCCTCTCTCTTTCTCTCTCCCCCCTTCTTTCCTTCTCTCCTTTTCCAGACAGTGCATCTGTAATAAAATTAATGACATCATTGGCTGCACTTTGGAGGAACTACTGGAAGAAAAGTCATACATCAAAGTAAACACGCGGTGCTGCGGACAAGAAGGAAAGAATGAAAGAGAAAGAAAGAAACTCAGTGAGACATCTATAATAAGCCATTTGCCCACTTTATTTCCATCACACGGTTAGACAAAGCAAAGAAATAAGTGATGGACAAGGAAATGTGTGCTAAGTGTTGAAAACACTTTTTTTTTTTGGTTTTGAAGGACAGAGTGCAAGTCAGCACTGATCAAGTCAAATCCACACCGTGAAGGGCCTGCTCTCTTCCTCAGCAATTTTCTGAATCCAAAAAAGTAGAAAGTATTACATTTAAATGAGGCACCTATAATGGAAACGCAGATGTTTGTCACATAGGAAGAGACATTTTCACAATGTATGATATACAGCACAATATTTACTTTGTTTGCTAACAAAGTGCCAACACTAGCGTCCTATTAAAAAAATAATACATAAAAAAAAAAAAACAACAATGAATCTAAGGATATTTCTATTTGCAAAAGACTACAGTAAAACAAAAGCCGGGAAAATGGATTTTAGCATCTAACTGGCTACTTGTTCCTTTAACAATGAAGTTAATTAATGTTATAAAAGTACAGATGATAATTTCTCAGAAAAGTCACTTATGACACTATTATAGCGCTGCATTGCTCATTGTATTGACATTCCTCAGTTTTGAACATGTTCAAGTAAAAAAGAGAGAAAATCTCACATAACTTCTACTGAGTTACGTAAGTAAAACAATTATAATGATTTAAAACATTTCCAGAAAAAATTCCTATAAATTACTTTCAGTATAAATTAAAGTTGCTCTGTGTGTGTGTGTGTGTGTGTGTGCAGATTTTAAGCTAAAGCAGCCTGAAGGAGAGAAGCAGAAGCAGGAGCAGGCTCATTTGATGGGCCGCGAGGTGACAGCCTGTTGAAGGGCCCTGTACAGCAGCCACCCCAAACACAAAGGCATGAAGTGTCATAACGCCAGCCCCTCACATGCCTCTCCTCTCTTTCTCTCCCTCCTTCCTTTTCTTTCTCACTCCCTTCTTCTGCCCCACTCACAGAGCACGTCCACTGCTGCGCATCCTTTTCTCTTGCCACTTCAGCCCCGTGCTTCAATGGCAGAGTACCGCTGATAAAGGCGCAGATGATTGTGGAAATATATACAGGTGTGTGCTCCAAAAACACAGGAAAGGCTGAACTAATGCTGTGCACGTGCTGCCTAAAACTCAAACACGAATGGAACAAAAACTTTACCCTTTAACTCTCTATTCTCAAACTGAGTGAGATGGTGATTCATGCTCATCGTGTTTTGTCCCAGTAGAGCTACTGTAGTGTTTTTCAATGCTGGCTAACAAGAGCATGAGTAGAGTGCGTGATAAAATAACTGCGTCACGACTCCTTTTGAAAAAGCGTCTCGAGGACCTCCACCTTTCGAGCCCATTGTGGAGACAGGATCTACTAAAAATATCTCATAGCTTTTCAGATGGATGCTGCTCCTGGCTGGGACACAGAGGACCCTCTGTCCCCCTCCTTCACTCCCACCAGAGGATGTTACAGAGTGACAGGGCTATGCTGCCCCCACTGACAAAGATAAATTACATTCGCTGGAAAATATTTCAGCATCCCCCCCCCCCCCCACTCCCACCCCACACACACCCCCACACATACACACACTTCCTTCAGCATCTCTGTTTTTTTTCTTCTTATTTTTCAGCATTTCTTGGGCATTAGCCAGCACTACGATACTACTGTGACATGCCATTGCTTCATGATGGGACCTTGAGTTTCCCTTGCTTAGGAGTGCACTTGACAAACACACTAGGCTGAACGTATAAGAGTTGCGGTCCTGGGTGTGTTTTGCCAAGGATTTGGATTGACCATAAAATCAGGATCTCAGAGAGCAATTTTCCAGGTTATATTTGGGATGTGTGGTAGATTTTATTTCACTTGCAGGGTTGATAACAACAACAACAACAAACAGATATGGCCTCGAATACGAGCCTGGCGTCTTTAATTACTGGATGCTCACATTCACAGCGAGCACATATGTGTATCCCGCTGAAGAGGAAGAAAGAAAGTTGTATCTTTTTTTCAGGCTTCTCCATAAAGGTGTGATCCAATATTGAAACAAATCCTTCTCTCAAAGTTTATCTCTCTTATCTGCTCTTTTTCTGCGCTCTCTTCCTTTCCCATAAGTGTGCATATTGAAGACACTTGGACATCACTGGTGATATTACATAGTGGCGAGAAAGGCCAGGAGTTTTGACTTTTCAGACCACCCAGTACCATGCATGTGCGTGACACAGAGGGCGTAGGAGCAAACAGGAGGTTCCTTCAGTACTTTACAGTGCTATTTCGAATGAAACCTCCACCATACTCTTAGTGCAGCAAGATTCAGAGCTCCATGTGGATCATATGGATGAGAAGACTGGAGTCATACTGTCTTCATAACCACGTACACACATCAATACACACACCTCCTTCAGCCTCTTTCAAGTCGGCTCTGTCATCTTTCACAGCTCTCCTCTGTCTGCGCGTACACAAACACAGACAAAAATGTACCAAACTCCTGCACAACCCCGCCGCCCAGCCACCCACCTACCTCCCCTCACACACCTCACAGGATTCCACCCAAGCGCACACAGCAACGGTGTATAACATGAGAATGAGCCCGTAACACATGGCAGAGCTTCGCAAACGAGCACTGTTCAGCTCAACGTTATGCAGAAATATGCTGAAATGTGTTTTATAATGTAAGTAGACATCAAAGGCAGTTTAATTCCTTAGTGATCTCACAAACATCCCTGCTAAACAAAACCCATATACTCTCTTCCCTGTTACACTGACAGAACAATGCTAGGCATCACTGTTAATTACTAAATAGAAGCAAACGCAGAGATGCAAGTCACCAGGACAGGATTAAGTACTTCGGATACGTTTCCCTAACACTGATGCACCGGATCTATTCAAGTACAAAATTACAGGTCTGAAGCAGGCTTCTCTGCTTCGTGTGTAAAGTAATTAGGCAAAAGGGAGAAAAAAAGAATAATTGAAAAAATAATAATATCAGTATATTTACACAAATCTCAATACCATTTCCTGTAAACAAGTTTTAATTGTTAATAAAAAGTTTACTTTTTTCTTGGAGTGGCTTAATCACCTGTTTGCGCTGGAAACTTACTAAGACTTACACGTCTGCCTCCGAGCTTAAGAATTAAAAATAAACATTCGCTAACCTGGAAGGCAAAGATCATAGAGTGACAGCAAGGCACCCACAATAAATTTCGCTCAATCGACAGTGAAAATCGTTTGCTTTTAACAAATACATTTATTCACACATGCCACCATGAAGTCCTTTATAAGAAGGCTCCCCTTTGTGCAAAAGATAAATAAGCAGTCACAAAACTGCAAGACACACTGATTTCCTTACCTCTGGGCTAGAAAAGTGCAATTACTTCTAATTACTAATTACTGCTAGATCTTGCCAATCTGAACTTGCAAATGGAAACATTTTTGTAAACTCTTTATGCCCCTGACAAACATTTATGGACGATTCCTAAGCTAAATGCTAAAGCATAATAATGTGGGCCATTAAACAGATTAATTCTGATGACGCTAAGTTAGCATTTTAAAGTTTATCAGGAATGCTTGTATGATTTCCTCTCGCTAATTAGATAGCCAAGCACTTTTACAATAGTTGAAACGGCAATTAATAATTTTAAATGGAGCCACTGCGACATCTGAACAGCAGAATTTTGCAGGCCATCAGGAGATACAAAGTTACAGTATTGTGAGACAGATATACACTGTGTGCTCCACACCCCGACAATCGGTTTAGGTCCTCAAGCCAATCCTAGTGACACGTGTGGAGCTAATCCCGCTCTTTGGGGGAACTGTAAGGCCATGTTGTCACTGTTGGTTTTGTGAATCGACACTGGCAAAATCCCTAGTGATTTCCCAGAGACGACAGGTCTGAGGAGGACCTCTGTGTGCGTGCATGTGTGTGTCTGTGTCTGTGTGTGTATGAGTGAGAGAGAGAGAGAGAGAGAGAGAGAGAGAGAGAGAGAGAGAGAGCTTTCTGTATATCTTAATGTT
>JAPEIY010000017.1:17975371-17986348 GCA_026122135.1 Cathorops aguadulce | reverse complement strand
ATTTCACATTTATATAAGGATGTCTTATTTGTGACAAAAATGACAGAATTGCCATGCCAGGTACCTGTTTAGTGTGTGTCATGCCCCCCCTTCAGGAAATGGTTCTGGCTCTTAATGGGCTAACTAAACTGAATTGATAAATAAATGCAGTATTATTACAGATTTTTGATTAAGTGTCCACTGATTTATGACAGTCCCACGACTCTTCTCACAAAGTGTTGCATCATCAAGTTCAAGTTATTTGTCACATACATATTAATTGTAGTGAAATGATCATATGCATGAGCCTATACTTAAAGCATTTTCTCTGTCGAAATGCGGTCTAGTTCTTATGTTAAGAAAGCTGCTATGACATATGAAACTTATCGGTAGGCCTATTTGGCAAATATTTACTAACATATATTTGAAAATCTGATATTGAAAAGTCAGTGCCTCACCAGCCATAAACCTCACCGCACGTCACTGGTATCTCCAGATCATAGGGCTGCAAAAACAGGGCCCACCTCATCAGCCTCTGGTTTGGATTCTGCAACGAATGCAAAAATGTTAGTGGGTTGTGGTCAGAATACACCACCACCGGACGTGAACCACCCCCCACATAAACATCAAAGTGCTGCAAAGCCCAAACCAGCGCCAGGGCTTCCTTCTCAATGGTGGAGTATACAAGTTGGTGTTTGTTAAATTTACGAGAAAAGTAACTAACAGGTCTGTCCACACCCTGCTCGTCCACCTGTAAGAGCACAGCCCCTGCACCCACATGGCTCGCATCCACCTGTAACTGAAAGGGTTGGTCAAGTTTTGGTGCAGCCAGCACAGGTACAGTGCTCAGCAACATCTTCACCTGCTCAAAAGCCTGTTGACAGGAAGGAGACCAAGTAAATATGACCCTGTCCCTCAGCAGATCAGTGAGAGGAGACACAACTGAAGAGAAGTTAGCACAAAACCCCCTATAGTACCCCACCATGCCTAAAAAACGTCTCAGCTCCTTCTTTGTAGTAGGAGGTGGGTAAGCATCAATGGCTAACACTTTTGCTCGGACGGGCCTCACCTGCCCCTGCCCCACAACCTTCCCCAGATAGATTACAGTAGCCTGTGCAAACTCACATTTAGCTAAATTTACCGTCAGGTTTGCCTCCACCAAACGAACAAAAAGAGCACGAAGCCTGCTTAAATGTTGTTCCCACGTGTCACCTGTTACAATGCAATCATCTAAATAGACAGCACATCCCTCAAGACCTGATATTACACGGTTCATGAGCCTTTGGAATGTAGATGGCGCATTCTTTAATCCAAAACTCATTACATTATAAGAATACAGGCCTGATGGAGTCACAAAAGCTGACAATTCCTGAGCCTTTTGTGTTAAAGGCACTTGATAGTATCCCTTCAGAAGATCTATTTTAGTGACAAAACGTGCAGAACCAACCAAATCAATGCAATCTTCCATTCTGGGGAGTGGAAAGGAGTCAGGCTTGGTTACCGTGTTTAACTTTCGATAATTGGTACAAAACCGAAAAGTACCATCTGGTTTCCCTACCAGCAAGCATGGGGACGTCCAGCTGGAATTAGATGGCTTTGCTAAACGAGTATCTAAGAGGTACTGAACCTCAGCATCCATAAAGTTTTTCTTCTCGGGTGAGACACGATAGAAACGCTGTCTAATGGGTTTGATCTCACCAACCAGCTCGATGTCGTGTTCTATCCAGTCAGTGCAAGTGGGCGTATCGGAAAAGAGAGAGGGAAAAGACAAAATGAGAGACTTTAGTTCTTCACGCTGTTCACAAGACATATGAGTCAACAGAGCATTCAAATCTTTCAACATTTCAGAGTTTTTAAGTCTGGGTATCAACACAGAGTCATCGGGAGCACCCTCGTCCTCCCCAACTGCCACTTGAGGAGGCACGCGATGCACCGCGTCTACAGTCAGTGCAGCCGACACTTTACCGTCAGCAGGCTCAGACTTGCATGGCTGGATATAGCAAGGTTTTAACATGTTTACATGACACAACTGCGAAGATTTTTTCCGATCTGGTGTTGCCACTAAATAGTCCAGCTCTGTGACTTGCCGAACAACGGTATAAGGACCAGAGAAACGCGCTTTAAAAGGCGAACCTTGTAACGGCAATAAAGCCAATATTTTATCGCCTGGACTAAAGACTCGTTCGGCTGCACCACGATCAAACAGTCTTTTCATCCTGCCTTGTGCTTTAGTCAAGTTTTTATTTGCCAGTTCACACGAGAGAAACAGCTTACGTCGAAACCCTTGGACATATTCAAGTAAATTAACTGGAGGATCGGTCTCATTAACACAATCTTTTAAAACAGAAAGGGGACCACGGACTTTATGACCAAAAACTAAATCGTTGGGACTGAAACCCGTACTTTCTTGAGTGACTTCTCTAGCCGCCAGCATAAGCCAGGGAAGTCCATCTTCCCAGTCACGATTCAGTTCCACACAGTAGGCACGCAACAAGGACTTCAAAGTGGAATGGAACCGCTCCAACGCACCTTGACTTTGGGGGTGGTACGCACTGCTCAAACTATGTTTAACGTGAAGTTCCTTTAACACCTGCGCAAACATGTTAGACGTGAAATTACTCCCTCTGTCACTCTGAATGACTTTGGGAATACCAAAAATCGAAATAAACTGAGACAGTGCTTTTACAATGGACCTGGTGGTAATGGACCTCAGTGGATAAGCTGCTGGATATCGAGTGCTTTGACACATAACCGTTAAGAGATACGCTGAACCACTTTTCGATGGGGGCAATGGGCCAACGCAATCCACTATCAAATATTCAAACGGACGGCCCACCGCAGGGATCGGATGGAGAGGGGCCGGCTTAATGCACTGATTTGGTTTACCAGCTATCTGACACACGTGGCAAGTCTTAATAAACGCGGCAACATCTTTTTTCATGCGGTGCCAATAAAAATGCTGCAATAAGCGATCATAAGTTTTGCGTACCCCAAAATGGCCAGCTATATCCCCGTGCGCCGTTTTTAATACTACAGTTTTGAGACTGTCGGGTATCACAATCTGCACAATGTTCACTCCCAGCTCCCCATCATGCTGCACCCATTTACGCACCAATATTCCGTCTAATATGAAGTACCCCAGCTCTGCATTCTTCATATGGTCAGCGGGCGAAGCACCTGCAATTAACTCAGACAGATGCTCATCTTTACTCTGAGCTGCAATTAGTTCTTCACGATGTAAACAGTCTGGCAGGGTAAACAACTTATTAACTGTAGTCTGTACATCAATCGCACCAGATGACGTATCCCCCTGTGCGCGACTTTTCGCTCTTGTTACTGCGCACGCACTGAAAACCTCAGGGAATTCTACAGCACAATCATTTTCCTTTGCTTCCAGAGGAACAGTGGTCACTAATGGTGGCGGTGGACCACTAGGCCATACTCGTCCCCCAACCAAGTTATTTCCCAAAATGACATCCACCCCCTCTACCGGTAGCGATGGGCGCACAGCTACCACTACTTCGCCCTGCACCAGATCTGAATGCAGCACTAACCTGTGCAGAGGTACTGATAACGTGGTCATGCCAATTCCCCGAATCAAAACAGATTTTCCCGTGTTGGAGCTACAAGAAAAAGGCAAAACAGATTGCTTAACGAATGTTTCAGAGGCTCCAGTGTCACGCAAAATCCTTACAGCTACCTTCTCTGAATCATTTGTGAAAGAGACAAACCCATTGGTAAGAAACGGACCATAGCGATCTTCTACCTGTTTCTCACCCGAGTCATCTTCAGCAGAGGGTGGCGCATCAGCAAATGTACCCGGTGCTTCACACTCCGACTCATCTGCAGAGACACTACGGCAAGACGGAACAGCAAGGTTATCTACATGAGAGACAGCAGGAGTAACAGGTGCCGCACACATCACAGTTTTAGGAGCAGAAGGTCGATTTTGATTTTTCTTTTTGTCACGCAGCACTTTACAATCATTTTTCCAGTGACCAAAATCTAGGCAATAGTGACATTGGTTCTGAGAGTCCCCATTTCGAGCTGACTGATCCTTCCTGAATACAGGAGGACCGCCCGTGCCACGCTGATAACGAGTTGGTCTATTATCATCATAATTCTGCCCATACTCTTTTTGCCTTCTCTTATGGATTAACACAAACTCATCAGCCAGTGTAGCCGCCTCTGCAGCAGTTTTTGGCTTCTGTTCGCTAATGTAGATAGCCACTCGTTCGGGTACAATGTTTTTAAATTGTTCCAGCACCATCAGTTCACTTAATTGCTCAAACGTTTTAATGTTCTCAGCTGCCACCCATCTGTTAAAGAAACTACTAAGTTCTCTCACTACTTCCGTGTGTGTTTGTCGTTCACCTTTTCTCCAGTTTCTGAACCTGGATCTGTACGCCTCAGGTACCCATTCAAAAGCACGCAACACTGCCTCTTTAACAGTAGTGTACTTTTTCCGTTCAGTTGCCGACAGAGCTATAAATGCCTCTTGGGCTTTCCCAGTAAAAATACTCTGCAACAACAGAGTGTGCTCCGCATCCGTCCAGTCACGCTCAACAGCAACATTTTCAAACAATGAAAAGAAAATATCGGGGTCCCTTTCATTAAACTTAGGCAACAATTTAATGTTTTGAGACAGATTTACATCTCCAGTTCCTCCTGTCTCGCTGTTTGACGCATTGGTCGACCTTTCAGCCATCGCCTTTGCATGTTCAAGTTTCTGCCGTTCCAATTCATTAATCCGCTCACACTGTTCCTTTGCATGTTTCAGTTTCTCATATTCTAATTGTCTCTCTTTTTCCCGTTCCAGCGCCTCTAAGCGCCTCTGTTCCATCCCTAATTTCTGCTGTTCCATCTCTAATTTCTGCTGATTTGTCTGCATTTGCAAAAGCTCTTTCTGCTGCTCAAACGTCAGCGCTGCAATATTAGACTTATACTGTGGAGAACCAACCTTCATGGGCGTTGACTGCGCCAGACCCCCGTCAGCACCCGGATGTTCAATCTCCGACAAAAAACCCTTCTCTTGTAATCTGTCTTTCACCCACGTTTTCAATGCAGCCTTATTAAGTTTAGGTGGCTCTTCCAACCCATGTTCTTCTACCGCTCTACGCAACTCATCCTTTGTCATGTTATCCAAATTTTTTACAGACAGCGAAGCCATGGCCAAAGTTATTTAGCGACTACCAAGAGGAAGCGCACCAAACCAAAATTACCGTACCAACGAATTTACCAAGGTTACACTTTCTTGCAATTTCCCAAAAATTACCTTACCTACAAATTTTACCAAAGTTACATTTTTTTTTACAACGTCATATTCTCACAAAACCAACCAAATAAATTATGTGGAGCCAAACAAAAGAATTGCCGATGCAGGTAATCTCGCCCGCAACAGGAGTTACAAAGTAAACTAGTTAAATTGAGCTGCCCCGCATCTAGATAGAAAAAGAGGCCCTACTTTTAACCTAGTCTTCATGTGCCCACATACGATTGAACTGCAAGCAGTCCCCCCGCGTTCGACACACCAGAACAACAAAAGAAAGTTTACAATAAACCACCAGCGTTAAGCGCTCTTACCTGTCGCGGGGGTTCACGTTAGCTCTGGCGGATCTAAACCCAGCCAATTCCTCCAGTGCACACAAAGACACCTGCACCTGCTTCGGCTTCCACACAAACAAAACAGCGGCCCAACCAAAAAAAAGGTGTGGCCTCCCCAGCCTTTGGCAAACGAAAAACCGAACAAGAAGTTTTAATTTACAACTCAAAAAAACTCTGCGCATGGATTCCAAAAAATACCGATCAAGGTGCTTACACCCGTCGGCCCAAACCAATTACTAATTACGAATTAGCTAATTCGAATTAGCTAAACAAAAAAATATATATATGTACTTAAGGTACATACTGTCGGATTAGCTCCCGGACAAGCCCCCAATTATGTTACAACCCCTGGCTCAAAAGGTGCAACATAAAAGGAATCCACACGCAGACGGGATGATGGTTTTTAATATTTATTTAAATAATAAGAAAAAAAGAATAATGTAGTGCAAAATCAGTAATCGTGTGTGTGCAGAAAATGTCTAGGGGTGACCAAATCAAAAACCCAAAACGCCAAAGGGGGGGAAAGGGGAGGCCCCGCCATGCCAGTGCGTCGGGAAGTTATACTCAGGCTCATCAATGAGCCAACCCGACACAGCTGGCAGTAGGCGGGGCCGTCACACCAGCAGCTTGACAACTAGTATGGCTGGGATGATGGTGTTAAAAGCTGAGCTGTAGTCTATGAAGAGCATTCTTACATAGCTCCTCTGCTGCTCCAGGTGGTATAGGGCAGTGTGTAGAGCTGTGACTAAGACGTTGTCAGTAGATCTGTTTGCATGGTCGGCATACTGGTAGGTTGAAGCTGAGAGGGAGACATGCTTTGATATGATGTTGAACCAGCCTCATAAAGCACTTTGTGATGGCAGGTGTGAGAGTGACTGAGTGATAGTCCTTGAGGCTATCTGTGGTAGGTTTATTTGGAACAGGGATTATTGTGGATGACTTCAAGCAGGATGAGATGACAGCTTGTGACAGGGAAAGGTTGAAGATGGAAGTGAAAATTCTTGAGAGCTGGTCAGCACATGCCTTGAGCACCTTCCCTGGCATTCCACCTGGACCAGCAGCTTTCGTGGGGGTCACTGCCCTGAGCACCTGCCTCACGTCATGCTCCTCAACAGTCAGTGGGGTGGGATAGGGGCTGGTGCAGGCACTGGTGGAGTGGCTATGTGCTTGTAACAGTTCCTGACGTGGATGGAGCACAGAAGCATGGCAGGTGAGGGTTGATGTTACACTCAAACACTGTATTGAGCTTTTCAGCTTTTTCCTTTCTTTCTTTCACTCACTCACTCACTCACTCACATGTGTTGTGGTTGGGGAGACAGCCCCTTTTCTCTGCATCCCTGTAACAAACACACACACAATAATTGACAGCAGGTGGAATGACTTACCCACTTACCTTCCCCGACCCTGCCCTCCATTCACAAACTGCTGCTTGGCCACGCCCCTGCTGCCACAGTGCTGTTGTATCTTGAACCATGCAAAAAAGCAGTTCAGTTTCTCTGGCAGTGATGTATCTGAGCCTCTGAGTGTCACTACATAGCCTCTGTAGTTGATGCTCTGTATGCCCTGCCATACCTGCTGTGGATTGTTGTCTAAGAGATGGTTCGCTATCTTCCTCCTATGATCTGCCTTAACATCCCTTATTCCTCTCTTCAGGTCAGCTTGGGCTGCACTATACAAAGCTGTCACCTGAACTGAATGCTAAGTCCCGGGCCCTGAGGAGCATGTAGACATAGTTTGTCATCCAGAGTTTCTCATTGGGAAAGACACTGCAGCAGTTCCTGATGTGGGCGGAGCACAGAAGTATGGCAGGCAAGAGTTGAAGGTCACACACAAACACTTTATTTCAGCTTTTCAGCACTCATTCAACACACACACAGGTGTTGTGGTTGGGAGGGAGCCCCTTTTCTCTGCTCTCTCCCTCCTTTTATGCTCCGTCCCTGTAACAAACACACACATTAATTGACAGCAGGTGGAATGACTTGGCCACACCCCCATTGCCACATACCCCCACCGCCTGACTCAGGCTGGGGAGCCATCCGGCCTGATGCTGACTCCCCTCCCAACGGGACAGGAAGTCCGCCACTACTGTCTGTGCCCCTGGCCTGTGGATCACCTCGAAATTAAATGGCTGGAGGGTGAGATACCAATGGGTGATCTGTGCATTGGCATCCGTCATGCAGTGGAGCCACTGGAGGGGCGCGTGTTCCGGACAGAGAGTGAAAGGGTGCCCCAGCAGGTAGTATCAGAGGGCAAGGACTGCCCACTTGATGGCAAGACACTCCTCAATTGTGCTGTACTTGCTTTCGCACATTGACCATTTCCTGCTGATGTACAGCACGGGGCGCTCCTTGCCCTCCACCTCCTGGGACAAAACGGCCCCCAGCCCTCTGTCCGATGCATCAGTCTGCAAAATAAAGGGGAGAGAGAAGTCAGGGGAGTGTAAAAGTGGCTCCTCACATAATGCAGCTTTTACCTCACAGAAGGTCTGTTGGCACTGCTCTGTCCACTGGATCTGGAGCCCCCTTTTCAGTGAGATCGGTTAGCGGGCTGGTGAAGTCTGAATAATTGGGTAGAAACCTACGATAATAGCCAGCCAGCCCCAGGAACCGTCTCGTCTCCTTTATAGTCTTGGGCCTCGGTCAGGCTGCAGTCTTGTTAATTTGGGGATGCACCTGCCCAATTGCACACTTTTTCGGGTTAGCTCTGAGGCCCGCTCACCTCAGCGACTTTAGAACGGCCTTCAGGTGTTCCAAGTGCCACGGCCAATCATGGCTGTAGATTATATCGTCCAGATAGGCGGCCACATAGGCAACGTGAGGGCAGAGGACCCTGTCCATAAGCCGCTCGAACATGGCGGAAGCACCAAACAATCAAAAGGGAGCATGACAAATTGGTGTAAACCAAACGGTGTGGAAAAGACCGTTTTCTCTCGGGATAGAGGTGTCAAGGGGATCTGCCAGTATCCCTTTGTTAGATCCAGTGTCGAATAAAAGCAAGCAGCACCTAACCGATCAAGCAACTCCTCAATGCGAGGCATTGGGTATGCGTCATATTTAGACACTGCGTTGACCTTTCTATGGTCCACACAGAACCGGACCAACCCGTCGGTCTTGGGAACCAGGACCACTGGGCTGCTTCAGTCACTCTGGGACTCCTCGGTTATGCCCATTTCGAGCATGGCCTTGAGTTTGTCCCGAACCACCTTTTTCTTGTGTTCGGGCAAGCAGTAAGGGCGGCTACACACTACCACCCCGGGGGCATTTTGATGTGTTGTTCTATGAGGTGGGTTCGACCAGGAAGGGGCGAGAACATGTCAGAAAATTCCTTTTACAACTTGGCCACCTCCGTGAGTTGGGCCGGTGAGAGGTGGTTTCCACAAGGGATGGTCTTTTTCACCTCCAACCCCAACTCCGCCTTCTCCAGGACTGCCGACACCAATGCCACAGGGACCCCCTCATTCCAGCGTTTTAAAAGGTTGAGGTGGTAGATTTGCAATGCCCTGCCCTTATCCATTCGCCTCGCCTCATAGTCGACGTCCCCGACTCGCCGTGTGACCTCGAAGGGTCCTTGCTACTTGGCGACCAGTTTGGAGCTCAACGTGGGCAATAATACGAGCACTTTGTCTCCCGGCGTGAAAACTCTAAGGCATGTGCCCCTGTCATACAGCTGGATTTGAGGTCTGATTACAACTGGAATCCACCAAAGCATGATGTGTATCCCCTTGAACACTTAACGGTATGCGATACGTTCCAGCCCGATCGGGGGCGGTTTCTGGCATGGCAGGGATCCGGATTACAGCTTCCACCTCCCTTGTGGGGCTCTGACTTTTGGAAATGCTCCGATTCCCTGCCATGCTAGCACACTGGCCCAGGCTTTTCCTCTGCACTGGTGTTATGGGAGTCACTCACCTGAGGGGGAGACAACACAGACACGAGGGAGATGGGAGGACACCACAGATGTGACAGGCCGGCTGGGGAGGAGCCGGCCGCTGCTTCCGCCACAGGGGAACAGGGTAGGGAGGGGGACAAGAGACTGAGGGAAAAGGGAGGGGGGGGTGAAGCAAAGTGAGGGGAGCCACCTCCAGATGGTCCTCCGCCAGCTCGAAGCGCTGGCGATTATTGTTCTGAGGAGCGGCTGACCCGTTGCAGGATGGCTGGCTTTCCTCAGGTCAGCAGGGAGCTGCGCCTTGCCAGTCAGGAGCGGGAGGAGGCGCGCTGCTCCAGCGGCCACCCCCAGGCCTTGGCTGCTTGCTTGATGAGGGCGAGGAACGCTTCTGGATCGTCCTGCGGACCCATCTTTGTGGGGGTGCCGGCTGCAGTGGTCGACGTGCCGGAATGCCTGATGAACTTCCTGCTGGGCCAGCATCAAGGCTTCGAAGCATTGCTCTTGTTCCTTTCGGAGGGTGATCAGCGCTTGATGCTGGTTCTGCTGGGCAGTAGCGAGGGCAAAGATGAGCTCTTCGAATAGGGAGGACTCTGTGGGGTGGTTCCCTTCTGTGCTCCCGGGTTTTGGCACCACTGTAGCAATTCCAGATGTGGGTGGAGCACAGCAGGCGAGAGTTGTTGGCCACACACACATTTTGCTTATTTCAGCTTTTCAGTATTCACTCACTCAACACACACACATGCGTTGTGGTCGGGAGGGAGACCCTTTTCTCTGCTCTCACTCCTGTTATGCTCTGTCCCTGTAACAAACACACCCCCACACATTAATTGACAGCAGGTGGAGTGACTTAGCCACTTACCTTCCCTGACCCTGCCCTCCATTCACAGATTGCTGCTTGGCCACGCCCCTGCTGCCACACATGGCCTTGTACAGCAGATGCTCCACACAATCTAAAACTCGTAATAACAATCAGCTTGAAAAACATGATTTTGACCGGTCATTGTTGGAGCATTTTTGTTCTGAGACGTTTAATATTCATGTTCGGAATTTTCGTTTTAAGTTCAGCAAAGTCTGCAGAAGAGTCCAGTTTATGCAATTCCTGTTCAAGTTTTAGAGCGAAAGAAAGAGAAAAGGCGCTAACTTTTTTTTTTTTTCCTCTTAGTTGTTCCATCAGCGCTGAACTGTTAAAATGCAGTGTGTCATTTATTAATAAACCTCGTATTCAGTGATGGGAATAATGGCGTTAGAAATAAACGGTGTTTTTTTTTTTTAGTAACAAGTAATCTATCTAATTTTTACATCGTTATAACGCTGTTCCCGTTACTTACAATAAAATATTATGCGTTACGTTATTAAAGCTGTTTTCATCTGGCACGCTGCTCTGCTTTAGTGTGACGCAGGGGAGACGTGAGACAACGGCACAGTTAGCCAATCAGAGTAGATTTGGACAACATACGTAGGTAGGCCACGCCTACTGCACTACTGCGCACACTTTCAATCAGAAGACAC
>JAPEIY010000017.1:14745641-14756679 GCA_026122135.1 Cathorops aguadulce | reverse complement strand
TAAAAAAAAAAATCCAGATCGGCTCGCAATTGGCTGTCGCTGCGGTCGCGCCGCTGCTCATTTGCATAAAGTTCAGCCTCTCTGAACTTTCTCGTTGCTCGCATCGCGTCGCGTCGCTCACTGCCGCCGGTCGCCTCGGTCGCCCCTTGTCGCCAGCTTTCATTGAAAATGAATGGCAGCTGGTCGCCTCGCTCGCTCAAGTTGCTTTTGGTGTGAACGCACAGAGCATTTTTTTTTTGCCAAAAAGTTTGTTCAGCAAAGAGATTTTCACCCTTCTACTAAGTGTAGGTTAGGGCTGTAACAGATGAGTGCACATGGCTGTTTAGTTTTAGGCGGGTCAACAGCTGATTGCCAGAGATGAAATGACTGTTGCTGGGTTGCCTCAAATCATGTGGTTAAGTCTCCAGGTAAACAGCCATGATGTAAAAACACATGCAAGGTTAAGGTACATGCAATAAGACTTTTTGCTATGGAAAGGAAGTAGTTCATCTTCTATTTGTCTTGTCCTTTTTTTGTTGCATATGGTCTTTTTATTAATGTGTAGAATAATCTAAGAAAGCAGGTTTTGGATATATGATGGTTATTGGGCTTATTGTTTCTATTTAAAGCACCATTATAGGAGAATTGGTGTCTCTTGCTCCTGGGCTCCCCCTGTGGTTGAGTGTAATTCATTTTTATGCCACTGTTATAAATGCAAGTTGCACTTTGAGCTCACCTCATGGACAGCTATGCATGTGCATTTATTTACAAGCTGAAGGATATGGAATGGCAGAAGCCAAAGAACAATGTAGGCTGACAAGGGAGAGTAATATTATAGGATTTTACACATGACTGCATAGTTTTGTGACATTGGAGGTGAGCACAAACAAAGGATGGCAACGTTTTAGTTTTGCTGAAAGTGTTTACATTTCCAGGCCATATACATTAAGTGACTTAAATCTGGAGCATGTGTAATCAACACATTGCACATGGTGTAGATTGGGCAGTGTAATCTAAGCTGGCTGAGAAATTTATCAAGTTGTAGGCTTTCAAGGCTTATTTTGCATGAGCTTTACAAACACTGGTGAAAGGTTTTGGTGCAAGGAGTTTATTTACATGCTAGCTTAAGACAGGACTGAAGTTGGATGACTGTAGCAATGTAGACTGTGGGTGGAGCACAGGAAGACGGCAGGACAACTGAGTTCCAGAAACTATTTGACACTTTTCAGTCGTCAAACACAGTCACACACAGACGCACGCGCACACGCATCAGTTGTCTGGTCGGGAGAGAGCTCCGCTCTGCTTCTCTCTCTTTAGAGAGGGCGCAGTCACTGGGAAGACACAAACGCGCATTAATTCACATCAGGTGTAGTGAATCTGCCACTTACCTTCCCTGGCTCCACCCTCCTGTCACAGACTGACACTTGACCACGCCCCGCTGCCACATACCCCCACCACCCGACTCAGGCCGGGCAGTGAATCTGTCACTTATCTTCCCTGGCTCCACCCTCCTGTCACAGACTGACGCTTGGACTAAAATAAAGCGGTACCCTCGTTTTGACCGATCTAATGGCCTGATGAGATCCATCCGCATTCTTTCGAACGGGGTCTCGATTAATGGAAGAGGGGGCAAAGGCGCTTTTGGAATGGCCGCTGGACTTACTAACTGGCATTCGCGGCATGCCGTATACCACCTACGAACATCGCCACGAATCCCCGGCCAATAGAATCGGGCCATTATTTGGGCTAGTGTTTTATCCTGCCCTAAGTATCCAGCCATGGGATTAAAGTGAGCCGCCTGGAATATCAATTCCCGACGGCTCTTTGGAATTAAAAGCTGTGTCACAGTCTCTTTGGTTTGAGTGTCCTGCGTCACTCGGTATAATCTATCCTTAATAATAGAAAAATAGGGAAAGGTCAGAGTGGCGTTCGGCAAATGGGGAGGATTCCATGGGGCTGTTCTCTGTGCTCCTATCCCGGGTTTCAGCACCACTGTAACGAACTAACGTGTGGGTGGAGCACAGAAGACGGCAGGACAGAACTGAGTGTACAGAAACTCTTTATTCTAGACACTTTTCAGTCGTCTATCAAAACACTCTCAGCCACACACACACATCCAGTGTCTTGTTGGGGAGAGAGCCCCGCTCCACTGCTCTCTCTCTCCTTATAAAGGGCACAGTCACTGGAAAGACAAACACAGATTAATCAACATCAGGTGTAGTGAATCTGCCACTTACCTTCCCTGACTCCGCCCTCCTGTCACAGACTGATGTTTGACCACACCCCCGCTGCCACAATCCCTTTGTCAAATCCAGTATCAAATAAAAGCGAGCAGCATCTAACTGATCGAGCAACTCATCAAATGTGAGGCATTGGGTATGCATCGAATTTAGACACCTTTATTGACTTTTTTTTGAGTCCACACAGAACCGGACTGACCCATCAGTCTTGGGGACTAAGACCACTGGGTTGCTCTAGTCACTGTGTGACTCCTCGATTATTCCCATTTTGAGCATGACCTTGAGTTCATCCTGAACCACCTCTTTCTTGTGTTTTGGGCAAGTGGTATGGGTGGCTATGCACCACCACCCCTGGGGGTGTCTCAGTGTGGTGGTCTATGAGGTGAGTTTGGCCAGGAAGGGGTGAGAACACATTGGAAAACTCTGCTTGCAACCTGGCAACCTCTGTGAATTGGGCCAGTGAGAGGTGGTCTCCACAAGGGACTGGAATGGCTCAAGTGGTTATTTTTATCTCTGGCTCCAGCTCCACCCTCTCTGGAACTACTGATGCCAGTGCCACATGGACCCCCTTGTTCCAATGTTTTAATAGGCTGGCGTGGTATATCTGTAGCGCCCCGCCCATATCCATTTGCCTCACTTCATAACTGACATCCCCAGTTTGCCATGTGACCTCAAAGGGCCCTTATCAAGTAATTTTGAGCTCGAAGTGGGTAATACTTTTATCTCTTGGTATTCTCTATTGTGCACACCCCTGTTGTACAGCTAGGCCTGGCGTTCTTGTGCCTGCTGCAAATTCTCCTGAGTTAAGTGACTCAGTGTATGGAGCTTTGTGTGCAGGTCAAGAATGTATTGAATTTCATTTTTACTGTTTGAAGGTCCCTCCTCCCAATTTTCCCACAGCACATCCAAAATGCCACAAGGCTTACGCCTATATAATAATTTGAATGGGGAGAACCCCATAGAGGGCTTGCAGGACCTCTTGTACTGTGAATAACAGGGGCCCGAGCCATTTATCCCAATTACGTGTGTCTTCGCTTACAAACTTGCGGATCAAGTTTTTAAGAGTTTGGTTAAGCTGTTCGACCAAACCATCTGTTTGTGAGTGATAAACACTGAATTTACAAAGTGTGTGTGACATGAATGGTGTGCCTTGGTCAATCAGGATTTCTTTGGGAATCCCAACTCTGGAGGTAATTTTAAACAGTGCTTCTGCCACATTGCATGCAGAAATGTTACACAACGGGACTGCTTCCAAGTATCATGCTGCATAGTTCACTAGGACTAAAATAAAACAATATCCTCATGTCGACCAATCTAATGGCCTGACAAAATCCATACCAATACTTTCGAAGGAGGTCTTGATCAGGGGAAGGGAGCGCTTTTGGAGTGGCTACTGGATTCACCAGCTGGGATTCACAGCATGCTGCACACCACCTATGGACATCCCTGCAAATCCCTGGCCAATAGAACCGGGCCATTATTTGGGCTAGTGTCTTATCCTGACCTAAGTGTCTGGCCATAGGATTAAAGTGCGCCACATGGAATACAAGTTCTCTACAGTTCTTTGGGATTAACAACTGAATTATTTGCAGAGTCGAGTCTCATGTTTGTTCTAAAGGGAAATCCTTGAGGGAATCCCAGAGAGAGAGAGAGAGAGAGAAAGAGGGAGAGGAGGGGTGGGTCCCTCCCCAGGAGGGGTGGGTCCCTCCCCAGGAGGGGTGGGTCCCTCCCCTCTCTCCCTATTGCTCTGACATGGTGCTGATGTGGATGACTCAGACGGCTTCTCCGGACAATGCCACACTGGGATCCCTCATGACGTGCTACTGCAGGACCCACCCACTACTACACGCTCCATTAAACATTTAAACCCCAGCCAATCTATCCCTAGAATCAGTGGGTGGGTGAGGCACAGGCTAACCACTGCCTCTACACTATGTCTTTTGTTCCCCAAAATTGAATGTGACAGGACACTAGTGGATATTGGTGAACATCTGCATGCACACACAAAACCTTCACCAATCTTGCTTCCCCAATGCTTCACCTTGAATCAGGCTTTGGTGGATTGAGGTCTGATGACAGCCGGAATCCATCAATGCGTGATATGTATCCCCTTGAATACTCATTGGTATGTGATACACTCCAGCCTGATTGAGCACAGTCTTTGGCATGTTAGGGATCTGGACCATGGCCCCCACCTCCATTGCTTGGCACTGGTCTTGGAAATGCCCAGGCTCCCTGCAACGCCAGCATATTGGCACAGGCTTCAACTCTGCACCGGCGATCCAGGGATTGCTCACCTGAGGGGGAGAAGACACATAAGGGGGAGGACACCAAGGGCTCAGCAAGCCGGCTAGGGGGGGGGGTTGGCCCCTATTTCTGTGGTGTGGGGATGGGAAGAGGGGGTAGTGAGGGAGAGAGAAAAAAGGCAGGATGTCTGACCACCTCGAGAGTCAGCGCATGGAAGCACTGATGGTGCTGTTGCGGGGTGTGGCCGACATGGCTCGCTTCAGGTCAGTGTAGTTAAGCCAGCTGTCTCCAGGGAGCTGTTGGATGGTGATCTGGGCTTCTATGGACGGGAGCGGCAAAAGTTGAGCTGCTCATTGCTCAACCAACCACCCCCACGCCTCCGCTGCTTGTTCAAAGAGTTTGAGGAAGGCCTCCAGGCCATTGTGAGGCCCCATCTTTGTGAGAGTAATGTGGAGAAGGGCTGTGGATATAGCGGCCGAGGACCCCACAGATATGAGCAAGTGCTTGAATGCCTGGCGATCTCCCTGTTGAGCCTGCAGCAAGACCTCAATGCGCTGTTCCTTGAGCAGGGCGATCAGCGCTTGGGATTGACTTTGCTGAGCGGCGGCGAGGGCATGAACGAGGTCTTTGAAAGGGGAAGACTCCATGAGTGGTCCAGTTCAGTGTCCCAGGTTTTGGCACCAGTGTTGTATTTCCCTGAGGGTGGTTGGAACATTGAAGTACAGACAGGCAGGTAATTATGTTCAACACAGTCTTTATTTTTGGCTTTTTTGCTTAATCAGTATGACTCATCTCTCTCTCTCTCACACACACACCCCACCCCACATCAATTGACAACAGGTGTGATCACTTTGCTACTCACCTTCCCTGGCCCCACCCACCATTCACAAACCAAGGCTTGACCCCGCCCCTGCTGCCACAGGCATGTTCAAAATAATAGCAGTGTGGAGATTAATTCAAGAATTTATTCATTCTGTGAAACAACAGGTGTCATTAATTGTCCTTTATTAAGGAAGAAGGGAAGCAAATGTTTCACACATTGTTATAAAAGATATTTCCTTCTGAATTGCTAAGTAAAACGGGCCATTCCATTGTTTGGAGGAACAACGTAATTTGATTAAAAAGTTGATTGGAGAGGGGAAAATGTATAAAGAGTGCAGCAAATTATAGGATGCTCAGCTAAAATGATCTCAAATGCTTTAAAATGGCAACAAAAAACCAAAAACACCTGGAAGAAAACAAGCAACTACTGTTAAAACAGACTGATGAATAGTCAGAATGGCAAAGATTCAGCCAATCAATCATCACCTCCAGAAAGATCAAAGATGATCTAAAATGACCTGTCTGTTACAGTCAGAAGACGTTTGATCGAAGCTAAGCTATCAGCAAGAAGCTCATAAAGCACCATTGTTGAAAAAAACGGCATGTGCAGAATTGGTTAAAAACTTGCCAAGGAACACATCGATTGGCCCAAAGCAAAACGGCATAACATTCTATAGACTGACGAGAGTAAAATTGTTCTTTTCAGGTCTAGTGGTCATCGACAGTATGTCAGACAACCCCCAGGTACTGAATTCAAGCCACAGTACACTGTGAAGACAGTGAAGCATGGTGGTGCAAAACTCATGGTTTGGGGATGTTTTTCATGCTGTGGTGTTGGGCCTATTTATCAAACACCAAGGATTGTGGATCAGTTTGAATACATCAAAATACCTGAAGAGATTGCTGTTGTATGCCAAAGAGGAAATACCTCTGAAATGGGTGTTTCCAATAAGATAATGACCCCAAACACACGAGTAAGTAAGCAACATCTTGGTTCCAGACAAAAAGGATTGAGGTAATGGAGTGGCCGGCTCAATCCTTTGACCTCAACCCCACTGAAAACTTGTGGGGTGATTCATTAAAAATGCAGTTTCTGAAGCCAGTCCCAAAAATTCACAAGAACTGTGGAATGTAGTGAGTTCATCCTGGGCTGAAATACCTGTTTATAGGTGCCAGAAGTTGGTTGACTCGATGCAGTGCAGATCTGCGGCAGTTATCAAAAACAATGCTTATGCAACTAAATAGTTCAGTTTGAGTTTGAAGAGAAAAAAGTTGACACTGCTTTTTTTTTTAACAAATTGATATTCTTTTTCTTTGCTTCCTGTAAAAGGATAATGCAGACTTGATGAAATTTGTTAATGCTTTGATTTGGAGTTGAATGTGTAATGTTTCCATGACATTTGAAATATGAAAATAAAAGCTATTAAAAATATTTCACTTTTTTAATGCACCGTTATTTATTTGAACACAACTCTAAGTCTGATTTGTATCCCAATGTAATAGTGTAAGAAAGAAATTCTTTAATCACCTTGAGGAGAGAAATGAGGAGGTTCTGAATCATGCCGTGGCCATCATGGAAGCCAAGAAAAAGAAGCTGAAGTTTGAACTGGATCTCCACCTCCATCTCCATCAGCCTCGAACCAAAAGGATTGAGATGGACATTTACAATGTCCGAGCAGGTGTGAAGGCATTCTGTTATTTGAACATTTGGTTTATATTTTGAATGTGATCATTTGAAAACCTGTTGTCTGTGAACTGTCTGTATGGTGTTTCCAGCTGAACTGATCTTACATAAAGATCGTGTAGATAGACACTGCAACGGTGTTCTACAGGCTCTAGCTGATTTCCGAACCGACTTCGACAACCTCCAGGTCACGCAGCACAATAAAAATGAAGATTTTCATGCTAAAATTTCCAGCATGGAGGAGATGTTATACACTGCTACCAAGTCTGACATGTAAGTGCTTGTGTACTAGTAACAAGAATATAAAATTGATTTGGTTGTTCAGTAATACACTTGTTTTTATGTTCCATGTTTTATCAGTACTTTTGTTTGTTAACAGGCTGGTGAAACGTGGTGATTCACTACAAATCAGCTTAGCTGAACATATGAATGACTTTCAAGAATTACAGAGGCAATTCAGACAAAACATGGAGATCAGATTTGAGGGCCTTAGAGAGGCCAGTGCACAATTAATGAAGCATTTCAAGTATGTTCATAATTTTTCTTCTTTTACTCTGTCCATATCAGGAAACAAATCTGTAACCATTTCCTTTTCTTTAAAGGCTTTTTTCTGAAGGAGGTAATTTTACCCCAAATGAGATTGAGCAATACAGAAAGCAGCTAGAGAAGGTTGCTAAAAGCATCGACTCAGCTGATGAGGCGCTAATGCTGGACATGGAGTGTGCAGAATCCAAATGCCTGGACCAGGTACAGTACAAAATATGCAGTAGGCAAGGGCTGATAATGCTAGTAAATGATAAATGTCTACTAAATTATTTACTAAATACGAAATGATAAATGTAAACAATAAAACTGATGGTTTTCTAATCTGGTCAGGCAAAAGATGCAATCAGGAAGTTTGAAGAGAAGCTCCAGTTTCTGAAAGTGGATCTAATATTTCTTGAGAAAATCCAAGGATTACTCACAAACACCCAAGTCCAGATTAAATCAGAGGTATGTTAAACGGTTTGTTGGCTCTTGGGAATTCTCTACCACCAGCATTAGTCTAACGATATATGCCAACAGGCCATGAAGAGCAACGCTCACAAAAAAAAGATCAACAAAGTGATGAGTGAACTGAAAGATAAGCTTGATGCCTGCACCCAACTCGGTCTGGATAACAGGGTAAATTCTGTTTACAGTGATCACAAGCATGCCTTATGTATGGAAAGTATAAAGTATGTAATTCTAATGTATATACTTAAAATGAATGCATTACAGGTAACATCTGGTGACATTTTTGGTTTAACATCTTCCCTGATAGAAGAACTGAGAATGAGAAGTCAGTATCTGGACTGTTATCTGGTATGGTAGCGCACAAGTACTCATTAATAGTCTGTATTAAAGTCGGTTCTATGAAGATGATGAGCATAATGATTGTGGCCATCTCTGTCATCATTATCATCTTCATTGCCAGTATTTATTTCTTGACTGCAGGACCTTTCTATGGCTGTTCCACTGCCTGACACACCTCTGCAGGGGGCATTTGCTGTGGCTGCTCGTAAATGGTCCCATAAGCAGGAGAAAATGGGAAGCCCAGCTACGGATCCCCTTCTCCAGCCAAGCAGAATGGGAAGTACCTTCATGGATGACAAGGCTGTAGAGGTGATCAGAGGACTGCAAAGGTAAAGAAAAACACACACACACACACAAAACTGCAAAACAGCTTGACAAAATTTGCAAGATATTTGTTCACATTTATGTGATTTAAAAAATAGACACTACTAATTCACCAACAACTAATGCATCTCTTAACTTCTGCTTGGTAATTTCTAATCTCCAGTACTGCTTTTTTCTAAAGCGTTTCACCATTTCGGTAATGCCCATCCACAAGGAGCACAATGCTTTTTCAACTCACAATGAAACTGAAAACAGGAAGTGGTTCAAGACACACATTACACAATACTTTTTTTTTCCTTCCTAAATTTCAGGATAAGCAAACCTCAAACCTGCCAAGATGTCAGTGTAGGTCTTAAAGCGACAAAGTCAGCAACAGTAACAGGTACACCAATGTTTTCTTCAATCCTTCTCTTTAAGAATGAGTGGCTTGCTTACTATGAGTTTCATAGCAAGTTCAGTTTCAGTGTGTAACATTAATTGTTTAGATGCACACCAGTAGTCTGCTAGTCAAAGCAATATATGATCATACTAGAAAAGCACTCGGAGAGCACAGACCTCCGCCAAGAATCCTTTAAAAAAATTCGGGATCCAGAAGGTGATCCGGATCACCGCCAAAATGTAATGGATTGTTACTTGTGCCCAGTCACACCTCTGGAAAAAAATTTCAGAGCAATCCGTTCATAACTTTTTTTTTTTTTCCGTAATGTTGCTAACAAACAAACCAACGCTACCGAAAACATAACCTCCTTGGTGGAGGTAATAAAGGCCTTTTGTGCTTGTTTAGGCATGGCCACTTCTGCAAAGCTTAGATACTCAAACATGAGTAGGGCGTAGAGAAATGTCTGGCTCTTTTAAATTCCTATATGAACAGTCCCTACTGTGCAATGGATATAATACACCTGGTAAAATCCTCTTTCTTGATTAAGTCCACTTTTATGTAGTACATACCGTATATGACCATAGTGCAGGCACTGAACAGATTTTAGTCATGTTCCTGCAAACAGCAGCTAGTGTATGCAGTGAAAGGTTTTGAATTCTGATGATTAATATGTTACTGTAGGTTTTGTGCTTCAACAAACCAGTGGAGCCCAAGCCTGTTGGACCAGTCGCAGTCTCACTTGCACAACAAACTCAGACGTTTGAGATACCGGCGGCTTTACAAAAGGTTATTGGATGCAAATACTCAGTGGAAGCACTAACATCCATGTGGAAAAGGCATTGATTTGGCAATAACATTGGTAGTTCATGGCATACATATAGGTGCTTCTCCTTGGTGGTGGATAACTGGGATCCAGTGCTGTCCTCCTTTCTTTGCATTTATATGACGCAGCTTGCATATTAAAGTCTGCTGTATATGAGCAACATGTGCGTTTTCACTTGCTTATGTGTTTTATTTATTTTTTTGGCTTTAAAATGCTCTCAGGATGAAGTTGAATATTCACTTACTGCAAATATATATATTTTTTGTTAACTTGGATTATATCGCCATCCATATTCCCTAGATACTGCATCAGAAAAAATCCACAGATGAGATCCATGACAGCTTCCACAAGCTGATGAGTGAACTGAACAAAGCAGAAGCGCCTTATTCCCTCAGCTTGGCCAATAGGCTTTATGGAGAGAAGACCTACAAATTTGTGGAGGTAAGATGTCTGGATACATAGATGTGCAAAATGACCTTTCTACAGTACACATTATACACCATGATGGAGCTTTGCTTTTGAAATATGTGATATCGCAACAAATGGTCTACTCACCTAGATGTACCACCCCGAAGGACCAGCTGATAATGACACATTTGAAGTTTGGCCTGGGTTGCTTTAAAAAAAAAATCACCAGAATTCACTGATGATTAATTCTTTAATGATCTGCAGAAGTAAGGATTTAACTTTTATTTCAGTGTGTTTTGTAGTCATGAAAGTGTTCTGGATTTTCCCGTAATTCCGGATTTTTAGATTTTCATGAAAGTTCCTCTGAATTTTTTTCTGCTAATGACAAGTCTTCCGGAAATACCTGGAAATCTGGATATTTGACAACTCTTGAAAATCTCCGGTTTTCCAAATGGAGAAATTTATTTTTTGGATTTTTCGCGTTCCTAGACGTGGCGTAATACTTTGCGTCATCCTTGCGTGGGCGCAGTCCTTAAATAGCCTAAACATAGTTCATTGACTAAAGACAGGTGTTCTTTGTTAACGGCGCGCGTGCCGGAGCTCGTTAGGCGAGGCTGCAGGTGCATGTACTAAGGCGCGCAGGACTGACACCTTTCTGTGCAAGCGCAACACAATCACACTAGAAAGCATGTTCAAGCTGCCAGTGTAGCTGCCAGTTATGAGTATTTTCTCTTGTGTTAATAATTCGCCATGTCAAAACAAGCAAAACTTTCCTCCTCCTTTCGACGTGAAGAGAG
>JAPEIY010000017.1:14519139-14529775 GCA_026122135.1 Cathorops aguadulce | reverse complement strand
TGGGATAGGCTCCAGCTTGCCTGCGACCCTGTAGAACAGGATAAAGCGGCTAGAGATAATGAGATGAGATGAGACAAGCTGCAGATGCAAACGAACACAATACTCATGGCCTTGACCAGTCTACCACACCATAGGGATTTAAAAAAAAATGTACATTGCAGCTTGTAAAAAAAATACCCAGTTCAGAATAACTTGATAAAATATATTACGTCAGCATGCAAAACACTATAGAATGAAGTTACTTAATTCAACATGGTCTTGGCTAACTCATTACAGCATACGATAACGCTGCAGGTGCTGGAGTTAGAATAATGTACTTTTTGAACTGGCCTGTGATTTAACAGAAAACAACCTTCAGTATAAACACAATGTCTTTACTGTATTTTACTGTGATCATTCATAAATCAATTTATTACTTTTAACCAAATTAACTTCATTTACTCTACTGAAAATCAATATACTTTGCTTTGAATTAATATATAATCAGCATAAAATGAAAGTGTGATTTCATTAGTACGTGTGTATGCATTTATATGAATCAATATACAGTTATTACATTAAGGCGTGTGTTTACATATAAATCAAAATACAATCATTATAAACCAAATTACTGTTTATATGATGGCATCAAGGAATGTGGGCATGGGTATGTATATATGTGTGTGTGGTTACATTAAGGGTATAAAAATCTCATTATCTGAGTTACTGTAGTCTTTTCGCCAGCTCAAACCAGTCTCACCGTTCTCTCTCGACCTCTCATCAACAAGGCATTTCCATGCATGGAACTGCTGCTCACTGGGTTTTGTTTGGTTTTTTTCTTCTTATTGCAAAATTCTGAATAAACTCGAGAGACTGTTATGCATGAAAACCCCAGGAGATCAGATCAGTCCTTCTGACACCAACAATTATGCCAGTCAAAGTCAGCAAGATCATATCCCCCCTGTAACGTTGATGTGAACAGAACCCGAACTGCAGGCCTGTTTCTGTACGATTTAATAAATTGCACTGCTGCCACACGAACGGCCGATTAAACAATTGCATGGTGTTCCTAATAAAGTGTTCAGTGAGTGTAGATTTGATATATTTCACAGTAGATTTGTGTTTAGAGTCTTGTGTACTGTGGTCAGAATTTATTCCAGCTGTGTTTGTCAAGGTTTTTTTTTTTTTATTTACATTTTTTTGTAAGAAAGGAGTTATATTTACCTCCGCCAAGGAGGTTATGTTTTCGGTAGTGTTGATTTGTCTGTTAGCACCATTACGGGAAAAGTTACCAACAGATTGCTCTGAAATTTTTTCCAGGTGTGAGACTGGGCACAAGTAACAATCCATTAAATTTTGGCAGTAATCCGGATCACCTTCTGGATCCTGGATTTTTTTTTTTTTTAAAGGATTCTTGGCGGAGATCTGCGCACTCAGAGTGCTTTTCTAGTTTAGGAAATGCCACAAGACAGATACATAAACGTTTTCGTTTGGTACAGGCTAGCTTTGGGTCTGATTTGGAAGTAACAGCTGGTTGATTCTGGCAGATTGGCAATCCTGCTACAGATAAAACGTGATCACAAATATTCACTAAACCCGCATTCAACACCAAATACCAAGTGTGAACAGCTATCCGTTTTGGATACGGATATTTAATACCTAGTCGGAACAGGGCCTAAGAAACAAGACCATACCTGAATATATGATATAACTCAGGCTGGAAAACATCATGCGTTTTTCTCTCAGATGTTAGGTGTGCAAGGTGCCAGTGAGACATGTCCTGGTGAGAATGCGCGGCAGCTCGCCAAGGTGGTATGTGCTACCGTGCTGGCAGGGGAAATATCGCTCATGGCTGCTCTTGCTGCTGGACAGTTAGTCAAAAGTCACATGACACATAATAGGTAAGTAGTGCTTTCAGTTTGAGTTAGTGTGAATTTACAGAACTTAAGAATTCCAAAATGAACCCAAGTGATGATGAACTAAAGACTTATTTTATATTTTTTAGGTCAAAAGTTAATTTACAGGGTACACCACAAAGCTGTACAAAACAGGCACCTTGAAACTTAGAGGCCTAACGTGGGGATGACGTAAGCAGCACAAAAGGAAAAAGACTCAAAAGAGGAAGGTGGAAAAAAAAGAAACACCAGATATATTTGAGTACTTTTACTAATGAGTAAAAGTCAAATGAATGGTCGAAACCAAAAATATTTCCAACACCCAGTCCAGGGGAAAAATGCTTTCATTCTCATTTATGGAGTGCCACAATCATCTCAAAGACTGCTGAAATAACAAAATTAATAAATCATCCTGTAATGTTTGGATATTTTACTTTAAACCTCTCAGACCTGATGCTGTTTCTGATGCTGTCAGTGTTTGCTGGATGTACTCAGGACATAAATTATTATTTTTTTTTCCATGTTTCACTATTTATAGAAAAATAAAACATGAGGCATATTCTTTGGTACACAGAATGTCAACTGATCAACATGGAGGGCAATCACTAATTCTTAGACATTTTTCTTTTGTTAGAATTATCTTAAACTGCCAACTTCAGCCTTCTGCCATTATTCCCAGTTATGTTTATCTGAATGCATGTGGGTATTATGATGATTTGCAAAGGTTTTGTTGAAGGGAAGATTCCAAACGCACAGCTGTTTCTCAAAAGTTGCTATAAATGGCCTGAATGACATCAGTTAGCTGTTGCTTGCATGTGGAAATCCAGCAAGAACGGTGTATGTGCACTGAACATGTACAGTAACATATGCCACCTTATGTACTGCCCATGCACATGGAACTTTTGTTACTTAACTGGCTCTGCTTGTGGTACAACTAATTGTGAATACTGTCCTCCCCCACATATGACTCATTTTTCTAGAGAAAAGACAATATAAAATGTTTTAATTAAAACACAAAATAGAAATTTATTTTAAAAAATGCAATTTATTTTTTTTTCTGATGCACTGTTACATATGATCAGTTAATACAGAATTAGTTGTTCATATATAATTTCTATATACAGTATAATAACCCTAAATCAAAAAACCTCAGACTCAAAACGCAATGATTTGAAGAAAGAGTTACACTTTATAACCAAATGTATGTGGACACCTGACCACAACACCCATGTGTGGTTGTTGAACATCCCATTCCTGCTTTAGTCCCCCTTTGCTGTTATAATAACCCATCCTCTTCTGGGAAGGCTTTCCATTACATTTTGGAGTGTGGCTTTGCCCATTCAGCCACAATAGGTGTTGAAGTCAGGCACTGATCTGGGTTGCAACTAGTGTTCCAATTCATCCCCATAGGTGTTCAGTGTGGTTGAGGTCAGGGCTCTGTGCAGGACACTGGAGTTCTTCCTCTCCAGTCTTGACAAACCATGTCTTCATGGAGCTCACTTTGAGCACAGCAACACCATCATGCTGGAACAGGTTTGGGCCTCTTCGTTCGAGCGAAGGGAAATTGTAATGCTACAGTATACAAAGACAACCTAGACAATTGCATCATTCCACATATATGGCAGCAGACTGGGGAAGAACCACATATGGGTGTAATGGTTAGGTGTCCACAAACTTTTGGCCATATCATGCACTGTTGCATGTAAGGAATAAAACAAGACAGGATGAGCTATTATAGGAAAACAATCAATCGACAGGATAGTGTGATGCAGCCTGACCACAGTCACAAATAATGTACTATAACAATTTGCCAGCTATTAACATTGATTATTCTATATTTGAAACTTAATAGATTTGTGCTGAGACTATTGTGCACTGTCGTCAAGTTCATTACAGCTATTTGTCAAGGAGTTATTTTTCAGTCTTGAAACTCTGACAACTCGTTATACAGTAACCATTTATTTATTTTAAATGCAACACGTTTTTTACTTCCATCTCTTTTTGTTTGCAAGATCATTGAAAGCAAATGTGATTAGATGAGCAAATCCTGCACAAAATGCCATGCAATTAAATGACTGTAGAAGTAAGGCATTCCTTTATTTAGGAAATTACATAAGATGGACAAGTATACTTTAAGTACTGTCTAGTGTTGGGTCTGATTTTGAAGTCTGAGCAGTATCTGAAATCCATAAAACTGAACAGATTTGTTGGTATCTGAATACATGATACAACTCAGGCAAGAAAAAAAATTATGCGTTGTGTCAATAAAATTTAAGAATAGTGCTGTGTTACAGACAACCGATAATTGAGGTCACCTGTGCCAATATGCATCCAAATTAACTTAAAATCAAATATACAAATAACCCTAAAATCACAAACTCAATTAAGCAACAGTTATATACTCTGAGTGAACATGAAGTGCTGAAGTCTCATTCAAATGCATTTCAGAAAGTATTTGAATAATGAGGCAGTGCAAGGTTGGCATGTTATTTGAAGGCATCTTACGTTAGCAAAGACAGACAGACACTCACCTCACCAGAGTGTGCACTGGCCAATCAGCTCACCCTGCATCACATCTCACCAGGATCGGGGCAGCTGATTGGCTGAGACTCTTTGGGACTCTAGACCTGCTGAAAGAACGTAGTGCCTCTCTCTCTCTCACACACACACACACACACGCGATAGTGCAAGTCCTGCAGAAGTCTAATCGCCAGCAGCACCAGCAGTAAATCTTTTGGCACTCTACTGATAATTGGCTTGCTGGCTTTGGCTCAATGTATGACTGGTGTAAAGTTACATTAGAGTAGAGAAGGTGATTCAAATGTCTTTAAGAATTTGTTTATAAACAATTATCTGACATAAATCCACAACATTTTACGTGTTAAAACGTCTTGCTTCGCAAACATAAAAAAGTTGCCCAATTAACAATAACACTGTAAATTACACCATAAAGCCAGAAAATATTTATTCACATCCTCATACATTTTAATCATTAAAGAGTACTATAAACATATGATATACTTGCTTACTGCATATTCACAATAAATTTGTCAAAAAAAAAAAAGCATTCTGGAAAGTTCAGCGGTGCATATTAACAGGCACTATAATCTGTATATTTCATACATACCACCCACTATAAAAAAAAAATCATTCATACATATGATTATCATTTGGCAACGTGTAAACTGATTGTAAAGCAACGCTTTTATAATTAGTGCAAATATGAACATTAACACAGATTTCTCTGTAGTTAACAAAATTATGCCTTACAATAAGGTGAACTCAGAATTCACACTTTGAGCACAGACTACAACAAACACTTCTTGTATATGATTAAAGTTATTCGGTCAAATAAGGCTATAGATAAATATGATGCATTTTATTCTGATTCAATGAAATCATGAAATGACCAGGAAATATCTGGTAAATATACTTATGCCTTGTGTATAACATAAGGGCATATCTAAAATGGATGCTCAAAAGGAAGGTAGTTCTGTATTATTTGGTGAAATGCTTTACAAAACATTTACAAAAGTGGATCTAAATCTTTCCCAAATGTTTTTTTTTTTTTACAGTGACAGTATAGTCATAGTGCTATCCAGTTCTTCAATCTCTGTATCTTGCATGTTTTAACCTCTACCACATGCATGTACACAAAGTTATATACATACAATTAAGACAGAGGGCACTAAAAGAAAAGTTTTTATTTAAAGCTCTTCACATTCTCTATCGATCAAAGCAGAGAACTTGTACCCCATACAGGAAAACTACATAAGGCCTAAAGAAACCTGTTCTAACTGAGAAAGTGTTTCATTAAAGGCATTCAAGTTTAGTGTTTAAATTTTAATAAAGACATGACTCAATGTGCAAGTAATATGAATACATTTTTTTTTTTTTTACAAAAGACATAAGTAAACACTAACACTTACAAAAGTCAAAGCAGACAAAAACCACCAGTAACCATGCCCTCAACACGAACAAGGACTGTACCGTATATGCAGTCATTGTGTAAAATGAATACCGTGAGATTTTCTGGAATCCTGTATAAGAACATTGATATTCCTGATCCAGAACACTGCATTTCATGACTGCTGGATAAAAGATTCCTGGGTAACGTAGCTCTGTGACTCTCTTGCCCTGATTGAGATTTAGTGTGTGTAGGGATGGATAAGGCCTCTTATGGACATGTTTATGGGACGATGGCAGATGGCACAGGGCAGGCAACCTATAAGAAAATGTACAAACCCAAATCAGAAAAAAGTCTGGACGGTACGTTGAAATTCAAATCAAAACGGAAAACAATTTGTAAATCTTTGACCTGTATTGTACGCAAAACAATACAACAGCACATTGACTGTTTACTTCAAGAATTTTAGGGGTTTTTTTTTCCCCCATAAATACTTTTCAATTTTGATTCTTGCAACACATTGCAAAAAGTTGGGACAGTAAAGCATTTACCACTTTGTAATGTTCTCATTCCTTCCTACAACACTTAAAAGATGTTTAGGGGCTAAAGACACCAAATGAAGAAGTGTTTCAGGTGTGGGGTTTTTTTGGTGGTTTTTTTTTTGGTCCCATTCTTCCTGGAAACAGGTCTTCAGGTGTGCAACAATACAGGGTCTGTCATTTTTTGTTTCAAAATTCACCACACTTTTTTTTATTTTTTATTGAGGACAGGCACCATCTACAAAGGCATGACTGTGGAAGAAATGTGTACAGAATGTGGTTTTGCATTGTCTTGTTAAAATATCCCAGGAAAAAGTTGCCAACTTGAAGGCAGCATATATTGCTCCAAAATCTCAATGTACTTTTCTGCATTAATGGCTCCATCACAGAAGTGGAAGTTATCTTTGCCAAGGGCAACGACACAACCCCATACCGTGACAGACCCTGGCTTTTGGACTTGTTGCTGGTAACAGTCTGGATGGTCCTTTTCATCTTTGCTTCGGAGAACACAGCACCCTTTTTTTTTTTTTTGGAAGAAAAGACCTGGAATACTGATTTGTCTAACTACAATACACGTTTCCACTGTGTGATGGTCCATCCCAGATGCCTCCAAGCCCAGAAAAGTCAAATCAATGACGCTTCTGGATGCAGTTAACACAAGGCTTCCTTTTTACACGGTGAAGTTTTAACTGGCATTTATGGTTACAATTCTGTATTATAGTGTTTACCAAAGTAATCCTGAACCCATGCGGTTATATCAGCTACAGATGAATAACTGTTCTTGATACAGTGCCGTCTGAGGGATCAGAAATCACAGGTGTTCAGCTTAGGCCCTTTATGCACCAAAATTCCTCCAGATTTTTTAAATTGTTTAAATGTTATGCACTGTAGAGGATGATGTATCCAAATCCCTTTATATAGGTTGCTTTATGCACCTTTTTTCAATATTAACAAATGAAATTGACCAGACAAAACATGAAATACCTAGGGTTCATACTGTCTGTAATGAAATACAAGTTGAAGTAAATTTACAAAATCACTGCTTTCTTTTTTTAATTTGCATTTTTAATACCATCCCAACTTCTTATTTGTGGTTGTACGAATATTCATAGTGTGATGTAAACTGCTGCTTCACAAGTTAAGTGCTAACATTACCTTTTTTAAAAGAGGATTGCTTTGTCGCTGGTCTTATCTTGAACATACGATGTGAAGCGCTTTAGGAATTTAGGATATTCACGTTTGGCCACCGCACGCAAGACTGATGCTGGTGCCCATCCACCTGGATTCACTACATTCAGTAAAATGTGCTTTAATACAGTAGTAGCATACCACATTATGAAATGATCAGTGTTTGAAGAGTAAACAGGACTTATACTCACCATTAGCTACATAAGTTATTTTACAGAGTATATTGTCTCTGCTGAGCTCTTTGTTGCCCTCTGGTGGACTGACTAGTGTCTGGCAGATCATGGCTACATTGATTTTGGCACGAATGCACCTACTTGTGGGCTGGAAAATAAAGTGGGCACATGATAGAGCTGAGTGATATTAAAATGATATTTGAAACATTAAGTTAATGATAATTTTGGAGCACAGTGGTTATCATCAGGCATCAATACTTTTATAATACTACCGATATCAGCTATAACAAGTAATTGGATATTAAACTTTCTATTGTGCCAACTGTAATTTCCTTCCATTTTCTTGTCATGCACTTTTTTTTTTAAACAAACCAACAAAATCTGATTTTATAAAAATGGCTTCACATTTTTGTCGTTTCTTGTTTTGTTGTCACTTTTTTGGCCACATCATCCACACTTAATTCATGGTATTCATATGATAACATTCATGCTTACCATATAAATTGGACTTTCACGAGTGTCAATTAAGTATTAAAACTATTAAGTTTAAGACAAGAAACATACAAGTATAAAAAAAAATGGTCCCTTACTGGATATCTGTCGTGATCTACAGAAAAATTGCACACAATCCACGTATCTGGTTCATTCTCATTTGTGGAGAGGATTTTGCGGATAACTGACAGATAAAGGATGTCCCTTTGTGAAGCAGGCCACACCCTCTAAAAGAGAGTCAAGGGCAAAGTCATGTTCAAGCAATGCAAAATGTACACACCCAAATTGATAGAAAACATTCTTGTACGTCAAATAAGTTTGCGAGGGGTTGAACTGTACTGTACCTTATGAGTCTGGTAAATAATTACTGCCTTGTCTGTTAATGTCTCTACCACACTGAAGTTTTCGACAGTTGCTAGGAAAGGTTTAGAGAAGTTGAGTTAGGGGCGTCTGCCCAGGTTCAGTATCAACATTCTCACTGGGACACGAACAGATTATTTGCAAGGTACTCACTTTCCCAGTCACTCCGAAAGGCCGTGTCCCAGAAGTAATGACAGACCTCGTGACCTGTAACCTCTTTAACAGCGTGTGTGGCCTTGAGAGGGTCCAACACAACACCATTCTCCTCCACCTCTCTCCTGTACACCTGCAAAACATACAATGATTACAGCAGCTTTATGGGCGGCACGGTGGTGTAGTGGTGAGCATTGTCGCCTCACAGCAAGAAGGTTCTGGGTTCGAGCTCAGTGGCCAATAGGGGCCTCTCTGTGTGTGCAGTTTGCATGTTTTCCCCATGTCTGCATGGGTTTCCTCCAGGTGCTCCGGTTTCCCCCACAGTTCAAAGACATGCACTTAGATTAATGGCTACTCTGAATCATCCATCGGTGTGAACGTGGGTGTGAATGGTCGTCTCCCAAGCCCAGAAATGGGAGGGTTGCGGCAGGAAGGGCATCTGGCGTAAAACTATGATCCAATTAATATGACATGTGGATCAATGTGGTCCACATGGTCCCCGACCTGGCAACAGTGCAGGACAAGGAGGAAGTTGCAGCAGCTTTATATTAGGTCACGTTTGCCTTTGTAGTTCTGAATCAGAATGGTATTTGAAAATGTTTGACAAACCTCTGTTAGTCCCCATCACTAGCTGCAAGTGTTTTGGTTAAATCAACAGCGGCCCAATAAAAATTCCAAGCCTTACATCATGGCTGACTTACCTTCAGCTCACCCTCCTCAGTAACAAGCTGCCAGTTCGCATCTCCACCTACATCTTGTAATGAGTGAGTCATGTGACTGTGTATTATTTCCTCCACCTGTACAAAATCAAAACAGGTGTGTCAGTTTGGCTAACAAACACACTGCCAAAATAGAAAACAGAAAAATACAGTCTAGGCCAGTATTTAAACAAGACAGTTATGTTTTGATTGCTACAAATGGTAAAACTTGTACTGGTTTCATCATGGTGTTCAGAAAGCTGCTTCAGAAAAAGCATCATCTTTATTTTCTTTTGATAATGAAGGTTTTAGAATATGAACCAAAAGAAAAAGGGCTTACTATGTACAGAGGACAGACAAAATATTTTGTTAAATATGTCTCCTCATGTGGCTCTTTACGCCCTCAGTGATGCTATTGTAGATGGGTGCTGAAACTGACTGATGGTAATACAGCAACCCTATCCAACACTGGAATACTGACAAGACACTATACCTGAGTACTGAGCCTGTGTACATCATCAGAAGCACTGACTAAGTCGAGAGAGGACACTGAGGAAGTGTGACTAAGAGACTGAAGCAGGGGAGAAAGAGGAAGGAAGATAAGGACACAGTAGAAACACCACAATGCACAGAGTAAAGACAGATCCATCACCACTAATCAGAAAAATCGGAACAAATTTAGACCCAGAGCTGATGGTTTTAATATCTACCTAATCTCTATCTACCACAGCTACAATTACCATAGACAAGATGATGCCTTGAATTAGAAAAATAAATGTGTTTACACAAAACGTAATTACAACATAAAAGTCAGAAGAGCAGTTGTTGGGAAAGTTAATAAACTTTCAAGCCAAGCATGCTTTTGCTGATGGAGTCTTCCATCAAAGTTATATGCATGTTGTCGAATTACAGATTCATCATTTCAGAGAGAGATGTGGATAAGTTACCAACATGGTAAATACAGCTTGAATTGAACATGGAATGAGGAAATCATAAGTAATAAGAACGACTTTTAAATTTAAAGGAAAATTCCGGAGTGAAATGCTTTTTAGGTCCATTTTCGCATTATTGGGAGTGCATACGTTGAGTTGCTATCACAAATCACGTTAATCGGATGCATTTTGAGAAAATTAGTTTGTGATTTCAACTGGAAAGCGCCAACACGGCAGTGGCCGGGGCATGTCTTTTTGCAGATACAAAACGCTAGTTTTAAAACCATTGCAAAGCTCAAAACAACATGACAGTTCTGTGG
>JAPEIY010000017.1:13231845-13242739 GCA_026122135.1 Cathorops aguadulce | reverse complement strand
TTTTTTCTGCTGTAGACAGATGGCCTTGTGCAAAATTACCCTTCTGGATGAATGTGTAAAGGGACATACTTTCATATAAAAAAAAAATGAAATTGGTCCAGAATATGCACTTTAAACAGGTGGACATGCCACAAATAGATTTAAAAAAAAAGAAATGCTTGTTCATTTTTGGAAGGAGTCTCCAGTGTCAGTGCACATAACAATCAGAATAAGGCTGTAACTTTTCTGACATGAGAGTATTCAGTATGGAGGGCTTTACAGTTTCTCATCCTATGGTTTTTGTCGTGTTATAATTTCAAGCTGGACAGTACGATTCTGCGCTCTTCGTCTTGCGGTAAATCAGTACTGTGGCATGTTGCATCCAGTAAAGAATGAGCATCTATTTGGACATTTTAAAATCTATTTCTTTTTTTAATGCTAATTAGTTTTCTAAAATCATTTTCGCTGTAGCTTTACTGATTTTGGTTAGCAGGCCTATGCAAATATCACAGTATATGTTTTAATATTTTATTTCTCTCACCCTGTGAAACTACACAAAGCTATCAAGTCTGCAGTCACATGGTCATGTGTTAAATGAGTGAATATTATTTAATGAAGGCCAAAATCTTTTCACATTTAGTCAGACCCCTCCATCCCCCGCGAGTGTTTCCATGACGGCATAATTGAAAATCGTTACATCTCAAACAACAATTGTTTTCGTTTGTCTGCTCTTCTCTTCTGTTCTCTTCACTCCTCTGCTCTTTTCCTTCAGCGAAATCAGCATTCTCGATTAATCTACACTTCCAGCCTCCTCTCTTTCTTTCTTTGCTCTCTCTCCCCAGTTTAAGAGTTCACCATGAGCCTTATGGGATTCATCATTGCATATTTACTGTGCCGCGGTGTGATATAGCTGTAAGCTTTTTCTGTCGGCGCGCCATTGATCTAGCGCGCCTGTTTGCTCCCGAGGTTACCGGACGCGCTCCCATTTCCATAAGGGCCGCTGGCAAGGTTTCTCTCCAGCATTGATTGGCCCTGTCCTAGGGAGCCTCGCCTCGTCTACCCTCATTGATCACTTTGTTTTTCCCCAAGACAGTGTTACGCCAAGTTCATATCAAGCACCGTGCACATCCCCCTGCCCCGACCTGCTCTGGGAGAGAGGAGACTGAGGCTGAGAATGAAACGGTGCCGATATCTTAATAGTGTTTTCCTTTTCTGCTGCAGCACGAAGGTAAAAAAGGAAGAAAGAGCGCGAGTCCTTAGTTGTGCATGCAGGTTGGGTAGTCGACTCTTCAGTGCACTGTGTGTTCAAATGCACACAAACATAGACGTGTACTGGATATGTTCGCAAAATCTACACCTGTAGAGCTTTTTCCCAGGTGCAGAAACAATTTGCAAACAATGCGGCTGATATTTACAACAGCTTTGAGAGGCAGTGTGACAGTTTTGTCATGAAATGTTAACATATCTCAGATGTTTTAGTGAGCGGACTGGTGTTTTTATTCGCTGAGTGTACTGTACACTTCTGCAGTACATTACACTGCCATGCATTTCTTTATGATCCACGTATCTTTAGGTTAGACTGAATCCAAAATGGCTTCCTCGTCACTGCATTTGCTCACTACACGGGGTGTAACACGACACATGCTATGTGTTACACGGCTGATAGAACACCGTTTGGGATTCGGCCACGGAAGAAAGTGCGTAAAATGTGTTTGGTTGGATTTTAATGTCTCACATGGATTGCGCTCTGTTCTCTATTTGTTATAAAGATATTTAAAAAAAAAAAAAGATGACAAAGGTACAACACTGGCATCGTTGGCTTTGTCTGAGTTTGCGTGCAAGACAACCCCCCAGAAAATAAAAAAATCTCTCGCGCATTTATGAGGCGTACCTGCTCTACTAGTTATCTCTGTATTGTCAGTGTGGCGATCCAGAAGTCTTCTCCTTCATCTTATCCTCCATTGCAGTATTATCTCCTTTCACACCTTGTCTCACACACACACACACACACACACACACACACACACATGCACGCACACGTATATATACTTGTATCTCTCTCCTGATGTCAGCGATGTTCTTGCAGTGCTTTTGAGGTCCAGCTGGACTGTCAGACTGCAGATGTCTTAAACTTGAGTCGAAATCCCTTGTTTTTGTCCAGGCTCTGTGAGCTTACTGAGCGGAGGGCGCTAATCTAGTAGTTCTTTGGTTCGGCTAAATTTGGAGGATGTGAAGGAATCGAGAGCCGCCTCTGCCCTCCAGCACAAAAGAACCCTGAACCCCTGAGTCTTCTCTCATGCTCTCTCGCACGGCCTTTCTGTCTTTCTTCAACTCTCTCACTCCCACTGAGTCTAGGGCATGAGGTCTGCTGCTTCAGTCTGCTCTAGAACGAGCACCTCCATCTCTTTTTCTCGCTCTCTCGCCTTTGTTTGCTTTGCTTCATCTGCTTTTTGTCTTCTCTCCACAGTCTGTGGCCTGAAAGCTCAACTCACTTTCACCATCCATCCAGTTCTCTATCTGTTCACTTGCCACTCTTTTTAAAATATTATCCATTTTAATTAAGCTGGCCAAATATCAATCTGGTTACAGGATCATACTTGTATTGCTATGTTCTTCGAGATTTATTATCAACATGCTAAATTCCAGCGGTAAATAAACCAGCCTAATCGTTTATTTATTTTTTGAAAGTGATTTTTCACTTTTTCAGTGTGGCAGTAAAAGATCCTGCACAAAGTGTGCCCGATGCTACAGGGGACGACAGATGATAAATTCATTAGCAAGAGGTACAGTAAAAGCTCCAGTGTACTGTCCAGTCCCATGGTTTTTGTTGCCTGGAAACATAATTCTCATGGCTAAACGTGGTATCTAATGTAATATAATCATGCATCAATACGGACTAAGAGAAAGAAAACCGTTTATGATCATCATCTTATGCAGTACATTGTGTTTGCGTCAAAGTCTTTGGCCAGTGTTTCAGTGCTCCGTGTTCGGTTCTTGCACTTAAAAGCAATTATTCAAGTTCAGCTATCATATCATATATCGTGTCTGTCTTAATTTTCTCTTTTGTAGTCTTGAATTAGGTGTTACTTATCGAGTTATATCACTGCTTTGCCGCACACTTGATTTTTTTTTACTTGCATGCACACTTGCGTTCTTTATGCTAGCATGTTCCTGATTTCTGAAATCTGCATATGTTAATTATTGCGCAGTATCACACCGTGGATCATGTATACTTATACATACCAAATTAAAAGTTTCATTTCATGAAGGTTTTCTAGTTGTAAAACCTAAGAATAAAAAAAGAGTAAGAATTTAATAAAAAGGTAAATGGCAATCAGATCAATGAAATCTGCTTCTCTCGGATACCCAAGCTACTGATTTGTCAACCCCTGGTATATCCAAAACCACACCGTATATCTCCTATGCTGAGAGTTTTGCCTTTTTGTAATAATGTAAACGCATAGTGGAGTATATTTAGTGCACTTATTAAAACCCACCATGTATAGCAGTGGGGTTAGTATCCAAAGGATCAACTCGAAGATGTAAAATAGGCCTCAAAAGCAATTTCCAGTTTATATGGAAAAAGGAGCACCCAGCTTTAATAATCAAACATAACTTGGAGCGGATCTTTCCCGAAAAGGCGTATTCCAGGAAGAAGAGGCCCATGAAGATCCAGAGAAGAGAGAAGCATCTGGAAGGGTCTTTTGATGAAAGAGAAAAGGTTCACCCTCATATTTTTCAAATGTCACTGAACTCTGCAACTTTGTTGAATGTCAGATATTGGCTCTCCCGCTCGCTGTCAATACGGTTCAGATGTTTTCCCTTCCTCTCCTTGGCTACGTCTCTTTCCTCCTCCTTTTTGTTCTTTCGGCTTCGTTTGCCATCCTTCCTTTTTGTCCGCCAGACTTGATTGCGTGTTGGAGTGTTTTATGGCTCCTTTTCCAAAATGTGTTCAGGCATTTGAGAAACGGGGGGTTGAGGTTTTCTTCCCTTGCTTTCTGGAATGCTTGCTTCCTCTGTGGTCTCTCACTGATAACTTATAATCTGCAAACACACATGTTGAAGACGGGTGCACGAGTGTGTATCAGTCATTCCAGGCACGAAAGGCTACCTAGTCCTTCCTGGCCATTATTTGATCACTAGCTTTTCTCTCAGTGAGTCAGCAAGCTTCCCCATCATCATATCACACTGGCCAATTTCTGTGCCCCGGGCCTTTTACGAGGCCATTTTTTAAAACTCTGTGCTTTAGTTATGTACCTGCGGTAAAACATATTTAATTTTTAAGCCTAGGAAACCGACACTGAAAAGAGATGAACTGTTTTATGTGCCATTTTAAGGTTTTATGTGCTGTGAATTATGGCACGCCCAGTGAAATATTGGTCAGCGAGGAGAGAGGGATAGTGGGTAAAGTGTGTGTGTGGGGGGGGGGGGGGGGAGAGACTGGGTGTCTTTGACTCGTAGAGTTGAGTGGCTTTGATGTCATGGTGGAAAGGGATCTGAGCTTGGCGAGGTGTGGGGTCGCGCCCCACTGCTGCTCTCTGAGGCTGGGGAAATGCTGACTTGGGGAAAACACACACACACACACACCTGCAATCAAACACAAGGATGTGATATGGTCTATGCAGATCTGAATAGCTGTATTTAAGGGAGCAGGTGTGTGTGTGTGTGTGTGTGTGTGTGTGTGTGTGTGTGTGTGTGTGTGTGTGTGTGTAGCAAGGTGTGTGCAGGTGTATTCATTAAAGCTATCAGTATTGTCATGATTAAGTTTTTCCCCTCAGTATCTTCATGTGAACTGCAAGTAGGTCTTTTATTTTCCTTCCTTTTGCATGTTGAACAGGAATATGAATCTTCAGGCTGACCGAATCGATTCAGTTAAAGATTCATTGGTTTTTAGTTTCGTGCAAAGTGAATTTTTGAAATGAAAAGTGTTTAGTTACTCTAAACAGTTCAACACACGACACAACAAGTCCATTCAGAGATACCGGCGTCTTTCTGAATACTTATAATGCCTTAAATTTAATTTAAAAGGACTTATCGTTTGAGTACGAGTTTTATTTCTCAGATATTACCGCATTAGTAAAAGTATTGGTATGTATGGTTAGCTAATTAGTATCTAAAGTGTGTAAAATAATTTGTTTTAAACATTTTCCCCTTCATAAAGAGCAATTCTGTTTTTAGCATTTTTTATCATTATGATTGCTGATGATTATTTTGTTTTTATTATTGATATATATATTTTTTATTTCTGATCGATTGTGTCTGATTCGGTAATATTCTCTGGAATGCATGGTACCTGTGCGTCCAAGAAAACAAATTATATTTGTGATCATGTGACCAGTTATGCTCATGCGCGCCAAATCATTTCTTTTGGTCGACGTTAGAGGAATCTTCTAGCGGTTTTCCTGAACCTAAGCTCTCTCCACAGCGTCGTGTGTGTGTGGTTATTAGTAACAAACATTTTGACATGCTTACTTGTACTGAGAAAAGAGCAGCACACTGGTTTACTCAAGAAGCGTTCATAATAGAAAAATAAGGGCACTTCATTGGGGATGTCAACAAGCTGTGTTCTTTTCTCAGTGGTGGCAATCATGAATACACGACACGCGGGTTTTAGGTGTAATAATGCTGGAGAGTTCCTTTAAATTGATGGGTCACTAAACGTCATGGTTTCCCTTGCAAATTTAAATTCATATATTCGTGGTTCCATAGTGATTGAGACTTTCCACTGAGATTTGTTAAGGATCCAGCGCCCATGCACGTCCTTCAGAGCCACTTCCTGTCTGTGCTCCTGATACTGGCTGGAATAGTACACAACAACTCCGGACTGCCTGACATCCACTTTCATGCATGGCCTACCTCCATGTCTCTCTCTCTCTCTCTCTCTCTCTCTCTCTCTCTCTCCATGAAACATTAAAAACATCTTGGTGATGTCAAAATTCTTTTAATAACCCCACCACCACCACCACCATAGACACCTCTTACCCCCCCCCCCCTTCTGCCTCTTCAGGCTGTTCATATGTGATGCCACCTCCCCAGTGACTCAACTCCCCCCCCCCCTCCCCTCCCTTTCTCTCTATGTTGTGGGAGATGGCTTCTTGATTTGGTCCTTTCTTATTGATGAAAACACTAGGGGGCACTGCCTGTCCTTTGTTCCAGCGTTTGCATAGAAAGACTGGATGTGTGAACAGAATGGGATTTGTTCACTTTCTACATTTTATTTATTTGCCTCACTTGCGTTCATGATAGTGCTCAAGAGTTCATCTCATCTCGCACTTTTTTGTGTGCGTTTTTATATATATATATATATATATATATATTCTTCCTGAAAATCATTCCTCACTGTGCCCTTATTGTTCATACTGTATGCTGAGGTTTGATCTCAAAAAAACTCGACCTCTGCACACATTGAGAGTTCGCTGACTCTAAATAAGTTTAAAACACACCCTCTTTCTTTCTCACACACGCACGCAGCTTCATCGGAAAACTTTACTGCATATGAGTATTTAAAACTTTCAAAATTTCATCAGAGGAAACCGAGCTGTCGCTGATAGATGACACACATTCATCCAATTTTTGTCCTTTTTTTTTTTCCAAAAAAAAAAACACAGAGAGAGAGAATATGTCCCATTTTTTTGGACATGACAGATTAGAACTATTGTTTCCATCGAAAGAACGAGTACTTTATGATTTCTGTGTCCCGAACACGAACGTCATCCAGCGCATTGTCTGAAGGTGTCAAACATGCCGCGGAACAAAAGAGATGGCAAAAATCGACACCGGTTCCCCAACTCGTGATTATCATAAAGAGAAAAATGAAAAAAGAGTTAGAGAGAGGGAAAAAAATACCCATCATGACAAGATAATCACTGCATTCAAACTTACCTTCATCACGGCAAAAAATGTCTTTCGCCGTTCCGAACTAACTAAATAAAATGTTTTCCTTTCAGCCGAAGCTCGTAATGACTACACTCTGACAAATCGTTGACAGCAATTTAATAGTTAAAAAGATAATTCTGCTTTAAGGGGTTTTTTTTTTTGGTTTTTTTTTTGGGGGGAGGAAAGGTCACCGTGGCTGTATTTAGCAGGCTGCCTCCTTTTTCTCGCAAATTCCACACTTTGTCTCTTTGTGTTTGAGTGACATGGGCTTTCTCTGTAATAATATCCTCAGTAATGAAGGATAATAATGGATATTGTGCTAATCAGAAAGTAAAAGATACTAATACACATCAGCATGACAACCGTCAATAAACGGATTGCACGGCAACATTACTTTTTTATTCCTCCGATGCTAATTATTATACTTCCTTTGTGTTCAGCTGCCTATATGTGTTTGTGAATAACATCAATTAGTGTATCTGTGAAGTAGGGTTTTAGAATTTTTCGCCCCCCCATTCTCACTCCATAATTTAGATTGCAGGGTAACATCTGTTGAACTTCTTTTGGGTTTTGCTGTGTTCACATGGACATTGACACAACTTGGTTATAACTAGTACTGTATAGCTATGACTAGTGATATTGTTATAGTAATAATGCTATAGTAGTGAAATGTTTGGTGTTCTTTGATTTAAAAAGACTACGTATGATCTTTTTTTAAAATACATATTCGAAGCTGTAAATGGCAGCAGAGATCCGTGTGTGTATCAGCCGTGTCGTATTTTTATTATTGTAATTGATCTTGGCAAAACCTGCATCACCGAACATGTCTATTGTAACTGCATGACTTTTTAAAAGTTTGATTTTCTTAGCAAGGCATCGCGCCACTCTTTTTGTGTGTGTGTGTGTGTGTGTGTGTGTGTGTGTGTGTGTGTGTGTGAGAGAGAGCAGATCGGGTGTGCAGTCATAATGGGTTTTTCTCTCTTTTCCTCGCCGTCTCTCACGCTCCCCCCTCTCCTTGGCGACTCCTGGTTAAAACGTTGCTGGTGGCTATGGGAAGTTAATTTCAGATTGTTATATATTTCCATTAATTTTGGCGGCCCGCTGCCCGGCTGCCGTTGAGAACAGGGCTATCAGAGGCTCATTTTTGGAGGGCTCAGGAGTTCTTTCCCCCTCGGCTGCAGAGACGGAGCATTAGAGACAGATAGCTGATAGGCGAGAGGGGATTGGTCACGTTCATTAGCTATTGCTTCCCCCTTTTTTCTTTTTCTCTTTCTTTTTTTTTTAACTTGAAGTTTTTTCAGGTTTTTTTTTATTTGATTCCAAAGATGGTCAGAGCGTTTCACGAAGTTTAGACAAAACGTCTGCAGCTCGTCTGGGCAAGGAGGAGGAGGATTGACCTGGTGCTGACATTCATAGGACAACACACACACACACACATTCTATCAAAACCACCTCTTACATAAACCCACGCATTCATGATCACACACAGATAATAAACTGTCACACACACGACTGCTCCCACACTCGCAGTGTCACACACACACACACACACACACCTGACCTGTCCATGTACTCCAGGGCAAGCAAAGAGAGCACACTCCCACAATAGTGTAGGGGAGCTTTTTCTTTTCTGTTTCTCCCCTTTAGTTTTTCATTTTCTTTTTCTGTTTTCTTTTCATTTTGTTGGTTGTTTTCCATTTTCGTTTCTCCTCTTTTTTTTTTTTGCTTTCTTTTCATTTTTTTATTTAGTTGTCTTTAATTTTACTTATTTTAATCAATTTTCTTTTCTTTTTAGCCTTTTTCCTTTTTTCTTTTCTGATTTTACTCTCTTGCCATTTTAATTTTTCCCCTGACAAGTATTGCTTGTTTGTTTTTTCAGTAAATTAAGCATTTTCTTGATTACTTTTTTGCTTACTTAATTTTTCCTGCGAGTTTCTTGATCTCCTTTCTCTGTAAATTGGTTCACTTTGTTACACTCTTGGAAAATGCAGTCTAAGCAGACTTTATTGATGATATTTACTGCGGTCCTGTTGTACAAAGGCAGTGGCGTTGGTGTTGAAGCAGCGCGTGGACTCCGTGCTCGTCCGGAATAGCCTGTTTGAACGCTGCTGTGTATTCAGCGAGGTGATATTTCTGTCAGACGGACGCTTTGTCTCAGTGCTGAGACTGCGAGAGGGGCCTTGCTGTAAACACCTCAGATGGCCTGACCCCAACCCGAGCGTGTGTGTTTGTGTATCAGCCGGTGTGAGTTACGACAGCCTTGCATCTTTCGCCATCTCTCTCTCTCTCGCTCTCTCTCTCTCTCTCTCTCTCTCTCTCTCTCTCTCGTGCAAGTCAATGATCCAAAACTCTGTTAAAACAGGGTCAGCCCCACGCGTGCACTTAAAGGGTGTCAGTTTAACCTGCTCTGAAATACTCACAGCTATTATTATAGCTTATAAATCATTAGGAAAGTTTAATTATATGAGAGTTTTGTGGAGGAAATGTGCAGGATGACACCTGGGAAGAGAAGTTTAATGGGCCAGCAAGTCCCCGAGCAGAGAGGGGAAAATATTGAGGTTAGCTTTCTATTTTATGGCTCAGCCCTAAGAGACAGGACGAAGGCAGCCTTTCCTGTATGGACAAGCAGCCTTAAGTAGTGGACTAACAGCATCTGCTCATCAATTCTGGTAGTTGATAAAGACGTCTTTTATTGTCGTCTTTCTTTACATGTCTCTTTAAAAAATCTCCCCTAATTAATGCAGGACTTTAATTAGCAGCCGGTCTGAAATCTCGCTCCATGAGAGGAATGCAATTCTAATTGCAAATTAGAGTTAGGTGCCATCCTTTAATTGCCGTGGACTTTGCATAAACACGAAGGTGTGTTGAGAAATTACATTTTAGTCTGGACATATTTTTTTTCACACTGCATTTGAGCAAAGGAAAAAGGCAGCGTGCTTTCACATTCTGATTTCATGTTGTTTTTCTTCCACGGCTTGGATTAATCAGTCTATTGCTTTAGAATAAGGAATGTAAACGTCCATTAACCTGCTTATTGCCAATTAACTTCCATTTCCACATGCATGTTTGTGTTTTGTTAGCCACTGTGTGATTGCATAAGCATTATGTTGTCAATTAGAGATCTAATTAAAGTTTTATTTTTCTTAATTTGTTCCTGCTTTCAGATAGGCTTATATTTTTGAAATTATTTATCTATTTTGGTGCCTTTATTCTCGGAGTGTCAGTTAGTGCTGGAGCAAAACCGTGATCCTTGTGATAAGGCACAGACGTGGGTCAACTTGCAGAGTGATGGCGGAAAAAAGCGGTGCTTTCTAAAAAAAAAAAAAGCCGTGGGAAAAAAATGACTTGAATGTCTACGTTATTGTATCAGTAGCGAAAGAAATCAGAATGCCGCAAGCATCGTTATTTTATTTGCGGTTTGCACATTTTAGAATGTGCAAAAGTGGAATAGAAAATGGTTGAATTCACGCAGACAGACCCCACACACGCGCACACACATGCAGCACACTGTCTCTCATACCATGGTGGAGATGCTGCAAACCAGGGCCAGGGATTTAAACAGGGCATCTACAGCCATGTGCCAGGTCCAGCTGTCTCTCTGACACACCACACACACACCTACAGTGATAGTACTTCTACTTACAGTTCCTTCCTTATACAAGACAGTTGTTGCATCATGTACTGTATTAATTATCGTATATAAGATGGTTTATGTAGTTCATGTGCATTTGATGCCACATAAACTGACAAACTGCAAGGTTTTGGGACACTGTTACTCACTCACTCATTCATACTGTAGGTCTTTCTGTATTGTGACTATTTTCTACATCATAGAACAATACTGAAGACATCAAAACTATGAAATAACATTTGGAACGTATATGGAATTATATGGTAAATAAAACAAGTGTCAAAAAAATGTTTCATGTTTTAGATTCCTCAAAGTAGCCAGCGTTTCCCTTCAGGGCTCGAAATTCGCGGTGGTCCGGTCGCCCAAGGCGACTTAATTTGTCATTTGGCGGGTAATTCCTGTCACTAG
>JAPEIY010000017.1:13202623-13213760 GCA_026122135.1 Cathorops aguadulce | reverse complement strand
TTTTTTCACCAAAACCGGCTCACAGGGCGTTCATTCATACTAGAGACCACCGCACAATTAATGAAAAAACGATGCAAGGGGACCTTTAAGGAAGCAAAGTACACATAACTGTCTAAAGAACCCTTCAGTGTATCTGTAGAAAGATAATCTGGTCACTCATGATTAATCAAATAAGTTTTAAAAAATACTACCTGACCTTACCATAGTCCTGCTCATTGCATATCTTCATGGATCCAGTTTTGATCAGAGGCGTGGCTCAGAGAGCTTAATGGCTGTGTTGGTTGGCGAGCGCTCTCTCTATGGGAGCTAGCACCTGTGTGCAGTTTACCTTCTCTAAGCAGGCTATTAGGGAAGTGCTTAGTGTCCTACCAAGCTCCTGCACCCTGTCTCGTGTCTCACAGCCCACAGGAGCCACAACACCGTCGCCATCTGGACCTGATTAATGCTGATGGACCTAGGCGAGGACCATTATCGCTCATTTGGGGCTATTCCTCATTTTTCATCTCTGCCGGCTTTAGTCTGAGAAGAATTGAGATGAGATAATACAGCATTTTCTGGCGTTATGGCATTTTCTTTATAGTGAGATGCTGAGAGCTGGATTTATTTGTGCGCTTTAAGAATTATAAACGTCTTTTAAAAGTAATCAAACATTTCTGTTGCATTGCTGTACACATAGGTTAACTCCAGCATCAATAAAGGTCCTGCAGTTAAACAAATAAAGTTATGTAGAACCTAAGGGTTTACCTTTTCTCAAGAATACCCAAGTAGATTTTGTACCTATTTTCCTTAGAGTGGAATGGTAATGGATATGCTTCAAGCACTTGTCTCAAAACCCTTCATACTCTTTTTGCAATGGGATTCCATGGTTGAAAGTGTCGTATCCTGTCTCCAGTCATCTCCTCATTCAGAACGCTGATGCAGCCACTCTTGGTAAACATTTGTCATCCTTTCTGATTTCCCCCATCTGCAGTTTTACCCGTTGGCCTTGGCTTCATCTCTCGATCCTGAAGCTGGTTCCAGCTTGCCTTTGACAAATCTATTGAAGCTCCTTTTTCAACTCTAGCACCCTCCCTCTACCACTTTCTCTGACTGGGACCAGAGGCTTTGAAATTCCTCCTCTTGCATCCAGCCCAGCTGACATCTTCCTCCAGACGGCATGAATTAAGGCTATACAATGAGACACTTGATGTAGCAGTCAAGGAGCGTTCCGTTTGGTGGCTGGGCTCCATGCTGCACAACTAGGGCAGCAGGAATTCTAAAAATACACAGTGCATGATTGTTTATTCCAGTGACAGGTGACATTCCCCCTACCCAACTCAGCATGGAGACGATTGACAGGATTAGAGAAGAAGAATAAGCAGGAGAAGAATAGGAGGGGCACTGCAGTGCGGAGGTCACAAGAGGTCTTTCTTGCTCTGGTGGTGTTATAAAGCAGTTAAAACATGTTTGCAAAATCAGTTGGGAATCTGTATGTGCCGGTGTTCAGTTTGATTTCGTTTGTTGTTCTTTGTTAGGGAGTACTGGTTTAATAGCTAATGTTTGAACCTTTGTCATGCACCATGTCCTTTCAAGTTAATACCAGACAGAATTGCACCGAGCTGTTCCTTCTCAGCATTAACAGCACAATATGGATTTTTATTATTCAGTCGGACCAGCTCAGTCGGCAAGTATGCCAAGAACAAAGGATCCCTTCCCAGTCTATGGCTCAGGTCTGGCCATCCTGCATGTATACACACACTATCTGTACACACTGGATTACTGATCCCAGGTTGGTTGGTGAGGGTACAGTAACCTCTGGGGACATACCAGGCTCAAGGGGTTAACAAGGTGACAGGCTGAGGTGTGACATGGCCTGGAATCCTGTCATGTGTTCTGAGGTGTGTGTGTGTGAGAGAGAACGAAAGGGGGGATGTGTGTAGTGGGCTGTCCAAAGCAATGGGACTGCTCTTCTCTGGTCTTGTCATGGGAGGGTAGTTTTGGGAGTAAGGTCTGGGGGGTCGCCGGATTAGATAGTGTATGTATGCGAATCAGAGCCAGGGCGAGGCCGGGTCACAGCTTGGTTGAGAAGGGGGAGCTATAATGGCTGACAGAGCAGTGTCTGCAAAAGTAAACATACTCAGATAAGCAGCGCTTCACAAGGCCGCCAGCTGCAACATGCTAATCTCGTTTACATTTCTCTCTTCAGTTGAACTGGGTTTCTTTTTTTTTTTAATCTTATCTCCAGAACCTACTTTTCCACTGCATTCCTTAGGAACCTCTTTTTCTTCGACATCACACCCCATCTGAACCAAAAGTCTCTTCCTATACTGTCTGCAACACCCATAGCGCCTAACATGAATCAAAAAAAATGCGTCATAACCAAACCTAGAACGTGAGCCAATTTCTTTACTCTCGTCTCAGATGTGAATTTCTGAGATGCATGTCTAATTAAACTTGCTGTGACTGTGGACAAAAGGCCTTTAATGAAGAGAGAAAATGCAGGAGATGAGAGCGGCTCTGTCTCAGTAACAGGACTGATGGCGAAGGGGGTCGACGAGGTCACCGGTGTGATCAGTCACCCCCTAGATCAGCAACAGAGGCGCGTCCGCTTCCCAGCAACAAACACTCTTAACTGTCGCTGAGCCATGCCGGCAAGCCGCCTAATTGCTTGTTCCTGTCTTTTTCTCTCTCTCTCTCTTTCAGCGATGCTGTAACTGGGTGTCGAGTCCTGAGCCGTTGGATACCCCAGTGGTCTCATCGCCCCCTGATTGTCGTCGCCGCTCAGCAGGTATGAGTCTGTACTGTTCCCAGTCCTCCATCACTTCCCAGATGTTCAGTGAAGCATATCAAGCAAAGCACCATTTATCTGTTTTCACTGATTAATTTCATTCAAAATTATATGAATGGTAAAGCATATTTTAGTAATGTCCTTCGGTAACTAGATAGTTTATATCTTCCTGAGAACCAACCCATAGACTTGTGTCCTCTGTAGTTGACATTAGTTTTACGTGCACACCCTCCTACTCTTTCAAGCTATTCACTTGAATCCTGGCTTCTTGTAAAGAGTACATCCTGGGCTTTCCAATGATATATCATATCATGTGACTAGGAGGGTTGCTGGGAAATTCCTAGTAAGGAAATCGCAACAAAAGAGAAATTGAGAGAGACTTTTTTCTTGGCTCCCAGGAGGATATGTTAAGTTTCCTTTATTTTCTTTTGGTCTGAGTGTACGTCCAGCGTGTCCATAATTCTGGATTACGTTTGTAATCTGCAGCTAATGTAATCCAGGATATGTCTGGCCTGATATTGCCCTTCTCCCTGTAGAGTGAGGTTAGGGCTTTCTGTTCTGATCGCCTTCATGCCCCATGCATGGGCTGTTATACATAACTGACAAGTTAGACATAGTTTCAGGTTTTAAACTGCTGCTGATATTGTGGTGTAATGAAGGGCCTCTCGTGCTGTGGGTTAATCTTCCAGTGTCGTCACTAAAGTTTTTCTTTTCTTTTCTTGTTGTTCATGGCCTTGGTGGAAATCATCATATCCATGAACTCACATTTCAGAGCAGAGATGATGCAGTTCTGTTCCCTTGAGCTCTGTGAATAAGCCTCTGTGTAGGAATCTATCAAACCTGACAGCACCGGTTAGATAGTTTATACGGCAAACAACAGATCACTTAATTAAACTAATACGTCATCTACTGGTGCATTACCAGGAGATAAAAAGTGGTTTTATAAGAACCTATGTATCTTTTGGATGCTTTACTATAAACTCTAACAGAAAGATATTAATATAATGGGACCAGCAGTAATAACACTGCTGGTTTCCAGGAGAAACGTTTAAGCTGACATAGCCCTAGAAGCCGTTCATGAAATCTGGGCCTAAAGTTTAGACCTGATTTTTCTCTTCGTGAATTTTGCAGTCTTGTCGTGCTGTATTTATTTCTATGACACAAACAGGCATGCGTATTCAGATTTAAAAGGATTGCGTTTCTTGCTTAATATCCAAGTTTGTTTGAAATCCAGGCTAGACGGACCGTGGACAGGCAGAGTTGCAGTATGTGAGGGCTGTGTTGTAATGGTTCAGACACACTCATTAGTCTGTGTGTGGTGCTGGCCGATGGTAGTATTTTATACTTGGATCGATGGGAAACAGCAAGGTGGAGAAAAGCATGTCTATTGTACTTAATCATCTGTGAATCTCCTACCATCATACCATGTGTTTATGATGTGGGAATGATGCGTCTGCATGTCTGGATGCATCCATCTGTGTGTCCTGCTCTGACATCTCTGTTTCCAACATGATAAAACGTAGACCATTTCTCCTCCTCCTCCTTCTTCTTCTTTTTTTTTTTCCTTTCTTTTTGTCCGTTTCCTCTTCCAAGCGCCCCATCATTCAAAAGGATTCTTCAGGAGAAGGTCAGTGCGCCTTGTCAGAAAGTCTGGCAGAATTTTATCAGTTCAAGCCGGCTGAAATATGTGCTGAAATGCGCTATAGCCTGGTAGCGCTGGAGAGCCTGACCTACAGTACAAGCTCAGACAGGAAGCAGCTTGCACACACCAGCACAGAACAGTCAGGAAGCAGATCTGGACACTGGATGATATACAAGTGCCAGGTTTGGGCTGTTGTGGGTTCTAAATGTGTGGTAACTGGTGATTGGGTTCAATGGATCGAATCAAGGACCTGTTCTCTTTTTTTTTCACAAGCACTTCTGCTTCTTAAAAGCTCTCATCTCTTCACATCTTCACACAAATAAGTCACACTCCTCACACGTCTTCCTCCACCACACTTATTACTCATTGTTGGACCCGATTATTAATTACAAAGGGAAGAGTGCCCTGAAAGTAAACAGTGATTAATTGTTAACAAAAGTAAGTTAACATGTACCTGAACTGTAATTATCTGTCCTGCACACTACAAGGTTCTGAACACAGACAAGTAATTAACCCTAATTTCATTTACAATAAAGAAGAACAGAGCAGAGTAGTGAGCTTAAACAGGAGTCTCATTTGATATAGAGCAAGAGTTTTGTCAGCTGATTTTCCACTCAAAGGGCTGAAATGTTTTTTTTTTCCTCCCAATTAAAAAAAATTTAATTAAAATTTTACGTAAGGACAAGTCCAGTGAACACACTGACATTATTTGTCTGACTACAAATGCAATACTTTTTTTCCTTTATTATTATTATTATTATTTTTTTTTTTTTTTACCTGAATCTGTTCTGTTATTAGCTAGTGAACAAGACCCTTTTAAAAATGTCATTTTAATGTCAATTGACTCAAAAAAGTATGGAACAATGAGCTAGTATTTGGTCTCTGAAAGCAACTCGACACTCTGTGATGTGAATGCGCCTAATAAAGACACGTTTGATGAAAACAATCGCATACAATGGTCCTGGGACCACTTGTGTAACTTCACTGGTCCATGTCAGTGACAGCATAGAGCTCCACTGGGCCATGTTTTTTGCACAATGGAAAGTCATTGGTCCATGCACTGCTGACTCAATAGAGTTCCATTACCATTTTTTACCCGCTCGCTTGTTCCACGTGCTATTGACGGCCCAGTTCTACCGACTCTATTAAAGCTGTAGAGTCAGTCATGAGTGACATACCTTCACTCATCCCTCCACGCCCAGCATTCAGGTGCACCTGGTGCTTTTTGGTGCCCTTGGTCACATTTCCCGAGGAAACGCAGACCCACTCGACTTTGTGACCTCTCTTATTTTTCCAGCCTGTTTTCGCCCCTTGCAATCACGAGTTTATCCGTAAGATCAAAGGAAATATCACTCTTTTCCAACTGGATGTGCCACCCATGTTACGAAGGGAAAGTTCAGCGGGACACTGCGGGAAGGTTATCGCCATTTAGTTTCCATGATGAACTCGTGAAGACATGCCTTGTGACCAGCCTGGAACACTGTGTTTGCTGTCAACCAGGAGAGACAAGAATCAAACATGAGATCAGTCCTCAAAAGGCTGATGAAGCACAGGTGTATGTGCATTTTCATGTTAGCTGCTTAGTGTGGATAAGACTTGGAAGCATGTCGTACTCTGAATCTAGGTCAACAGATTTTTATCCCTTCATCTGTTCAGATCGCAAACGAATGAAGTCAACATATCAGACTGATTGTAGATCCAAACTACGTGCATACTTGGTGTTTTTTTTTTTTCCTTTCTTCTCCCTTTTATTTCACCGGAGTCCTGCACTGCAATTCAACGAGTTTGTGAATTTAGTTTAGTTGGCAAATTGGGAAGCCTTGGAGTCAATTTTACTTTGCAAAATAATCCTGCTGGTTGTATCTCATCATACAAGTATTGTCGTTTTGAAACGTGGGTTTGGTTGGGTTCAATCTTGAAACATGGAAAAGAAATCAAGGCTCTTCAATAGCCACTTTTTCCTGGTCGTGGTGGCGTTGGATCCTGGAACCACTGTGCTTTTGAGCAGTGGGAATAAACCAGAAACCCCAGAGGAAACCCACACGGACACGCAGAGAATATGTGAAACTCCACACAGGAAATGACTCCAGGTCAGGATTGCACCGGGAACACCGGAGTTATGATGCAGCAGTGCTACCTGCACCATTAAATCTGCCTGGAAAATTCTTCAGTCAACTTTTTATACGGTGTATCGGTAGATACAGCCAAACTAGCTCATCCCACTGATTCAGAGTTGAACAGAATTAACCTGGGATCATGTTGAAGTTCCCATAAGTGGGACCGTTTAATCAGGAAATAAGTCTATAATAAGCCCAAGATGCAAAACTGAGTGCAAGTTCGAATAGCAGCATGAATAGAAATTAATCTGTCAGTGTCGTAATGGTGAAGGGAGAACAGCTGGATTTTGCACTAGTGGAGAATAAATGGTGATAATTGGGAATGGCCAGTGGCACATCACCGTTAGTGTTGCTTCATCAGTTAGTAGTCTGTTGTTTTTACACTCCTAGCGTTTCTTCTTGGTCGGCCGTTAATCCCATTCTGATTTAGCAATAAGATGTCGCCATGTCTCTGGCTATGTGATGTGGATGAGCCTACTGGGATTAGGGATTGCCCTGTGGAGTTGTTTTTTGTCAGGAGCTGGCTGCGTGCGGCTGGTGTCCCCTTTTAATTTTGAGGCTTTATAAAATATCAGGAACATTTAATATTAATATATCAGGTTTGTGGAACGTGTTTAAGACCTGAACATAACATGCACCGTTCGTCATGAAGTGTTATATTTAAAGGTTTGTTCAGCTACATTTTAATATGTTGCTAAAATCAATTAGAATGATGAATGTCCATGTTATATGACAGGTGAGATTAGATTCAATAAACAGCAAGTGTAAGTAAATCTGCCAGTCGTCGTATCCCATATGCTGTGTGTTAATTTTGAGTTCAGCCCTGGTTTGCTACGGAGACACTGAAAGTTCCTCAGACACCCCGCTGTGATGTTATCTTTCTTCTCTGTCTGTTTTACGAGCGCACTCACAGGGGAAGCCCTAGTTGTCATAAATATACATATTGACATTGTATCACAGTGCAACTTCCTCGTGTTATTTTTATTCCCCAATTTCGCGCCCTTTATACGAGTCCCGTGTGTGGCTTTGAATGAAAGTTTGATGGAGTTTTTGTGCACCCTGTAATTTCTTTCTGACTTTCTCCCATCCTAAGGATCAAAAGACACACATCCTTCATTTCCTATTCTTCTTGCACAAAAAATGACATGGGGCCTAAACATATTTGAACCGGCTCATGCTCAGGATGAGTGGCAGCCCCTGGCCCACTTGGCGCTCAGTTTTATGTAACGAAGCCCTCGGTTAGAAAAGCTCAGCGCATGAGCGTTGTGCTGTATAAGGAGTTTTATGTCAGTTCTCTTTTCCTTTTCATTTTATACTCCCTTTCTGCCTGTTTTTCTCTTGATCTCGCTCAGGTTTGCTCGCGCTCTCTTGCTCTTTTTTGCTCTGATTTTTGTTATGCTTTTGATAGGGTCGGAACATGGGGAGAAAAATAATTCAGAGACTCAGCGTTTATCGGTGAATTCGCACTGATATTTGTGTAACGCTTTTTTTTTTTTGGTTTGGTTTTTGGAGTTTTTTTTCCCACTTTAAAGCTTTTTTTTATTTTGTCTGCTTTTTGTAGGGCAGACCTTGGTCCGTTTTGAAGTCTGTTTTGTTTTCTTCGCAGCAGGACACAAAACAATCTTTTCTGCCATTTGCTGTGAACTTGAGAACGGTCAGTAAAGGATGCGACCTTCTCTGTGGCATGTTATTGAAAAACATTGGCGGTTAATACGGATGCTACTTACCGCAACATCTATTGCTGTTTGTTGCTGATGCAGGTCAGCATGCAAGTCATCTTTGATCTTTTCCTCCTGTTTCACTGCTGGAGACGATGTTTAGACGTCTCTATAGCTAAGACACAGGTCTGTCGTTTCAAGGTCTGTCACTTTGATCATTCAATCACATTTGATTACATACAGCTCTGTCGCGCTTCTTCTCCCCCTGTGTGGTTCGTGTCCCTTGTTGTTTCTGGCCTTGGTAAAGACTAGATCACAGGCTACTCACATTGGCCACTACCTCCTTCCCCCTCGATACATCAATGTCTGTGATCCCCCTTGGCTATCTGCATTGGTTCATTAGAGACGGGCATCAGCACTGTTATTTCCATTCAAAAGAGGGATCAACTATAAGGCATGAATGGAGTATTTGTTCTCTTTTTATGGCAAAAAAAAAATCAATATGCACAGTCTGTGCCTCCATTCATAGATAACGACAGTGTGTATCCATTCCGTGTTGCTGTGCATAATGAGTCCCCAGACCCAGCTCATTTTACCTAAACTAATGTAGCAGTAGCCTCAGCTGTGCCTTTATGTTGTATTTTGTTATTTCTTATGATCTCATCTTATCTCTCTGCCAGTTTTTTCACGTATTTATTACAATTTTTAAATGGAACCCGGTTGCTAAGCAACATAAAAGGTCAGGTGAAGCATAGGTTTTCTTTTTTTCCTTTTTTTCACCTTCCCCTCATCATGTATAATAGTAATCATGTTCAAAATTAAACTGCATGATCAGTCATTTCTATAGTTATTGGATGTCAGGATGTTTTTTTTCACTGACTGTGAAAAGCGAATTATAATTGAGATTATGGCACTTCACTCCTCAGCGTAATGACAAAGATCCACAGACACTCGACGATCACCTCCTCCTGATGGTAAAACATCCTGGTGAAGATGTTGACTTTGCAACAACTATCCAGTCAAAACTCAAATGTAGGCATATCGGATGCTCGCTGGCCGTGCTGTGAAAATTGTGCACGCAGACGCTCATCTAAGTTTCCAAATCTGTCATTGCTTAACTCTTGAATATTTTCTATCATGAATATCATTTAAAAAGCTTATAGTTTCTGCTTTCCAAAGAAATATATCTGTTTAAGACCTGTTCAGTACTTTGGGAGTAACGGCAGGTTGAAGTTGGTACAACAGAGTTCACTCTCTGCTCGCATGACATCAGGGAAACTGCCGGTGCTTTTGGAGTCACGAGAAAGCGGTGAGCTCTCTCTTCTGATCGGTTTCTGACTGGATTATTCGTGAATATCAATCAGATCATTTTTATAGGGATGTTCTCTCACTCTCACAGTTTCTGATGAAGTATTTAGCAAAATTTTCCGTCAGCTAATTTTCATGTTATGATTCACAGGAGACTTTGAAGTGAGTTTTCATAGCTTTACCTACTTACTTTTTTTCAAATCAAACTGATTCATGTAAATAAATAACTATTTTAGAATATCACTGGAGTTGTTTTGATGAAAAATATTGAGATCTTAGTGGTCAGAATGAGATCTTAAAAGAGACGGAAGTCAAACACGAGTATTAATTTCAATTCAATAAACTGGAATTGTTTATTGGATGTGGCTCACACAGTTTTCGAGGTTAGCCTTGAAAGTTGTGAATATTATCATTTATATTCTTTAATGTAAACACTCGTAGGCCACACTTATGAGAAATACAAAGGCCTACAGAGCACAAAGAGGCTATTAGAGATAATCTTTGATTACTTTTTTTATTGAGTGTACCGATTTTAACGTTTTTACCTGATTAGCATAAGTAATACTAATTAAATGCTGATTTGCATAAATGGTCACTAATTTTTCAAACTTTGTATTCAGTTTACAACCATCTATATGCCTGCCAATTTCCATGTAAATACCTTGAAAAATAAAAGCGTTATTAAGAAAAAATATTTGATCTCGTTCATCAGTGAGGCCCATTTTTGGACCATGTGATCCTCAGACAGAATATTACAGCAGTTTTCTAAAAAATTAAGCCTTTTTTTTTCAATCTTTGATTTGTAATATCTCAAGAAGTCTGTTGTTCTGCATTCAGTTCTGAATTCAGTGAAATCAGTTTCAAGCAATTTGGATTGAATTTTAATTTTCACCTGATGATACCGATCGAAGGAGCTTGGGGTGTGCTCTCCTTGTTAAAATTGTTGCTCCGCTTTGTAAAATTATTCCTTTTTTGAGATAAATACCATACAGGGATCCAACATTGATGCCCTTTTCTTCACCCTGGAGAGGAGTTGGAAATGCCCCTACACTTTGGCCTTAATGCTATGTGAACCACTTAACCATCTCTGGAGCACTTAGTGCAGTTCACATGATGGTCAATGGATAGTCATTGGGCAATGTGCTCCCAAAAGGCTTATGTTAAATCCAAGCCTGTAAGCAACATGAATATTCTCCAGATCTGCTCCAGTGTGCAGTCACGCTGAGGCCACAGGCAGATAACGCGCAGGGACATGCTCTTCACTGAGCCGTATGGTCTATCCCGTAGAATGTATGGAAGTGGGCTTAACTTGTGTATAGATTAAAAGACATTTATTCTTATTAGTTACAAAATGCTCAAATTTTATCAGGATTTACTCTGAGTCCTTTCTGTAATATGCCTTCAGGAGGTTTTCTGTGTGACTCATTTCGGTGTGGTGATGATAAGCACAGGTTGTTGGCCTTTTTCCGAGCTCCTGAGTAGGATAATCAGACTGTGTACTGTAGTTTTTTACGCCTCCGCCACCGTAAGGTGCAGGGGGCATTATGTTTTCGGGTTGTCCGTCTGTCCATGCGTGCGTCCGTCCCGAAACCTTGTGAACGCGATATCTCAAAGGCTAATGAAAGGAATTTCACCAAACTTTCAC
>JAPEIY010000017.1:13156700-13169277 GCA_026122135.1 Cathorops aguadulce | reverse complement strand
TCAGCTCCTTATGGAGTAATGTCCCAACACTGTTCACCTTTCACAGCTCATCTACAAGTGGTGTCGCTTTAATGTGAGGACAAAGAAGCATTTATGGTTCAAAATTTCTAGGTATTCGCTGTAGTGTTAAAAGGATAAGGCAAGGCATGATGAAACACCCAGGACACAGTACAATCTTTGTTCATTTTTATTATGTTTTGTTTACATAATTATTGAAATAAAAGATACCATTATTTTGCAACAACGGCGTAATTATGGCATATCAAAATCCCCCTCTAATGAGAGCCAACAGTTTTTTGAAAATTAAATGAAAGTCATGTTTAATCAATTAAGAGACCGGTTTGAATGACGTGCTACAGATGGAGACTAATTACAGTCAGCACATTTTTATATTTTCTCTCTGGCTTGGAGTTATTGGAGGTATTTTCTTAGTTGCTAATTTTTCCTTCAGTGAAGATTGTCTTTTGTTTATGTGATTATTTCTGTGTAATCTTTGTAAGATCTGTTTTATTTTATTTTTATAAATTTAGACTTTTTTCCTGGCGACTCTATAATATAACTCTGAAGTAAGGAAGAGTATGCGGTGCCATGGATGCCATATTCTATTCAGTTATTAGTGAACAAAAAAAGGTTTAGCTAAATGTAACATGCAAGGCTTTAATTTTCCAAGCGTTAATCTCAGCTCACTTAATTAAATAAATAAACAGAGAATAGCCCAAGTCTCATCAAATAAAATATTTTTACATCGTTTTTCTGGATTACTGATAGAGTAGACAAGCTTTACTGATTTAATTTCCTTATAATCCTTCTGTTACTTCATAATTTTTTTAAATTTAATTTATGCTCATGAGCATGAAATTTATCATTTATATCCTCGAAGCGCTGACAGCTTATGAAAAAAAAATCCTCCTGAAAAACAGATTTCCTGGACGATTACAGAGAGCTGGTCATCTTTCTTTCTCTGAAACAGATGCCAGTCTTTCTATAGAAACAGGATGATCCATGGCTGCATCTTTTAATAGTATAGTATTAATTTTTGTCTCTTGACTGCACCTGGTTGTCTTTGTCCTTGCCTTTTCAGTGCCTAAGTTAGCAAGTGTCATCCACACACACACTACTTACATTTGATCCAACTTGGCAATTTAGAGATAGCATGGTAGTGTAATAAAAGCCTATTAGCGAAGCATGCTCTTAAGTCAGTGTACGAGGTGATGTCACCGGAGAGGGCGGAGCACCCACCGGGTCGCTGAAGGGACCTGGATCATTTGCATATCTGCTCAGAGACACACTGTTACTGACCTCATAGCCAGGATTAGTGTGAGAGGCTTTGGCTGCTCACAAGTTCATCGCTGGTTCAAGGAAACGGAGAGCAAGCCTTCGCCATTGATAACTCCTAAAGGGGAGAGATGGTGAGAGAAAGAGAAGTCAGGGCTGGTTTGAGGAGAAGGAAGAACAATTGGAGGCTGTGTGCTTTAAATTGGGTATAAATTATTAGTAAGAGCAGTGGAGGTGATGCCTCCTTCTTCAATGGTGTGTTGTGCCAGGACCTACACAGGTAAAGAGATTGTTTGGGCAGGAGTTATTGACTCGCTGATTGCCAGTTTCGTAAACTTGACCTGAGGCGTTGATCACACGCCAAGCTAGGGGGAAAAAAAATAAAAACACAATACACACACCTTTCCCATCTCACCACAGCTATCTTCATCAATACTGGCCAGACAAAGGTCAATCTAATAAACATGGAGGTCAGTATCATGGCCATTTGAGAACTCTTTTGGCACGGACCTTAGAGGTGCTTTTTAATTGTATCCCTGCGGGCAGGTAATGCTGTTGTAATGCAGAGGGAAAGAATAACAACTGGACAAGAAAGATGTATCTAGCCTGTCCTCTCTATATTTCTCTTGCAGAGAAAGTTGCTAGTGCAAATGTGAAAAAAAATCAGCAGCATTGGAGAAAATGTACTTAATGACATGACATGAATAAGAGTGATTGATTGATTGATTGATTGATTGATTGATTGATTGATTGATTAAAGTACATCACAAGCTACTTAAATTACAACAAACACCCTGACCGATAGATAGATAGATTGTTCATTTCCTCATAGAAAATGATAACTCCAAAGGTCCTAACTTGCTGTCCTTTATAGTGGTTCTCACAGTGAAGAGGTACCTTAAGGACTTGAGGTATACATGTCACTCCTCCAGAGCTCAGTGACCTGAACATGGGAATTCTTTAACCTGCCGCGAAAGGCAGAAACTGAACCTTTCTGTGGACGAGTTGATAGCTGTGCCTTAGTCACTGGAGAGAACACTCAATCCTCCTCCGCTGGTGGTCACTGCTTCCATTGTTCACCACTGTGCATACATCTTAATAAGTGGAAAAGCCAGAAAGGGGATATATAGAACACGATACAGCACAGTCTGTTGTGTAGGACTTCCAGTAGTTGGAGCCAAAATCTGATAAATCTCTAAAAACCAACGTAAAATCAGGTATAACGACGTCCAGTTCAGAGACGAGCGTTCTGTAGAACACTTTGATTGTTTAATTGACTGTTTGACGTGCCTGTAAAGAAACTTGAGTTGACATCAAGCTGGACGTTAAACAAAATTTTCACCTCAAAGTATATATTGTGCGTTTTCACACTGCTGTGGAACTGGGCAAAAGTTAGTTCTGTTAATTACTTACAACATCTGTACATTGCTTTTCTGTTTGTTAAATCACTACGTAATGTGTAGCATCAATGTCTGGCATTTTCCAAAAAAGCTTAACGGCTTTGAAGAGCAAAAGCTCCCAAAACTCCTCCTGATGCACCCTAGTTGTATTTGTTAAATTTTAGTACTACAGTACTAATAACTTTGACTTAATAAGGCATTGATTAGCTAAATAATGTATTCAATTAGTAGTATTTAGCACATTCACTGGTATGTATACTGGGATGGTGTTTGAAAACACATTTTAAAATTCCAAGGTTTTGTAGAGTCTACCAAATATATTTTTTTCCTTTTCTTTTTGCAAAATGCCAAATGAAAGGTTACCAAGGATGAGGAAACGGTGGGGTTAGCATTTGTAGCTTTTTAAAATCAAATGAAACCCTGCTGGACTCCTTTGAATTTGTACTAATTGTTCACAAGATTAGAGCCACCAAAGGCAACTGTAAACATAATTTGAAGGAATTCAGAACAAAATGAAATGCCAAGGATGGACATTTTATTCAAATGGTTGCTTTGCATCTGGTAAATTCATCTGGTCTCAGAACTCATGTTTTGACTTGAGATGTATTAAAGAAATAATATTGCAGGTTAATTGCAGCCAAGACACAATCCAAAAAACAAAAAGTTCAGCCAGAGGCAGAACATTTTCGGTAGCATTGTGTATAAAATGTGAGCTTTTTGCTCCACAAATACACTAAAATGTCACAAGATGTGTAAAAGACTGCATGTCTATAGGTTTCTGTGTGGCATGTGATCCTTTTGGGAGCAGATCACCAGTGATATTAGAGGATCTGGTGAAAATCAATGGAATGATGAGCAGTTTTTGATTAATCCTGCTCTACCTTTGCAAAAATAATAACTCCAACACGCTGCCGTTATGATTCTGACTTGAAGCAGAAGTTGGATGGGACGTGTGCATTCAAAGGGATTTTAGAAGAATATTTAAAGAACACCAAGTCTTGGCTTTTTCTAAACATGTTTGTTTTTCAGCTTTTGGTGACGATCACAAGTGGGCTAAGACTTCTGTACCATACCGTTGATATTATTACATAAACAGTGCCTTGTTCACTCTAACCTGTGTGTGTGTGTGTGTGTGTGTTTACAGGCACTGAGAGGCATGAGCTGACCTCATGGAACAGCTTCAAGTCCATCTTCCAATTCTTCAATGAGCATCTCCAGGCACAAATGGAGGAGGATCGGGACGAGGGCAATGTGGAGGAGCAGGAGGAGAAGCAAAATGAAGAGCAGAGGAAGGAGCTGCAGGAGGAGCAGAAGCAGGAGGAGGAAGAGGAAGATGGCTCTGCCACATTGACTACACAAAAACACGCCAAACACGAGGATTTATAGAAAACTCTGAAATAGCGTCAGACCGCTCCCTATTGAATATTTTGCTTTTAATGCTTTTAAAGGATAGTCCTGTCTGATGTCTTATTCGGGCGCAGCGTGTGTACATCAGAATAGTGTTTTGCATTACACAACTATCAAAGCAATATATACTGCTTGTGCCTCCCCTGAGCTACTGTGTGGGTTTGGTGGCCTTATTAAGGCTGTCAGGTGACATTGCACAGTACCTCGAAGTGTCCTGACATTGCTCGAACCTCACCTAATACATACACACGCACGCGCGCACAGGTTTAATCCACAGGTCATTTAGCCCTGAACAGCTGTTGGTTTATTTTGTTTTTTCCCGCCATTCAGTTTTATCCAGTTTTACATTGACGGGGTGCTGGCTTGTCTAAGAAATGTCATCCTTTCCACTCTGGATTTGTGTGCATCAGCATTACAGCACTAAAAGAACTTCCATTTTGTAGATATTTGCTTTTGAATGTACACATTAGACAGATTTTTTTTCCTCACCATCTTCCTCTGAAAGAAGCAAATCTTGAATACCAGGTAATAATTTGCATAACTTCCTAACCATTCATATATTCTTTACATTCATATTTACATCAAGATGAAATACAAGTATAGTATTTAATCAAAAATGACTTAAAATGACATAAGAATGATTTTTAGCCGTCTCTTCTTTTAAGCCATTTTGGAAGTTTTGTATGTCTGACCTTTCCCATGCGTGAGCAAAAGGAGGGTTAAGAATTTCTAAATCATAAAAGCAGTTCATTTAAATGTTTGTCTTTTGAAAGTGACGTGTGGTGTTTTTGTTTTGTTTTTTTGTTTTTTTCATACATGCCTGGTAAGTCTCACAATTTAGCATCACACTGACATCCACTGCTTCTGCTCAAGCACATAATGTCACTTTCTTAGCATAAACAAAAGACAAACAGAACAATGTGGTATTAGTCAAGGCTTAAGCTGTCGCTCAGACATGACAGCATGTCACCCTGCTTTAACTAAAACTTTGCCGCGTTTTTATCTTTCAAGTTGGACTATTGGAGTATTTGTAAGCACAATTTACATATTTTAACAAATTTGTTCAAATGACCAACTTTTAGCCGAAATCAAAGTGTGATGCGGGGATATATTGAGATTGACGTTTTAAAACCTCAACTGCTTTTAGGGTTTTATTGCCAAGATGGTATTAAAATTGCAAGTGGTTGTGTATTGCAGCTAAATTGGAAAGGAAAAGCTGTGGAATGTGAATACTGCTGCCTTAAAATAAACCAGACATTTTTTTTTCTTTCTTAATACATTCAACTAAGCCATCAGCTGATTATAGGCAACCTTAAACCAAAATCAAACTGTTTCATCTGGAAGTCATTAATCTTTGCCAAGAGTGATTTTTTTTTTCATTTTGTTAAATGCTGTTTTCTTTCAATGGATTTATTGCAAAGAAAAAATTCATCTTGTAATTTTTTTCTGCCTTTTCTTTTTGTTTAATATCGCAATGAATCGAAGTAGTTTCCAAATCGTTGTCCAGCTTCGACGTGTGTAATGTATAAACGTCATTTCCGCCTTCCCCTTATTTGTTCATCATAGAGACTGGAGTCACTTTTTTTTTTTTGCCAAGTTCTTTTCATTTTTAATCTCTGCAACAACTTGCCTTTGCAAAATAAACGCTTTTTAACAGGGCAGTGTGATTGGAGCTCGTGTTTGTTGTGTTAAATGGTTTGATCCTGGAGCTGGAAATCAGATTGTGGTGGAGGAACTGAACAATCCAAACAAGTGAAGGTTTTGCGCTCAGGTTTAGAAATTGATCCTCTAACCTTCTTGCGTGGAAACAAAGCCGTGCTGCTCAGTGTGTGTGTGTGTGTGTGTGTGAGAGAGAGAAGCAGAGTGAAGTGCAGTCTCAGTGAGGGACATGGCCTGTAGTGTTAATCACTCGGACAGGAGCGCTGTGGCGGTGTTCAGGGCCGCTCATTAGCGCGGCTGGATGTGGGCTGGGACCCGAAGCCCAGTCGGAGCGCACAGACCCAACACCCTGAAGGCGCACCAGCGCAGCCTTTCTTCTTATCGTCAAGGCTTTACTTTCAGCCCAAGTAGTCTCCGGGTTAGAGTTCAGCTCTTCGGGGGAAGGGGGATAAAGATCTGCAGAGCTCGATAAGAAGCTCCGGTGGCTCGCCGGTTTCCCAGAGAGGCCGAGTGTGAGCGGCTACAGCACAGCGCCTCATCTCGCCTTAACGGCAGCTGCGCAACTCGATCGCGAAAGAGGAGCCGCGTCTCCACAATGAGGCCAATGTTAAGCAAAAGAAGTGTCAGTCAAAATGCTGCCGCATATCAGATGAAGCCTCAAGTCAACAAGTTTCCTCCAATAACATCCAGGCCGCTGGAGACGCCCAGCAGCCTGCAGGGTCCCCTGAAACTCCAGCCAGTGGTTCGAGGTGCTTTATATATTTATATTTTTTCCCAGTGTGTGCAAAATGAGAATTAATTCGTATGGTTTAGGATTTCAAGTCAAACTTCATCCCCCACCCACCAAGGTTTCTTTCAGCCAGCAGCCTGATGATGATCCTGCCTCTGCGCAACGCGCGTCCTGATCACTCAGGGTTCACTTTAAACCACCTCAGTTAGTAATCAGCTCCATGCATAAGGAGAAGAGAAATATCTGATCCTAAGTGAACTTAAAAAAAATTGTACAAGCTGTAGCCTAAAGATAGAGAAACGGGTTTGTTTTTTTGGAGTGTGCGTCATTACGCACTGAGATCCTCGCCCAGTCTGACTGGCGCATGGGCGCGTTCCACTGTGGGCACTCTGGTCACGCCAGGAACTTGTGTTTTTCCCCAAAGTTGCCGAGCTCTTGGTGAAGCTGGAATGGTCTGTTCTGAGCTCCTGAGCACTTCAGCAGATCTCTCCCATCTCTATTTGCATAATTATATGCTCCCTTCTGAAGGGAATCTAACCCTTACATTTCACGGGTCAACAAACTGCAACAATCAATGTTATATTGTGTCTGAAATAAAAGAAAATCTAAAACTCTCTCTCTCCCTCTGTGTGTGTGTGTGTGCGTGCGCGCGCGCCCCACTCTTTTACTCACTTTTCTTCGAGTTATGTAGAAAATCACTTTACTCACAACAGCAAATGAAGGACTTCTGCCTGAAGCAGTGGATTTCTTAAAAAGAAAAATCTATCTATCTATCTATCTATCTATCTATCTATCTATCTATCTATCTATCTATCTATCTATCTATCTATCTATCTATCGTTGCCCTTGTCTCACACTCATTTTGATGAATGGATATTGGTAATTACATATAGTACATGGTCAGCACAAGCTTGTTCTTTAATGTGTCATAACGACCTTATAGTGTGTGTGTGTGTGTGTGTGTGTGTGTGTGTGTGTGTGTGTGTGAGTGATGCCAGTACTGGACAGCAGCTGCTGGCACACCGAGTGGTTTTATGTGGCTTTAATGGCAGCTTTTAGGCTGCGCTCCTCCGGCCCATGCCGCCCTTTCAATTACCTGCCGCCTGATAGCGCAGCTCGTAAAGAGCGCACAGTGAAGAACAGCAGTGAAGAACAGCGCACAGTGAAGAGCGCACAGCAGCGCACAGTGAAGAGCGCACAGCAGCGCACAGTGAAGAGCAGCGCACAGTAAAAGCCTGGCGCTGAAATCAAATACATTTGGGGGAGAAATCTGGAGCGCAAAGAAAACTTCTTGCCGTCGAGGTAATGTGAAGATATGATGGGAGATTAGAATGGGGGGGAAAGTGCAGGAGACGGGGAGAGATTGTTCCGTGAGGCCGTTATTAACATTATAGCCTTGGAGGTGTTCAGAGATGAAATATAGACCAGACGCGACTGCAATCGCCCATAGCAGCGAGCTGGGTTTTTTCATTACCTGCACTACGAATAAATAAATACCTGTGAGGATGCGTCGTAAAAACAAACCGGTTTAGCCGTTTAGTTTGACGTTGATGAACGGACTGAGATATTCAACAATATGAGTCTTCATAACACACACAATTATAGTGCGGGTCAGCGATTAATGTCAGGAATCCGGCTGGGAGCGCGAATCCCCATCACTGAGGCTCTGAGCTGAGAGCGGCTCACAGCCACGCTCAGGCTGCACAACACACAGCCAGCAGCTCGGGGGACCCAGCAGAGTCAGGGGCCCTCACACAGCCCAGCACTGATGATATTACAGCAGAGCAGGAAATATTATGACTCTGGAAAACAAGGGCACTCATTTACTAATGACCACAACTTTTCTCCTTTACTCCAAACTCACTCACTCACTCACTCACTCACTCACTCACTCACTCACTCATCCACTCCCTCCCTCCCTCACTCACTGTCTCACTCACTCACTCACTCACTGTCTCACTCACTCATCCACTCCCTCCCTCCCTCCCTCCCTCCCTCCCTCCCTCACTCACTCACTCACTCCCTCACTGTCTCACTCACTCACTCACTCACTCACTCACTCACTCACCTACTCCCTCCCTCACTGCCTCACTCACTCACTCACTCACTCACTCACTCACTGCCTCACTCACTCACTCACTGCCTCACTCACTGTCTCACTCACTCACTCACTCACTGCCTCACTCACTCACTGCCTCACTCACTGCCTCACTCACTCACTCACTCACTCACTGCCTCACTCACTCACTCACTCACTCACTCACTCACTCACTCACTCACTGCCTCACTCACTCACTCACTCACTGCCTCACTCACTCACTCACTGCCTCACTCACTCACTCACTCACTCACTGCCTCACTCACTCACTCACTCACTCACTGCCTCACTCACTCACTCACTCACTCACTCACTCTGGCAGGCAATTTTCACAAACAAAGACAGCAGCACTGTCGAGAAAAATGCTTCTGGTAAATGTCAGTATTTGTGTGTGTGTGTGTGTGTGTGTGTGTGTGTGTGTGTGTGTGTGTGTGTGAGAGAGGGAGAGAGAGAACCTTCCTTTGACATAATTATTATTGCAGTTAATTAATGCTGTACCTGCACCTAAACCTCATCCTAACCTTCACCTCAGTCATGAAAAGGAAACTTTTTGGCTCTTGATTGATTTTTTTTTTTTCAATTTTTGCTTTAAAAAACAAACAAACCAACAACACAACAGCACTTTCCTTATAAGGACATCCGAATGTCCCCACAAGGTGGAAATTGTCAGATTCTACTATCCTTGTGGGGACATTTGGTCCCCAGTAGTATATATAAACGTGTGTGTGTGTGTGTGTGTGTGTGTGTGTGTGTGTGTGTGTGTGTGTGTGAGAGAGAGAGAGATAAATATTTTGAACCTCACTAGGATAAAGCGGCTACAGATAATGGATGGATGGATAGTTTTCCTAGTCCGTGTCTTTGCCCTGTCTCACTGCACCTGGTGTATTTTTAATGAACTTAAGGTCCAGTTAATGGAAGTTTTCAAGTCAAATTAATTTTATTTATAAAATGCAAAATAATTTTGATTGTTGTATTGATAGTAGTGATATTTATAAATGTTCCAAATGTTCAATAATAATAATAATAATAATAATAATAACAGTATTCGTGGGTGTGTGGGCGGAGCGCCGGTTAGTCTGGGCCCGCGGACAGACAGCAGCTCTGCGGGGATCTCCAGTAGGTGCTCCGGTTATTGGGTATCAGATAAACCAAAGCTCAGCGACCGCGGGCCTGATCTCGGGTTCGAGTCTACATTTTCTTCATGGCGACTGTAAAAGTCCATTCGCGCTTTTGTTGGCCATCTATACCTTTTAAGGTCGAGCGCAAGCAGTCTGAGCTCTAAAAGGACTTGAGGTCGCAGAGTAACCGGAGCATTACAAGCTGTCATTTTACAGTGAGGATGGAATTGCCATGTTGGGTGCCAAGCGGGCGACCCAGGCTGAGGACACGATAAAAACCTGATCCTTTCCAAACAACAAGAGGCCCTTTCAAATGAAACCAGATTAGGGCGCTCTAAAACCCTTCCAGGACCCGGCCTTCTCTATCCGCCCTGTGATGTTGCGCTAGAATAACAGATGATGTGATAGGCCATAATAAGTCCTAGTCTAGTCGATTACTCTGTGTGTGTGTGTGTGTGTGTGTGAGAGAGAGAGAGAGAGAGAGAGAGAGAAAATCTGTGGCGATTTATTGACTGAGGGAGGGGAATCAACCTGCTTCTCACTCACACATTATAGATGAGTCTCATCAAGCCTAACGGGCTCACCGGAGCCTAACGGCATTGGTGCAGCTCCCACCTGAGCGGCAGACGCGTTATTGTCTCGCCCGCGCATCCTCATTAACACACGCCCCAAAAGACGAGCTCCGAATTAAGCTGTTGCCATTCAATGCACCCAAATTAGCGAGGACTCTGAGGTGCAGGTCAGACGAGCTGCTTTAAAACATGCACTGAAGTGACCATCAAGCCTGACTGATGATGATGATGATGATGGATGTACAGGATGTTGTTAGAAGAGCAGCGGCTGTCCTCGGGCCTCCTTCCTTTATTTACTTGATTGTGATCAGATTCAGTTCCTCCGGAGGCTTCAAAGGCTTTCACTCTTATCCGCTCTTTAAAAAGGCGTTGTGAAGAGGATGCCTCTGTTTCTTCACTTCTCCCTAACAACCGTCTCCACGCGCCTGCTTACTGTCTCCCTGTCTCCGTCCCCCCCCTCCTCCACTGAGTCAGCGCGAAGATGAAAAGCGGCAGCAGACGAAGCGCGTGAGTTTTGTCGGGAGAGACGCGCGTGAAGAGCCGCTTCCTACCTGCGGGAAGGTGTCGCGGTGAGGAGTGAGGAGTGACTTCCGCTCAGCAAACCGCCACTCAGTCAATCAGGTGCCGGAGTTCTCCATCGTGTGATCCAAACCGCGTTACAGCATTACACTCTCCGGAGTCAACTCTAAATACAGAACACAAACTCAATATTTAGAATAGAAATGGAACGAAATAAACTCTGAAACTGTTCACACAGTGACACAAAACCAATCACTGCACTGTTCGGGAAAGTTATACGGCATCATTTACAACGAAATAAACCACAATTACAGGGTTTGTACTTTTTGTCAACAGGATTAACATTAATTTTACACAGATTCGATTTTAAATCATCGAAATAAAATGTTGATCGGATCTATCTATCTATCTATCTATCTATCTATCTATCTATCTATCTATCTATCTATCTATCTATCTATCTATCTATCTATCTCGTGCTTTGATTGTAATTCAGCTGCAAGTGAACTACAGTCGTTTGAAAATGTCCTTTTGTAATAATTACAAAATGTCCTTTTGTAATAATTAATTAATAATTATTTTCACGAATGAATTTAAACCATTACATAATATTTATAATCTTTGCTCATATGAAAAAACAGTTTATTTAGCAACCACATATTTCTATAGCGAGATTCAAAACAGCACTTATCTTTAAATGTACAGTTTATATATATATATATATATATATATATAAACTGTACATTTAAATGGACAGTAATGTCCGCAGTTTTCTTCTAATCTTCTTTTGTATGGTGTTCATTTGAAAACAAACTAATTTAAGAAAAAATAATTGTGTTTGCGCTGCAGCTGACATTTCAGACAAACGCTTCTGCAAATAAATAAATAAAGAGAATGAATTTGACCAAAACAAAGAATAAACGCTATAATATGAAAACATGTTATTTGATGCAGATGTAATGAGATGAAGACCTGTTCCTGTCAGCAGGGTCTGTAATGGTGGTGTAAGTTATTGTTTTCTCTTTTTTTTCTGACCCATGCGTTTATTTATTATTTTATTTACAAGACTTATTTTAGTAACTCGTTAACCTCATGTTTTCTTCATTATCTGCTTATGTTTTGTTCGATTGATCATCCATGATCTTTACAGTGGAGAGAAATAGAGACGGAACATAAAAACTCTAACGGCAGGTGAGAGTGCAAATATGAGAGCAGGTATATATTATATACTATATATGATGATATGATATATGATATGATATGATATGATATGATATGATATGGAGAACATATAGTAGGCTAACGTTACCTTTTAGCTTCATATCTAAATATTTATTTGACCTTTATTTACACCTCCAGGGGTAAAATGGACCCAGAACATTACCTTGTTAATATAAATATGATTCGTAAACGTATTTTAGGTTCGTTAGAGAAGACAGCCGAAGACATGAATGTAAAATGGGCCAGAAGAGAACAGACGGGTTCAACATGCTGAATGCAGTCAGCGTTATCAGATGGTGTCCTTACGGTGACGTCACATAGGTTTTAGAAATACTGCGTACAGTAGCACAGCCGACTCAAGAGCGTTATTACTGCAGTTAATCCCCATCACCCGAGTCACTCCCATTACTCCCATTACCTGAGTCACTCCCATCACCTGAGTTACTCCCATCACCTGAGTCACTCCTATCACTCCCATTACCTGAGTCACTCCCATTACCTGAGTCACTCCCATCACCTGAGTCACTCCCCATCACCTGAGTCAATCCCGTCACCTGAGTCACTCCCCATCACCTGAG
>JAPEIY010000017.1:13137251-13155968 GCA_026122135.1 Cathorops aguadulce | reverse complement strand
TCTCTCTCTCTCTCTCTCTCTCTCTCTCTCACACACACACACACACACACACACACACACACACACACACACACAGAGAGAGAGAGAGAGAGAGATTTCGTTTACATTTAATCTGGAGTAACTGTGTGAGCAAAGTTGCCTTGGGAGCCATAACCGCGCTTTCAGGGCTGCAGGGCTGCGGAGGAGAAAAGGAGGGTTTGGTGGAGAGGGAGAACTGTTTGATGGCTCTCTACAGCTTCAAGACAGCTTGTTAATTAAAACCCCAAGAGATGGGTTTGAGCAGCCAGCGTCCATATAAGAACATCGCTAACTATCCTGACAGCAAGCAACTTCCCAGGCCTGCGTGTTAAAGGCAGTGATCCGGGCTGTGTCGAGTCCCGGCTCTCTCTCAGTCTCACACTGGAGGACACTTCTTCAGCCCTGCAGGAGTAAATGTCCTATTTGTATTTTGTAAGGCCGAAAGTTCAATTAACTCAATTAAACAGAAGGACGCAGTTCAATGATTCAAAATCTAATTTACAAATTCATTAATATCGGGATCATTACTTCTGTAGTTTCTATTAACACTTGATTAAGGAAATAAAGAGAACTGTAATGGAAGCGAGGTTTCTTTTAGTCGGCTTGGTGATATGCATTTCATAAAAAAAGGAAACTATTAGCTCAGTGACTGTAAAACTTGGTGATATAAAAGATCAAACAAAACCAACTGAACGAATAAACAAACAACCCGAACTTCTGATGTTTAGGTCATATTTATTTATTTATTTAATGTTTAATATTTTCAGAAAATAAGCCAGTTATAAGCACAGCTCAGAAAATGTGCTTCCAAAAAACTAATTCAAGAAATACATTTCAATAAAACGAGAATCATATAATTGCATGGCCAGAGCTTATTAATGTTATCTTTAGTAAATACAGTTTTATTTCTTTGCTCGTTCACTGTTGGAAAGAAAGACACTGGTGCAGGTGGAGATTTCCCTTACAAGGGTGGGAACACACACACACACACACACACCATTATGAGATTGTCGAGAACTACACAGGGGGAAAGAAGACCAAACACTGCCAAAACAGTACTTTTTTCATTCACAGCACTTAATCTTTCTAACATTTCATTAAGTCGCAGTTTTTCATTTACAGAAATGACATTTTATTTTGCTCAAACTGGCGGATATGTGTTTATTTGTTTAAATGGGAAATTAACAAAAATATACCATTGACGCAATTAAGGGTATGAGTTATAATTATTATTAGATTAAAAATGACCAAGTCAGAAAAAATATTCATATAATGAACTTTTACGTTAAATTTACGAAAGCCTGCTTTAATGAACACTTGTAGAATTGTGTTCTTAAATTCAACATTTTAGGAAACATTGTTCACTGATATATTAAATTAGCTTATGTTTATGCCCCCCTGTATCCTCGCCTTGTGTGTGGAGCTGGTTGTGTTGCAGGGCTGGGAGAGTGTGAGTGGAGAGGAGCAGCTGATGGGTCTCTCCGCTGTCTGCTCGAACATTTAAAAGACATCTTTAAATGTTCACCACGTCTGAGCACATTCATCAACGTCAAAATGTGGCCGAGCCTCTATTTAGAGAAAGTGTAAGTGCAGCAATATATCTTCACTGCGCTCACAGCACACAATGCATTTTTACACCGTGTGAATATGCCTCCTTATTTCCGCAATGCCTTACAGCATTATATATATATATATATATATATATATATATATTCTCTCAAACAAAGCAGTCATTATTGTAACAATATCCGGTTTGCTTCTTTGCCCTGAGAACCCATTCGATGCCGATTTTATTAAAATAAATAAATATGAATATATAAATATCAAGCGCTCACCGTTCGTTCAGAAGGACATCCCTCTGTAATATCTAGGTGCAAAAACATTTACTTGGAAAACTTTTTTGTATGTAATGTAATATATTCCCCGGACCTGTGGTGCAACAGAGCTCAGAGTTTGAAACAGAAAGCAGATTGTTTCCTAAAACTATTAAAACATGGACAGACAGGATTACACACTGAGCTTCGGGTCTGATCTTATACACCTCTGTGCAGTTACTCTCTCACCAGATATCAGTGTACAGAAATGATAACCTTCATTCGTTTACCTCAATTAAAACAAATCATGAATTCTTAAGTCTTCTTCAGTCACAGACCCACAGTAATATGTGGTTTCCAATGCAACACATAATATCATGCTGTTTTTATTTATAATTAAACAGAAATACATTACTAAATAGACTACAAAATATATTTAATTAAAATATTTAGATCTATCATTTAACGCATGGTTGGCATTGTTTGAACAAAATTTATTTGAAGCAGTTATCAAAAAGATAATAATAATAATAATAATAATAATAATAATAATAATAATAATAATAATAATAATAATAATAATAAAAAGAGAGAGGTCCCGCTGTATGAAGACGAAGGGACAGTGAGTGAAGCCGGAGCTGTTTATTCCGGTGTCTGAGGGTCCCAGAACACACAGCGCCATCTAGCAAACAAAGGCGGAAACAAACAGCTCGCGCAGCCCCCACCGCTGAACCCGAGCCCGCGCGCGCTCCCGCGGCCACCGAAAACTCCAAGAATTCCCCAAAGCCCACAGACCGGTACCTTTACTGAGCCAGAGACCCCGGCCGGTACTGTATATCTCTAACGGTCTTCTGACAGTCGCCATGCATTAATTACTTCATAAACAATAAAACACCTACAACAGGACTGATAGATAAACAAAGGAGAAGAGAAATAGAAGAAACTTAGATTTAAACAAACGTACAGTACAATCCATATGCAGTAATATTTCTGTAATATATCTGTAAAGGGACGATAATGCGCATGCGCGGATATAACACCAAGCAACAACCATACAGGTAACCGCCATACCTCAGTGGAGTGTACACTATTATTATTATTATTATTATTATTATTATTATTATTATTATTATTATTATTATTAATGTGATATGGTGAGTTTAATAATAATAATAATAATAATAATAATAATAATATGAAGCAGCAGAAGAAGATAGTTACAAATAAACAAATAAATACTTCCATAATTCCATAATAGTGTTTAGTCCACAGTTTCATGTAGAATATTAGAATTATACAGGTTTATAATAATAATAATAATAATAATAATAATAATAATAATAATAATATGTCGAGCAAAAGACATGTCGCATTTATTATATTTGTATATGAATTATAAATAACATTAATATTGCTGTAAGTCTTGGATGCTTGTGTGTGGATGAAAATAATTCTCACGCGGTAGATATTACAGAAATGTCTCATCTCAATTCACTCAGTTTATTACAGACATCAGAAAAGGAGGAACTTTCTGTAAGGGATTTTTTTAAAACTAAATCTGCAACACTTGTATTATAATAAACCTAGAAGACAAAATGAATTCCCGAGTTTGCTTTAAAGATCACTGTAAATAGCTTCACACCATTTGCGTTTATTACAGATTATTGGGGTTTTCTGTCTTTTTTTTTTATTCAAATAACTTTATAATTATTTTAATTATTTAATTGAAGTAATGTAAATGAGGTTTGGAAACCGTGACCGTGACAGAAATCCTCGTGTATACGTCCTCGCATGCTCTGGATGATCAATGAAATATATAAAGTATCATTATTTTATATTTTATAAGCTTGGATATGATACACATTATAGTCGGTTTGATGTCAGTTCACATCAAAGCCTAAATATAAAAATGAATAATATTAATGTGAATCATGATCCTGACTATCTGACATGAGCTATCATGAGACGGTATTGGTTATGTGACGGATTTATTTTAACTATTAATTATTTTATGGCGAAAATAAAAGCAGCACTGATGCAAGCGCAGAAAGACTGAAATGGTCCTCCGTGGCTTTGTGTGCTTTTGTCCTATATATAGCTTTAGATGATTGAGAGCTCCATATGCGGATTGGTCAGAGCCCGGCCACTCAGCCCTTTGACAGGTCACATGCAGCAGTTCACCATTTCCACATTTTCAGTGCTGAACTCAGACAATGCCATGGAGCTCTTTTCGACAGCGTGTATTCGAAGATGCTGAATAGCATGTTGCAGCTCTCTTTTTATCCAAATGGTGACTAGAGCTGCTGAGGTGTGTGTGTGTGGTGTAAAGGCGGTATTCATTCATTTACTACTCCTTCAGAATGCTGTAATCTTGTATGTAAAGACCATGCGTGGATGCATCCAAACGCATCTAAGTGCAGATGGTTTAAGGTGGGTGTGCAGTACCTGCTCCTGACTCCATACAGGACAGGGAAATGAGATGAGGCGTGATGTGATGAAGACTACAGCTGGGTCTGTCGCTCTACCACATGGGTGGGGAGAAAGATGTGATGGGTTGTAACTGAATTGTGGTCCATTCTTTTTTCTTTTTTTTTTTTTCGCTTTGCCACAAAATAAAAAAAACCGTTTTCAGGTCAGTCCACCTCTGGGTCTCTGTCCACTCTGCCCAGTTTTAGACTATTCTCGATTCTGTTTAGAATAATGGCCACATAAGCAGGTGTGTGTGTGTGTGTGTGTGTAGATGAAATATTTGGTGACCGTGTGGGAGCCTCCTGCATTTTAATGACGAGCAAAACAGAAGCTGGACGTGCGAGAGAGAGAGAGAGAGAATACACATGTCCTCGTTTCTAATAGAAGGAAGACAATTTTCTCGCTCAGATTAAGACCGTTAGTTTCTGCCTAGCCTTTGAAGAGAGGGGCCAGGTCATTCTGAAAGAAAGGCCAGTCCCCAAAACCCCTCCCTTCAACCCCCAGCCTTCTCTCTCTCTCTCTCTCTCTCTCTCTCTCAGTTCCTACCGACCCCCATCGTTTGGAGCTCACATGCATGCTGCATATCCTCCAGCAAGCTGGTTTTGCGGTTACACACATGGCAGATTTGAGAGCTGAGGCTTTGGAAGGCCATTTTTACTGTTAAAATGATTCCGATGCAGAGCAGAAAGCAGTGTGACAGCCTTCAATGAATCACTGCAGCTTGTTTTCAGCTGCACTTAGATCAACACTGCACGCAGCCGATTCACTTTTGCTTTGAATAATTGAGCTAAAACATATGAGTGAATTCTATTCACCAGAGCCCTGTATTACTGTAATCACATCAGGACACTGCAGTAACATCACCTACATTAACGACAGACGGGCTGTGATGTGCCCTGTGTGCGGTGTGGACCGGCCAGGCTTTGGCATTGCTGAATTCCCACCGCGGGATCGCAGTTTACGCGTGGCCGCCGCACACGTGTTCAGTGGAGGAACGCTGGGCGCGCGCGTGTGCGTATTTATCAAACGCACAAATTGCGACGACTATAGGCAAGACAGGCGGGATAAAGGGCCGAAAGGCGCGGGATCAGAGACCAGCACCAGAGCAAAGGACATAATACCTCTGTCAAGAGCCGCTCAATATGGCGGGGATGAAAAATCTCCCTCGACAAAAACGCTTCGGTCATTTATTATCAAAGAAAATAGAAGCCGTGCTGAGAAATTAGTCAAATAAAAACTAAATTAGAGCGATATTAACAACGACATAATTCACTAAGCCTGTCAGCCAAACGGGCACATCTGTGCCTGACTGGATGGGTACCTACACCTCTGTTAAATAAATAAATAAATAAATAAATAAATCCCACGGTTGGGCCTATATGAAATCTCAGATCAACTATAAGATAGATATATTAATGATGTATAATAATACAGAAATTCTATCTTTATAATATAATATAATATAATATAATATAATATAATATAATGTTTCTTTCTTTCTTTTATTTCTTTCCCAACTTCACAGCAAACTCCTATGGCCTGTAAACCTTCCTGGTAGCACGATTGGACTGTCTATCTGATGGTCAGTGAAAATGTGGCCTAATGTATAGAAAAATGGGTCAGTGTTATATTTGGTCCCAGCATGAAGTGTAATTGCAACAAAGTGCTGCTGAGTACATTGAGAAACTTGCTGGCTGCGGTTATACAGGCACAAACCATCTGGTGCGTATTATAAAAATAACCAGTAAATATAGCTGAAAATCCGGGGCGTTAGCAGGTATATAAGAGCAGGATTAGTTTCTGCCCGTGTGTGATGGGCGGATCGGAGAGTGTGCTCATAATGGCCCGTGGAAACATATTTGCTTGAGTGAATTAATACAGTAATTACATGCGCTTTTGTTTGGAAGATTTCACGAGAATCTGACGTCACTGTGTTTATCAGGGAATAAAGCGTGGAGAGGAGCTGCTCCTGCAGCCTGTTCTGTGTGTGGAGCTTAGCAACAGGTAGTGTGTGTGTGTGTGTGTGTCACACTGCAGGAGCACCGGAGCAGGGAAGAGCTTTAGGATCCTATTAAGAGGAACGTGATCATCATTCACACTTTAATTTCGAACTGAATCACAGAATCCTTCAGTGGGAAGAACACGAGCAGGAGGAGACTGTGCTCGAGTCCCGCACTGCCTCCACTCCTGCTCCTCTTGTTGCACGCTTTCAGAGAGAACTTTGCTGTCCGCGCACCCCACAGCTCCCCTTTCTGTCCCTCATTTATTTCTCCATAAGCGCCGAGACAAACACGGAAACCTGTCCCTCTCCACTTTAAATGTAACACGCTGATTAATTTGTTGTTAATGACAGCTCTAGTCATACACACCCGGACACATCCTCTGCTCTCTTTGCGTTTTTTTCCCCCACTCTGGCTCCCTCCCCCTTCTCTCTCTCTCTCTCTCTCTCTCCCCAAACACGGGAGCGCGCAGACTCACTACTACAGGCGCGCGCACACACAAAAGTCCCTGCTCTCTCTCTCTCTCTCTCTCTCTCTCTCTCTCACACACACACACACACACACACACACACACACGTTTAAGGAGGACAAATGAAAACAAATTTCTTACTTTCTGCAAAGAAGCTCCGTGCAAGGCTTCGTGTGTCCTCTCCTTGTCCACTCGTGCTGGTCGGGAAGAGTGCTGTCCAGGTCCGAGGCGGCGTTCTCTAATTAATGCTGCTTTTTTTTTTTTCCTCCTTTCTGGAGCCTGTCCTTATATACCCAAATGGTTTGACTGAAGTGAAGTGCAGATTGAGACATATTGAGCCCCCTTTAAGGGGGGATCATTTCATGTGGGAGGTTGGACGCAAACTTTGGACTCGTCACTGGCATTCCGGAGAGACGTGCATAATTTAAGCCAACAAAGCAAGACAGAGACGGGTCTGAGGGTGGGAGGAGAAAAAAACTTGGAAAGAACTCACTCAGTGATAAACAGCTGTCAGTGCTGGACAAGATTTTAGTTGTATATTCCCAAAGTACAAATTGTCACAAGTCCCAAGAAAAACTTCTCAAAACTGTTACATTTATTTACTGCCTCCGCGGAGCGGCTTTTCATTTCAACACCAAACAGGCTAATGCGCATATTTAGGCTCTTTATACAACAAGTGTTCGGAGCTACTTTCAGCTGTATTAATTATTATTATTATTATTATTATTATTATTATTATTATTATTATTATTATTATTATTATTAAAAATAAAGATGACGAGATTAAAACTGGCTACTCATAAGTTTAACTTTTATTTATTTATTATAATTATTTTTTCAAAACCCTGAATTTTTCCTTCCCGTTTCAACTCACATATTTTGTTTTTTGGCCCAAAGTCTGCAGGATAAGAACTATAAATAGTGTATTTATAATAATAACAAGATGTCGATGTGCATTAACATTATCTGACTCAAATACATTGCTGATGTGAGGAGTGAGTCCCATTAAGAAGCTGCCTGCATGTGTTGGCTGAAATTATGGCGAACACTAGAAAAGAAAATGCATGGTGTTGAGTTAGATATCTCTTTCAGTTGTCAGTGGTGGTCCATGGGTATGGAATGCTAATAAGAGAAGCCCCCCTCCTCCTCCTCTTCTTCTTCCTCCTCCTTCTCCTCCTCCTCCTCCTCCACCTCCTCCTCGTCGTCCGTGTCGTCTCATTCCCTTTCTCTCAGCTGGCAGAAGGGATCGATGGCTGACCCGATGCTTTGGACACTGCTTTATTTATCTGACCAGGCAATGATATTATCAGCCTTGAACGTTATATACAGCAAACGTCTTCCTAAATCAACACAAAGGGATCGCTTACACAGCGATCTGTGCTTTCTCGCCTGCTTCCCTCACACCATGCAGGCCCGACCACACACACACACACCCACACACACACACACACACCCACACACACACTCTCTCTCTCTCTTACCCTTATGTTACATTCACAACTGGGGACATTTTATATCCTGTTGTGTTGGATGTGATCCATGACTTACAGCTTACTGGAGAGTTCTTTGGACATGGATTTAGGCAGAAATATTAATAGTACACTCTTGGGGGGTTAAGGTCAAATCTAGAACCTTTAATGTTTCTTTGAAGGAACCCTCAAAAGTTCTGTGCAGAACCCAACAATAAAGTGTTCTTACAACTGAACAGGTTACAAATGACCTTTTGAAGAAGCTAAGAACCATCAACTGTTACAGAGAACCCATTGAGGAACCCTTGAGTACAGTGACATCTCAGATCCACTGCACGCCATCTCTGGTGTATTTTTTAAATGATGATGCGTTCACAAAATACATTAAAGACATATGCGTGATAGTGTATGAACGTTTTCCTCCACAATATGTGTGTGTCTCTCTCTCTTTATAGATAGATAGATAGATAGATAGATAGATAGATAGATAGATAGATAGATAGATAGATAGACTCTGTGTTTCCAGTTACATAACGTTATGAAGTATAAAGTGTTTGAATGAAGGAGTTTCACGTTTTGAGTATCAGTAGCTTGTAAACGTTTCACGTCAAACTTTTAAGAGCCTTTTCATAGCATACGGTTTGCACATTTTACCTAAAGGCTAGACACATCAAAATGCGTAAACTATAAGCAAACAAGCAGAAAGTATGAGATAAACATCCTCTCAGCCAAGCGCAACTGAGCTAATATTAATGACGCACTTATCCCAGAGAGACCATTTGTTTTATATGAGAACAACTGTGTAGCCTGCTCTTTCACTGCACACATTCATGGGGTAAAATCGATGGCAGACAAAATTAATAATAATAATAATAATAATAATAATAATAATAATAATAATAATAATAATAATAATAATAATAATGCTCTAACACGAACATCCAAAATCTCATTCTTGTGGTAAATGTGATGCATTGCTTTTATAGATAAATCTTGTAGCCTATTGATAGATCTCTCCATACAGTTCATTGGTGTTGTTTTATAGAACACATAGTCTAATCAATCTTAACGAATTGGATCGGATTTGCTGTAGATTTGCAGGTTTCTGCTGCTGATTTGCGCAGGAGTGTGTATTTGAGGCTTTGTGCATAGCTACATAAAAATACAACAATGTTGCCTGTGCGTTCCCTTTCAGGTTCCCCGGTTTATTCCGTGAAACCACGAATTGAGATTATTTTACCAATATGACAATGGGCCAATCAGACAAATCAGTGTATAAGATGGTTTGGATGAATAATTCTCAGCACAGGCAATTCACTGGTTTTGCTCATACAAAAGCTCCGGTGTGTTTCTGCTCTCGTTCCTGATAGCGACTCAGCGACTATTTTCAATTCAAAAACCCTCAACTTGAGAAACACTGAAGACCAAGAGCAGTCAAAGACCTATTGTCTCGGGTCCTTTGGAGTAATCAATCAAAAAAAAAAAAATCGTCTGGGCTCTACGTGGTTTTAGCACAGTTTCAATTCAACCTCTTTGCAGTAGCTCGCTGTTCACATGGGACCAAAATAACCTTCATGATCCAAGCTTTGTTTCGTGAAATTGGGTTTGTCTAATTGTCCTGCGTCTAAATAAATAAATAAATAAAACCCCGCATGGATGACGAACGCCATAAAGATCTTCTAAAAACTCAACATCCCACACATCATGCTACAAAATCAGTCATCACTATTACCCACATCCCTGCCAATTAAGGCTCAAAAAGAGAAATAAAACCTAAACTTTGCGCCTCTTGCTCTTGAACTCCACACCACAAGAAGTCTATGAGGAGCTTTAAGCCAATCGGTGAGCTGCAGGAGAAACCGCAACGGTCAACGGTGCTTGGCAGGTTCTCACGGAAAACAATCTGGATTCATAATTACAGTATCGTGCGTGAGCAAAAACACACAGTATTCTTTTCATGATATCGAGAAACCCATCATTCAGGAGAATGCAGCTGAGAAGCAAACAGAAGACCTTTCAAAAGTTCATCTCCTAAAGCCACATCAGACACATGCATGAATACTGAGCACTGACTCCCAGGCCTGCAGGAGGAAAAACACGCATCATTTAAAGCCAAAAAACTTGATAACTGGAGTGCAGATGTGTGTGTGTGTGTGTGTGTGTGTGTGTGAATATGCGTCGTGAAAAACAAGCAGGTTTCTCTCCTATAGTCCTGCTCAATGATATGAGTCTGAACACGAATTTCTCACCGTCTTTGTACAATACATCACATTTAGTGTTCCTATCGACCGGTTTACACGCAGCAGTGTGCATTTCCCAGATTGATCACGCATAACTGAAACATCCGCAGCCCTACAACAAAATAACATTAGTATGTGGTTTTGGGGGAGATTTTTCTCTTTCTCATCTGCCGTGACAGGCAGGCAGGCCTGCTCTCTCTCTCTCTCTCTCTCTCTCTCTCTCGATTCGAAGCAACCCTTCAATCCAGCCTGGGAAAAATATTAAACATTAATGTGCTGAAGCAGGCATAGATCTTTGAACCAGTCGGCAACGACGTCATACAACTCGTATTCTGCTCACACAACTGTAGTGTCTCGAGCTAATATAGAGCTCAAAAACCAAGAAAAAAAAAAAACTATGCACAGAATAGAAAATGGACCCCAAGTATAATAGTGCGACTTCATTTGTAACAAGTCGCATTCGTCTCGTAAAAAAATTGAACAAAACCCTCATTACAAAGTTGCAGCTGGGGCAATTATTCCATAGTATTACAGAAATGTTTCATGTCGTGTGGTGTAATTAGGCACATATGTGTGTACAGTGGTCTTTAGTAAAGGAAAAGTCTAATATGGAGAATTTTGCAATGTAATAATAATAATAATAATAATAATAATAATAATAATAATAATAATAATGCAATGTATCGGAAACCCGACATATAAATAACATGAACCACATGAAATCTGCTCAGAGTGAGCCATGGTTGCCTATTTCTTTTTTTTAATAGTATAGTCACCATCACACAACTTCATCAAGCGACCCTTCTGCACAAACATATCATGGATTGAGCAAAATGGAAGCAACAACCAATAAAAAAAGAAACAACGAAAATATCAAGACAAAAACAAACAAAAATGTATTTTGAAAATGATATATTAAAAGTGCTTTTAATTTCCATGTCTTTCCTCTTTGACTGATGATTGACTCAACACACGCACTCACACACACGACCAAGGCGTCCTCTCCTTCAATTGTCCATGAGGTCAGGTTTTGCCGCAGTTGCATGTCCATATCGAGCATCAATTGGGGGAAAGTTCAACCATCAGTGATATTGTCATAGCGATTAGACTGTTTCATTGTTTGTCTAAAATTTTCTTTATTTTTTTTTTATGCTTTTAAATTGTCACTTCAATTTTAATTCTTGGAGAACATAGCTTCAACAACATATATCGCACTCAGTATAAGAAGCAAAATGTTATATCAAAATCATTAGTAGAGAATCACAGAAAAAAAAAAAACTGGTTTAGAACCAGAAAAAATACAAAACAGAGATACACAGACACAGGACATTTCTTATAATTGCTTGGGAACGTTACTTTCCCGCTAAGTTTTGATTCATTTTTACTGCGCATATGATGTTCTTCAATTTATCTGTACGTATTTTGTTTTTGATTTTTCTTTTTCTTACAAAAAAAGGAAAATAAAGGCTAGTATTTTACAAAAAAAATGGAGAGTGTTCTTGACGATGACGATGACGATGGATTTACATTGGAGTTAAGTCCAGGGCTTTTATCTTTGTACATTACGTATTCCATTTCGATCCAACAAAAGAAAAAAAAAAAAGAGAGTCTTCCAATGTGATCAGAAACGAGGTCCTCTAATATATATATAGATATAGATATAGTCTTCTTGAAGGGGGCTTGTAGAGTTTTGGTCCTTTAGTCTCTCGCGGTTTTATTGTTTCGCACGCTCGCTGGGATCATTGAATGGACATGTAGGGCCAGTTGAAGCTGCTCCCGGATAGCAACATATCCCTGATGAGGGTTTCAATCGGAGTTTTACCTACCAAGCGCACGAAGAACAGCTGCTCGATGACGGATGAGGACACGGTGCGCAGTGAGGGCAGCCGCAGCAGCAGCTTGCCGAAGCGGCTCGGCTGGTTGGGGTACTGGCTCCTCACATACTCCTCCAGGGCGCACTGAGACTTCTCCTGCAGGCTCTCAATGTGGGCCGCATCCGACAGGCCGCAAGCGTCTGAGCGCACAACACAACAAACAAACAAAAACATTGGGTTGTTATTGGGCTTCGGCGCTCTTACTGACAAAAGAAACCCCGACCCAAGTCCCATCATGCATCACGAGTGTGTCTGTCGCATAAACAGGTAAACAACGCGGCTGCGCTTTTCCCCAAGAGTCTCCAGTACAGTGTAGAAGATCCCAGTCTTCAATCACACCAAACAAACAAACAAACAATTCTGCATCTTTATCAATACGCTGTGTCAGTGTTGAGGCTCGATTTTACGGCCGCGCGGACAGGATGGAAGCAGGCCAACATGTTTTGTCTAAACTGATAGCCACGTATTTTTTTTTTGAAAGACACAGGCTCTGGTAATAACTGAAATTACGAGCTAATTACTTTCCAGATGCTATAGAGTCATTTATTTCCTATTTGCTTGCGCTGATGGGGGAGCAGGAGAAGGAGAACCCTCTGAAGACACATTTATTACCCTGCCTTTAGTCCACTAGACTTTCAGACGGAACACAGGCACAACTCCTAACACGAATATATCCTGAAAAATATCCCGATCCGGTTAGAGGTACCTGCCTCAGTCACTTAGCATTGTGGTTTCATTATAAAAGAAAAATAATAAACACTGCATGACCTGCTAAATTCAGTTAAGCAACGACCGACATAATATACACAATCCAACAAGCCTAATTAGCCCGCAGTCCTGACAATATGGCGGCTGGACAAAAGAGATTTTGCATGCTCTTGATTTGTAAATGTAAGTATTGTACTGTACAGGCATGACATGCCACCTACAGCATTACTGAGATTGATCCTAATTACACTGGACTTCAGTTCAGTTCTATGACCTTTTACACTTTTGAACTGGGAAGCTCAGGCTAAAATCTCTGATTAATGAAACCTCAGGCTCAGGCAGCCTGAACAAATATCACCACTGTGGCTCTGCACTGGGCAATTAATGGAAAGACTTAAAAGTGTAAGTAAAAGCGCGTTTGTTTATAATTTATGGTTTGAACTTGGGAACACTCCACACACACACACACACACACACACACACACACACACACACACACACACTGGAGAATATATGACACTTTCTCCTACTGGAGAAAATACAACAATTCAGAATAAACGCTTAATAGCTGTACATGTCATTATCTTACACTGGTCTAGATTGTGGATTATAACGGGCCAGGAGGACATTAGGTTCCCTTTCACAAACTAACATGAAATATTGACTCGTGTTGTTTTCTTAGATTTGAGTTTAAACTGAGAAAAATACAAATAAACTCCAAGTTTTTGCTTTCTATACTGTGCACGTTTGTTGCACGATCCGGGCACAAAATCCTGGACCCCACGAAGAGCAATGCTGTGCCAGAATGGTAACTAATGGTAACTAAGATTCAGGCTGACGTCATTACTAGGGAGAATAAAGTTGAACACAGACTTAATAGGCCTAAATCTTCGTTGAAAATCCGAAGATAGATAGATAGATAGATAGATAGATAGATAGATAGATAGATAGATAGATAGATAGATAGATAGATTCAACAAAAAAAGGCAAACACCAGTAACGCTGCCTTCTATTGGACATGATGCCAGGCTACACAAGACCCTGGGCCTATTAAACTATAAAACGTAGCGTCATTCATAACGTTCTAGAAATAAATACTATGACACGAGAAATAAAAGAGGCGCCCAATGAGAGGAGCGCTTTAATCCACTACTGCACGTCAATAACGCTAAGCGACAGTTTGGCTAAATGCACAGAATGAAATATTTCCTCTGTGTGCCCGCTTTGGCCAGCAATCAAAACATGTTTTGCAAAAGGAAAAACAAACGAGTCTCGCTTCTTACTTGGTGTTTATCGTTACGTTTTATGTAATAATGACAACTCCACCGTTAAATGTTTAACTCTCGGTTCTGTAACCAAAATCAAAATCTACAATTATAAGGACCGCAGAGACCGAATACACGCCACGACAATTAAGAGCCTGACCTTCGGGGGAAAAAAAAATAAAAATAAAAAAAATTATATATATATATATATAATTCTTAGCGTATTTATTTATTTTTAAATCACCATTTGAAAATTATTACGTCAGTTTCATGAAAAAACGATATTATGTCAGGAGAGCACAAGAAAATCTAATCACTTTAAAGCTAATTTTAAAAACATTAAAAGGATGTAGGTTTATTGTTTTACATAAATCACCATAGCATGTGTCTAATTAGGGTGAATTGTGAAACTGGCAATATATTCACCAAAACACTGTTTTTTTTTTTTTTAAAGTCTACACGTCTTCATGTAGGATGTGGTTTTTACGCTTATTTTTATTTTTATTTTTTTGTTAGTTTTTAAAGATGGACGTCTCTGAATGTGAATTTCTGAACAGTGAGAACGCAAATAATTCACTTACACCGTTCTGGACAAGCATCGATATGTAGAAAATACAAAGAAAATTTACAGGCATCTTCAAAACGCCACCCTTAAGACAAATTACGAATGGAAATAAATATTTGTAAATTTCTATATCAAGAAGTAGTGTGATTGTGTGTGTGTGTTTTAAATTATGCTTTATATCGCATGAGCGCCGTTATAGATGTATTATGTACCTAATCCTAATCCGCCTGCAAACCCCTATCCCTTTCCTATAGCGTGTTATTTAAACTGATTACAATTAGAAATAATTTCCAGTGCAGGCTGTACCACGTGCGTGTGTTTGCTCTGACTGATGCACCAAGTACAAACTGTTCTGCAAACCTATGGGGAGCCCGAGCGCCTTCCTGCAAACCTACATGTCCTCGCAGGCCTTGTTTTGTCCAACACGAGCCCTCTCTACCCCTGTCTCTGCCCTCCGAGTGTGCAGGCCTCATCACTCACCTGACGTGAAGAGCACGATGGCTTTAATGCAGCTGTACTCGGCCGAGTCGACGTGCAGGGCCTTGAGCTTCTCGACCTGCTCTTGGAAGATGCGAATGTGATCCATGAAGGCCACGACGCGGTCGGCGGACATGGGCGACGCGTGCAGGCCGGCGGCGGCGAGCAACGGCGCCACATGCAGCGGCATGGAGCACTGCGCCGCGTTTAGCACGAACAACTCGCTCCATGTGAGTCTGAGAAGTGACACCTGGTCGGTGATCTGCAGGTCGGGAAAGAAAGGGATGTTCCGCGCCCATTCCACGGCACTGAAGAGGAGGCGAGCCGCCAACTCACAGATGTTCTCGATCCCCATGATATTATTGGGCTGCATGCACTGACTGCCGTACCGGGACGTTGGGTAAGGCTCGGCACGCAGCAGTAGCGAGATGTATCCGGAGAGGTAACAGTGGCCGTTCAGAGGGTCCCCGTTGGTGAGCGCGTACTGGCCTGGGTTCGGCTGGGTTGGAGGCATCCTTCCTCGCTGAACCGCTGACGAAAAGAGAGAGAAAGAGAGGAAATGTGCATCCAGAACTGAGAAACATCATTTGTGTGGAATCTTGTTTATTTAAATAATAATAATAATAATAATAATAATAATAATATAGCCTACCTCTGTATTTACAACTGACATATAGTAAATGTTATGGAGTGTATTTACTGCACTATTAGTTTATTAAAATATAGTAATACTTGCTTTTAAAACTTATAACTTGTGATGTATTTGAAGTGTTCACAGATTCAATCAGCTGAAGTTAGGTTATAAATATGAATGCTGATTTTTACATTTATATCCCTGCACAAAGCTATACATGAAAACACACACACACACACACACACACACACACACACACACACACACACACACACACTACAGCGACAAACTGATATTCAATGCAATATATACACGACTGATTGTGAGCCTTGATGATTTATACAGAGCTTTTAAAGGCATTGCTCAAATCCTACTCCGTACTAATAGCCTATAGCTTACTCTACAGTCTCGACATCTCAGCACTATTAAAATGTAATCAAAATGGAGATATATTTTAGAATTATAGCTAACAATACATTGGGTGTATGAGATAAACTCTCTGATTTAGCTTAGCCATCGACCGAGGAGGACAAATAGCCTCTGTTGTATTTCCGAGTTGAAAGAATTCCAGATTAAATTCGCTAAATCTGACATCAAAGAGAAAGAAGAGTAAATCGGAGAAAAATATATTTGTTGTACAGTACAAAGACGTTCAGCACAACTTGATAACGCTTTGTTCATAATGCTTGAGACTGGGACAGGCCTCTAAACACACACACACACACACACACAAAACAACTTCCTTCAGTAATAATACAAACCGCGCTCTCTATGCACATGAGTTAGTAGGCCTCTATAAAATCTTGTATATATACACAATTACTACACTATGCTCACTTAACACACACAGCAAGAGTTAAGGGATCGCACTTACATCTCATGTAATTGAGTTGAAATGGAGGTATCTAGCCTATGGGCTAAGCTGCGTGATATTACACAGAGTAAACAAAATGCTTTCTGTTTGGAGCATGCCTCTGTGTCTGTTGGGCATGCACTGACTGACTGATGTGTCTCGGTTTTTCTGACACTCTTTAGCAATCAGTCAAAAAAAAAAAAAAGGTCTAAATTGCTGTTTCTAGTGTGCTGCGTGCAATCTTTTACATAAGGCGGTTCTGTGAGCCTGTGAATGGGAGAGTGGTGTGCTGCATGAAGAAAAAATATAGCTATATTCACCTTCCCGTCGCATGCCCACTTTTAAGCACTTCTTGAGCCGACAGTATTGGCACTGATTGCGATGGTGCTGGTCAATAGGACAGTTCCTGTTGGCACGGCACGTATACGTTAAGTTCCTCCGGACACTCCGCTTGAAGAAACTTTTGCATCCCTCGCAGGTGAACTGGCCATAGTGCTTGCCGCTCGATTTGTCTCCGCAAACCACGCACTCGATGTGCTGCTGGCTCTGGCCTGAGTTCTGGCTGCTCTTGTCTCCGGCCGTGCCTGGGGTGGACGGCGCTCCCGGCTGGCTGGGTGTCTGCGGGGTGTGCGGTGCCGCCGACGCCGCCTGCTGCTGCTCCCTCGCCGGCTGCGCTGCGGGGTTCGGGCCGCTCGCCGCTCCTCCGGCCACGTCTTCCTGCGGATCGCGCCAGACGCTAACTACCATTGCCATATCTCGGGCCCGAAAAGTGCTTTCAAGCGAACCGGTCGCTCGGACGTCGGAGCTTGCAAAGGGGAGAATCGCGGACGGAAACGGCAGCGCGGAAGTCAAACCGGAGCGGTCAATCTCATATGAAGAAAAAAGAACAAGAAGAACAAGAAGAAAAAACCTAAAACAATCGGTACATTCAAAACAGCATGCGGAGAGTCGCAGAAAAAGGCACCCGATTAGGATATGCAGTTGTCGGGAGGCCAGTTCCAAGGTAGCTCGCAGTCAGCCATTCGGGAGCCCCGGTCTCGGAGAGAAAGCGAAGCCAGACGGAACGGAAATCAGTTTTTCTTTTTAAAAAATATCTGAATAAATATTCTTCACATTGACGGCGAAATTAAAAATGTAAAAAAAAACTCGTCGGTGGTTCCGAGATCCAAAGTGCAGTGCGAAATAAATTCCCTTCTTTTCCCCTTCTCCGCTCCTTTCTCCGTCTTCGTGGTTGGAGAGAAGGAAACACTGAGGAGCGGAATTCTCTATCTATGTTCATGAATAAAGCTCATCTGGTCCAGCAGAAAAAACAACGTCGCCCGAGAGCCTATTGCAGTTTCACCTCTCCAGTCGGAACGGAGCGAGGATAAAGAGAGAGATTGAGAGAGAGAGAGGGAGAGAGAGAGGGAGAGAGAGAGAGAGGGAAAAAAAACCAACTAATAGAATATGCAAGAAGCAGGAGACCCCAGCAAAAATGAATGCGCTTTAACGGGAGGACCAGTGGAGCAGCGTTTCCGAAACGGAGATCTGCGCGAATGTCTGTATATAGTGAACTTTGACACTACTATTGAAACTGACACGTTTCTATGGAGATCGCTGCGCCTTATATGGTGCTCGTGTCAAGGAGCCAAGAGAGGGGCTGCTGGCAACTGATAATCAAAGGCGACTGACTGGTCAGAACCCTGCATGGAGGGGGGAGAGAGAAAATGGGAGGCTAAGGTTAGCCAAGCCTCCTTCACTCCATTGGTTAGAGTCCTCGCTCCTTGCTACCTACGACTGGGGGGAGGGAGGAGGGATAGAGAGAGAGAGAGAGAGAGAGAGAGAGAGAGAGAGAGAGAGAGAGACGGGGGGGGGGGGGGGTG
>JAPEIY010000017.1:11670690-11681104 GCA_026122135.1 Cathorops aguadulce | reverse complement strand
ACAACCTTTGTGGGAACAGTTTGGAGAAGGCTCCACATGGGTGAAATGGTCAGGTGACCACAAACTTTTGGCAATATGTTAAGATATTTCCCAGGCCACCACAAATATATTAAGACTGCAATATGTGTGAAAATGAAGGGATGAATTAAGCTCTGGAGGATACTTTACAGTTGTTGGTGCTGATGACCAGTGTGTTTTATTTGTTCCAGTGTCTGGTTTCTTCTTTTTTGTTGCCATGGTTACAGTTCATTAAACAGGTTGCAGGAAAGAAATGCAAGTCATACAGCCAATGTTAAGCAAGAAGAAACATAAAGCCGCCTGCTTATGTGTATTTAATATTACTAAGGGGATCTTCTGGAACGATCAAAATTTATAAGAAAATATTCTTTATTAAACGTAACTAGATGGCCATAAAAACAGTCGACGTGTGTTTTAGTCCAGTCGAATAACAGTAAAGTTCCTTCATTCACAAGTCCGTGTGTGGGTGTGTACACGATATGGGTTCAGGTTAGACTGCAGCTCAGTCTGCAACTTGACACATCTGAACATACACACAACTACTTACTGTTGTGTGATAAGTGACAAACATTTATCACCCCAGCTATCTTAAGATCACTGAACTAACCAAGTAAACTGGAGCTGTTCGATGTGCTCAGCTGAGCTGTGCTAGCTCATTAGCTCGCCACTGGATACCTCAGCTACACTTCCGTTTCAAATGTTCTTAAATCTGTATTTAAAGAATAGTACAATAAATGTTTTGTTTATATTATGGATACATTTAAGCTGTTATGAAAAAAGAAACAACACTAAGTGCAGAGAAAAGGCTTAACTTTCAAGCACAATGTGAATTCAAGAAAAATGGCTAAATTATAAATGACTCCGTATTCTGTCTACATGTGAACTACGTAGGGTACAAAAATATCGACTTCACACGGTATGTAGTGCCCTACTTATACAAAGCAAAACCATTCGTAATCGAGCCCGAGTTAAGGCGTCTTCAGCGCATGCGCAGAACACAGGCGACATAAAATAATCCTTTATCGAGTAGCATCGATAGGAGAGACGGCAGTAAACTAACGGTGGTTATCGTTATTATTTACGTCGTCGAGGGTTAAGGAGGGGAAAAAAAACAAAAAAAAACTACTAACTGTATTACACGACATAGGTTGAAGAATTAACTGAATAAAATGTGAAAAACAGTTTCAGTTGTATGAACACGGGTGTAGAGTGTGTGTGAGAGATGAAGGCGGTCGGAAAGCAGCACGGTTTATAAACGCCATGTAGGCTGAAGGCCAGCAGTTCATCAGCACAATATGGACCATAACTGTGCGCCACTGCGCATGGGCGAAACACACACACACACAGAGTCGAGCCAGCCGTGTATTATGCCGCTTCGATGCAATAAAAAGCTGCCGGAAAACCTGCAAGGAAACGCTACCGGAGCTGCTTGGAGTGAAAGTAATAAAGTGTCAGATACGTGTTTACGATGAATGTCTTTGGATTGGAGTTTATTTTCCGCTTTGATGGTGTATGTTGATTGTTTTTCGGGAATGCACGGCTGAATGTGGCTACACACAGATTGGCTCTGATGCACAGCGCTGTGCAACAATATAACAAAGCGGGCTTTTTACTCCCTCTCCAGCGCCGCTTGGTCAGCTCCAACCCCAGATGAGAGGTGTTCATGTCGCCGTGCTTTTGAGCTCCTTTCCGGGTGTATAATGTGGTCGAGGCTGAAGCTCGGTGTGCTGCTAACCGGTTAGCTCATCGCACGGCGTGCACACAATGGCTATGGCTGTGGAGCAGACATGGAGGAGCTGTTAGCCACAGTGAGCTAGCGTTAGCTTCAAGGCAGCCTCGATGCACAGCTTTACCATGCCCGCCATCTTTTAAAGAAAGTTATGCCGAGAGGATCCGGCTCGCTGTTATTTTGCCTGTAGTCGGAATATTTTGGTCTTGATGAAAATGTCCCCGGTTAGAAACTGTCTCGGAGACTCCCGAAAGCGTGCGATCTGCTAACTAACGTTAGCTAATGTCGAGCTGATTTTTATTCACAGTAAGCTAATAACATTCCCGCGGCTCACTTCTTAACTTTAAGTGTTTTCTTATCATTAACTGGCCAAAATAAAGCTCTCAGAGATATGTGAAAATTTCTGAGCCATTTCAGTCACTTGGATGATTTAAATTGTTGAATCTGATCACACTTTGGGGCTGCATTTGTCAAGATATATTCAAGTTACCGAGATGTTCATTTTAGTTCACTAGTGGCTCATGAGTCTTATCAATTGTTGAATAAACATTGTTTGCGTTTTTGTCTAAACGACGAATGCATGTTGCGTTTTTCATTGTTTAGAAGTGTTTACCAGAAATTACAACGAAAATGTCTTAACCTGTACGGGACAATTCGATCTCTTTGTTATTTAGGTTTTATTTATTTATTTTTTAAAATGTATTTCCATGATTGAAGTCCGTGATGTGCTATTCATTCACTTCAAACAGGTTTCTCAATATCTTCCAGCAGAGTGCTGACGCTCAGGTCCTGAGATGGGATGTGTGTGTCGAGGAGGGAGTAAGGAGAAGAAAGAGGAACTCTGCAATCACTAGAGAAATCCATCCAGACCCAACCTCAGTCAAGTCCCATTCTCCCGTCTGCTGTCCACAATGTCGGCGGTCACGTCTCCCACCCAGGCGGCTGCTCCTATAGTCAACCCCCCTCCACCTGAAGTGACGAACCCCAGCAAGCCTGGCCGAAAAACCAACCAACTCCAGTACATGCAGAACGTTGTGGTGAAGACGTTGTGGAGGCATCAGTTTGCGTGGCCTTTTTACACACCTGTGGATGCCATCAAATTAAATCTTCCAGTATGTAAGATCTATGCACTATTATGCCTTCCCTCCCCCCTCCCCCACTTTTTTTCTGCTACTGTAATCATTCTTGATAAACGTGTCTTATTGTAAAGGACTATCATAAAGTCATCAAGAACCCAATGGACATGGGGACGATCAAGAAGAGGCTCGAGAATAATTACTACTGGACAGCTGGTGAATGCATGCAGGATTTCAACACTATGTTCACAAACTGTTATATATATAACAAGGTAAAGAGACCTTGGCCGTTTCATAATTTCTGTTGTAATTAAAGCATGTTTCATATGCATATACAGTACTCTGCAAAAGTCTTAGGCATCCTATTTTTTTTTTTCATTCAAATTTTGTTAGATTTCTATTTTATGACTTCTACATTGAGTCGGTACAAAACATTGTAGTTACAAACATTCGTTTTCCAGCACAAAATTAAATGTAGAAAAAAGTTTATATCTGAGCAGCATAAGTGACCACTTTTCAGATTTAAAAAAAAAAAAACGTAATGAAGGCTGAAGGTTTTGATGCAAAACTGTGACAGTGTCCAGAAGAACTGTCTGGTTCTGGAAGATGCTCAGTAAAACCTATAGATAATTTCCTTATAAAACTGCACTCACTGTACCTGAGATGACTACTACTACTTACTTGTAGCAAAGGGTCATCTCACACCAAATATTGACTGTTTCATTTATTATGGTTTACTACTGGTGTTTTTGTTTACTTATTTTTAAATGTTGAAACATTTCATTATTTTAAGCCGTTTTTGGTCTACAGCATTACACGTGCCTACAACTTTGGCACAGTACTGTATGTTAAAGATAGGAAGTTTTCCACTATTGTGTGTGCTTATAAAAAAAAATTTCTTCTTATGGATTCAGCCTACAGATGATATTGTTCTCATGGCTCAAGCCTTGGAAAAAATTTTCCTCCAGAAGGTAGCACAGATGCCACAGGAGGAGGTGGAACTGCTGCCACCACCTCCGAAAGGCAAGGCACGCAAGCCTGGTGCTGCCCCTGCAGCAGGTAAACCTGTACTCGGAGTGAAAAATAGTTCAGGCAAGACTGACTTGTAGAAAAAAGTTTTTAGCTTTTAAGCATTGGATGAATTAAAAAAAAAAGTCCCTGAATGCAAATAATGCCTTCTATACCCATCTAGTGGACTTATAAAGTTGCCACCAAAAATTACCCACATTTTATACATTCATACAGTTTCATTTTATTTACCATTTCTTAGTGAAGGCATGGCATGGCTGGGTGAGGGGGGAGGCAACAAACACTGAATAGACCAATACACATGTTTTATTTTCACCATATTGAGTCATGTTAGTTACTTATCTGGACTTTTTCTAGCAAGGAAACTAAAATTTTTATTGAATAGCCCTGATGTGTATATGGTTATAAAGATGATTTCCCTACAAAGCTGGCAACTCTTGCAGCTTTAATATTCATTAAAGATGCAATTAAGCTTCAGCCAATGCTGAGCCATGCACAATGTTGATGACAATATGAAGTTAATTCAGATTGGTGTCAGAGAGACAAAAAAAGATACCAGACGATTATAAAATTGTCATAATTTCTAGTACACTGAACAAAATTACCTGTCATACCATAGTATGGATTTTACCATGAAGCTTGAAAAAGTACAATAAAAATCAAGTGTGCCACCTTCAAAAGGTACACAAGTTTGGTCCTGTCACAAATATACCTTCTCATTCTTCTCTGTGACAGAAACTCCACAAGCTTCAGCACTGTCCTCGACCTCCCCATCCTCGTCGTGTCCAAGCTCTCCTCCACAGCCGCCTCAGACTCCTGTAATTGCAGCAACGCCTGTACCAACCATTACGTCCAACGTCCAGGCCGTTCCAACGGCTGCACCCATGATCCCGAGCGCACAGCCTGTCGTCAAAGTAAGCCTTCACTGTACTAAAGTTTTTTCTCCAGTAGATCATCTGATTGATTTGTCATACATTCAAATGGAAAACCTTTTTTGTATCCAGACAAACTGCAGTTAGTGTGGTGCGTGGTAGTGTTCATATTACAAAATGTATTTTTTTTTTTAATTAATAAGCAATATTGTTCTGGGTTCTGCTGCAGGTTTGGAACGTTTCGAAGTGTGGAATTGATTGCTTCCTAAAAGTATGGAAATTCTGAAAATGTTTTGGAAAAAAATGGATTTAATTTGTTAAAGCGGTACATAAACATTGTAAATCTGTTGAAAGAGTCCTTTTATTCTGCATTGACACAGCCTCCTCCTGCGTATTACTCTTTTTCCTTTTGATGATGTAGTTAAGGCGCTTTTCCACTGCATGGTACCGGCTCGACTCGACTCACTTTTGACATTTTGTAGTTCATTTTCTACTACAGCTGGTCATCATAGTGAAGCCGCATGAAACTGTTATGATGTCGTTTTCAATGTGATGCACTCGGAGGATAATATTATTATTACTCTCCCAACATAGTGTTATGCAGTGAAATGGTGTAACAGTAAAGATATAGGGCTACCAGTCCAAAGATGCTGGTTCGCTTCCCTGTTCAGTGTATGCTATTTGGGGAATGTTTTGTTGCAGGTAACTCATTTAAAATGAACCACACTGTACTGATATTTTTCTCTACCCTCTGTTCGTAAAAAAGGTATTATTAATGTTGTGGGTTGACCTGAGGTTTTGTAATAAACATCAAGGCATTGTGGCATTATCTGGGCTGAAGCAGGATTCCATCTATCTTCCTAAAAGTTAGTCTTGAATGATTATGAAGGCAGCAGCCTTTTGTCTGAGGCTTGCTTTAATATGCTTACTGACTACAGAGATCAGAGTGACTGAGTGAGTGCACTTGTACTCGTCAGTTAGGCAAAATATCAGTACAGGCTAGCCAATTTTAATGGCCATTTTTTCTGTTACCTGCAGCAAAACTTGATCCCCAAAAATACACCGAGCAGGGACGTGAACCCAAGATCTGTGATTGAAAGCCTTGTGCCTTCACCATTTTAACATATACATTGTGGTGTTTTTGCTCCTTGTACAACCCCAAATCAGAAGTTGGGATGGTGTGTTGAAATTAAAGCTGAAAACAATTTCTAAATAATCTATGATCTATATTGCACTCAAAACGTAGAATAGCACATTTGATGTTTTACCTCCATTCATTCAAAATAAACATGTTTCAAATTTGATTCTTGCAGCATATTTTAAAAAAGTTTTAAGCGGTAAAGCATTTACCACTTTATAATGTTGCTGTTCCTTAAATATGTTTAGGGACTGAAGATACCAAGTGAAGTGTTTTTATATAATATTATTTGTTTCAAAATTCGCCACACATTCTCTGTTGGGGACAGAGGGGATGGGTACCCTCTTCTTCCACAGCCATGCCTTTGTAATGTGTACAGAATGTGGTTTTGCATTGTCTTGTTGAAATATTCCTGGAAAAGATGTCATTGTGAAGGCATCATGTTGCTCCAAAATCTCAATGTACTTTTCTGCATACTACCATGCAGTGGAAAAGGGCCAATAATGCCTGTAAGTTAACATGCCATCTCGAAAGACATATTAAATAAAACATCAATTTTTGCTGCCTTTGTTCTGATTTGTGCTTTAAATAACATTGCACTGGTTTGGTTTGAGAGATTCTTGCAGCTACAGTATATTTCAGCGCAGGTCTGTGGCAGAGTGACATCACAGCGCATTAAACTCCTGTTAACACAAATCCGCACTAAAAAAAATAACTAAACCTCATCAGGTACATCTCAACTCGCTTATTCGTTTAAGTTTCTCAACAACTAAACCAGCACAATTTTATAACATGAACTAAGGTAAATTCATTTACATAAGTATTTTTTTTTTGTATTTTTAATATTTGATACTCCATGTTTTATATTTCTAAGAGGTTCTTGCAAGAGCTTAGACTTTATCTAAAATACAATTCACATTTTTTATTTATCAGTTTTCTAGGGATGTCCTGATTTCCGTTTTCAGTATGACATAGACGCTAAAGTTCTTTGTATTGGTGTGTGTGTGTGTGTGTGTGTGTGTGTGTGTGTGTGTGTGCCTCTTAAAACTGATACGGAGTATGTCTGGATAAGCTTATAATTTTGCTAGAACAAATTCCACAACAAAAGCATTGTTGCTTTAGCATCGTGTTGACTCTGTTAATCTAAAACAGTATTTAATATAATCAGGTTGAGATGATTAACACCCAGCCCTGCTGTAAACTAAACTGGGACTGAAGTAGCTATCATCACTAAACACATTGCTGTTTCGCTTGATTTGAGATTCAGTATCAATTACTTGTCCTGACATTCACTGTGATTCTGCAAGTTGGTTCACAAGTTCTGTTATAAAAGTTTAGACTTAAATACCAGATTAAGTAAACTAATAATTAAGCCAGCTTTACACTGTACAATTTATGACCCGTTTTAGTGTCGCAGCTAAAAGCTGTATACCATAAAAATGAATTTTTTTTTTTTTTTTTTTTAGGAATAATATATGACTTTAGTGTGACCAAAGAGGGAAAGCTGTTCATCATGGTGCTCATCTCAAAGCCACCAGTATGAGGACAGCATTGGGTGACATGAAACTTGCAGGACTGCTATAAATTACAGTACTGACGATGGTTAAATTTTAAAAACATGACAAATTGTCACGATTATAATCCACACATCTTTATTACTTACTACTCACTTTGAAGAATGGCCATATCATTGTCCTCTTTTACCCAGTAAGGAATGGCTACCAAGTCCTCTACTTCGCACAGTCTGTAATCAGGTTTATTCAGAAGCTTCCACTCAGCAAAATCGGCATAAGTGTTATCGCCTCATGACTGTAAACTGTTCCTGGAGTGTTTATGGCTATGGATGACAACACTTAACACCTTTAAGGTGTTAAGTGTCGTCATCCATAGTGTTTTTGTTTGCTTCCAGAAGAAGGGGGTAAAGCGGAAAGCAGACACTACCACGCCCACTACCTGCGCCATCACGGCCAGCAGAGGCGAGTCTCCCACTCCTTTGCTGGATTCCAAACACAGCAAGGTGATCTCCAGGCGCGAGAGCACCGGCCGACCCATCAAACCTCCAAAGAAGGACCTGGACGATGGCGAGCTTCTGCAGCAGGGGAGCAAGAAGAGCAAACTGAGCGACCACCTGAAATACTGCGACACCATCCTAAAAGAGATGCTGTCCAAGAAACATGCTGCCTATGCCTGGCCCTTCTATAAACCCGTGGATGCAGAAGCGCTGGAGTTGCACGACTACCATGAAATCATCAAGCAGCCAATGGACCTCAGTACAGTCAAAGTATGGCACCTAGACTTGGATCCTACTTTGTTTTTGCTTAAATTTCAAATAAATTGCATATCAAGTGGAGCCACTGAATGTAACAAGTATTTTCTGTGGTTTGAATGGTTAATACTTATTAGCTGGTATTTTGTGACATCCTGTGCTGTTTTTCCAGAAAAAAATGGACAGCAGAGAGTACCAAGACGCCCAGAGCTTTGCAGCAGATGTCCGGTTAATGTTCTCAAATTGCTATAAATATAATCCACCTGATCATGAGGTGGTTGCCATGGCAAGGAAACTTCAGGTAAAAAGTAATGAACTATAAAGATTTCCTCATACATCCTCAGCGCACTCTGCTGAACCCTCACTCTACTCTCCTGGTAGGATGTGTTCGAGATGCGTTTCGCTAAGATGCCAGACGAGCCGGCTGAGCCCTCATCTCCTGGAGGCACGTCTGCCATGGCAGTAGTAAGTAAGAGCACAGGGAGCAGTGAGAGCAGTGCTGATTCCTCCAGCTCCAGCTCTGACTCAGAGGAGGAACGAGCCACCCGTCTGGCAGAGCTGCAGGAACAGGTGAGTGTGCTGCAGGTGGGCACCATCAAGAGGGAGGGAAGGAGGGGTTTTTATACTTGACCTCTCTGAACCACTGGTCAAGCTGCTGCTTTTTTATTTTTATACCCCACTGGCCGAAAGGCCCGAAGGGGGATTATGTTGTGGCGACGTCCATCTGTCCTGGGAAGGGTCACTTTCTGAAATCAACTCCTCTCAATTTTTGGAGGAATTTCATGAAACTTGGCAGGATTCTTTATTATATGTCGGTACTACGTAGATTGCGGTTTCGTTAAATTCGGTCACATTTTACCAGAGTTACAGCCCTTGATTAACAAAATTATACTTTGACAATGTCATGAGTGTGTTTTCCTTCTGAAATCAACTCCTCTCTCAGTTTTTGGAGGAATTTAGCAAAACTTGGCAAAAGGCATTGTTATATGTTGGTAGTACACATTTTGTTCAATTCAGTTGCATTTTACCAAGGTTACAACCCTTGATTAACAACCTTGCACTTTCACGATTTCATGAGGGTGTACTTGCCTTCTGACATCAACGCCTCTTACAATTTTTGGATGACTTTCTCAAAGCTTGGCAAAAGGCCTTGTTATATGACTAATACGCATATTGCGATTTAATTTCATTTGTGAAAATTTTACCAGAGTTTTGACCCTTGATTTAAATAACTTGTACTTTGACAATTTCATGAGGGTGTACATTCTTCTGAAATCAACTCCTCTCTCAGTTTTTGGAGGAGTTTCACGAAACTTGACCAGATTCTTTGTCAGTAATACGCGGATTACAATTTTGTTCAGTTCCGTCGTATTTCGCCAGAGTTATGACACAGTTGCCAGTGGGAGTATTGTGCTCTCGGAGCACTTTTGTTCATTCCTGCCATCACTTCTGGCTTGCTCATTTGAGAGAAACTTTATTTTGTATCTGGATTTCTGTAAATTTGCTTTTGGACACTGTTGATTTGTTAAAAGTGCTATATAATTGAATTGTTGCAGGACCAGAGCAGGAAGCCCAGTGAGGAGGTGCGTTCCTAGCTGCTGCTGAAAGGAGTGACCAGGACCAGAACCCCTTGTGGATGAATATAATTTTCACTTTGTTACATCACTTTAAAAAAAAAAATGTATGATTTTATTCATTTTGTCAAGCATGTCCACATTCACCCTCATGCAAGGCCCTCCTTGTGAGGTCATATCTTGATCATATTTTTCATTACCTGATCTATTTGCTGTGTGCTCCTTCACTCTCATCAAGGCATGTATTAGTTCCTGAAGAAAATGTACTGTAAAATGTCAAGCTGATACAGAAAGGGGTTTCGCTGCTAGTAACCATCATCATAATAATCATGGTCAAGAAATGTCACTTGTACTGATAATAATGGCCGTTGTTTTATATGGGAAAGGCAGATAAATGCGATTACAAACATTTCATTTTTGTACAGCATGATGGATGTGTTGGAGAAGAACACATGTCCAAGGCTATTTAGATCAGTGTTTTTCCAGATATGCAATATGTATTTGTTGCAAATTGGACCTGCATGATGATTACCTGGTGGAATTTTTAACCACAGTACTCCAGTTTGTGTTTTTGAAGAATGCAACATGAAAGCAGATCGGCGCCAAATAGTAACTCATTAGGATGATCATTTAACGTTGAACTTTAAATGTTGCATGTACCATCTTCAGTTTAATATTCACATTCAGCATTAGAGGGCACTTTGTTTGGCCT
>JAPEIY010000017.1:11563770-11575434 GCA_026122135.1 Cathorops aguadulce | reverse complement strand
CCTTCCCAGATGAGTGGATGCTATTAAAACAGCAAAGAAGGGGAATTAATCTGAAATGGGATGTTCAGAAGCATGTACGAGTGTAATGGTCAGGTGACCACAAACTTTTGGCAATATAGTGTATTTTTACATCTAAAAGTATAAAATGTCTACTGATATTGTAATATGTGGTAGATATTTACAACAAACTGCAAACTAAAACAACAAAATGAATGGATTAGAAAAATCTGAGTATTTCAAGCATGCATTTTTTTTTTTTTTATATGCTAGGAATTTAATTCTGGTCCAATTCCATTTATTGCATTAGGATTCAAAATACTCTAAGCATTTCATTCGGTTATAAATCAGAAAAAAATATAAAATCACAGCACTTTTATTTTTTTTTAAAAAAATATTTCATCTACTTCAATGTTAAACAAAGATCGATCCATAACAGTTGTAAATGTCACTTAATTCCACAGGGTGTTGATAATGGTGGACGCCGGTGAAAGTGATCATGATCAGCACCTTATGTGACTTCTCAAACGCGAGTTAAATGGCGACTGTCAAATCAAAGAGGAAGAAACAAAAGGTTTTGACAAGGATATCATGAAATATTGGTGAATTCGATACGTAAAAACATGTCCATGAACTTTCCACCATGCTTACCTGCAATGATAAAGTCCAGGTTTTCTTCAACTTGATTGTGCTAAAAAAAAGGTAATGAGCTGTGTCACCAGACAACAATATCAAAGGATTGGGGGGGGGATCTTCTGGTTGATTAACCAATAACTGTCATAAGTGAAACTCATCTGTAAAATTGTTTTTTATTGGTAAATCTGAAAAAGTGTCAATTATGGACTGTTGATAATTGAAGCCACTGCTCTAGTATCAAACTGAATTTATCAACTGTTCAATGATGGAGACTTGAGTGTGACTGCTTTTTGCAACTGTAGTCTTTAGGCTAGCCAAGGAAGAACATCTACAGCCATCTTTAGGATGTGTGTATCATCCATAGTAATCTCATGGTGAAGAGTTGACAAGAAGGGACATGAAGTTTGAACGCTGCTGTAGCATTTATATGAGCAATCCAAAAATCTCAGTAATAACAGTCATAATTGATGCCAGTAAACATTTTATTTTTCAAACAAGTTCCACTTTTGATAATAAAAATGCTTCAATTCCTCTTTGAGGATGAGATCAACTACACAAAAATGTACACACGTCAAGTCCAAAAATATTCTTCACATAAAAATACTCCAACCTCAAAACTACTGAAAATAAAACAGTGTAATTTTGTAGCAGCTGAAAAGGCCTCTTTTCTGTGTAGCTATGAACATGGGAGAGGTTTGTTTACCTCCTCTCTTAACACAGAAGCTGTCATTTAGTAAGGCTAATTCATCCAAACAAGCACATTGAATTACATAACTGCTTTAACAGGTTTAAAAACACTTCATATTTAATTTTGATGGAATGAAACAGGAAAGCACATCAAATGCTGAAAATGGAAACAGGATTGAACCAAAATGTTCCTGTATTTACAAATAATTCTTATACAAAAATCATCCTGACAAAAAAAATAGTTTGTAGTGGACACATATTAAAGACTTCAGGTTACCTGATAAAATGGCTTTAGATCCTGAAGCTTCTCAACACAAAATTAAAACCTATGATCTGATATTAAAGCTGTGATAATCCTTTTCTGTTATGTACTCAATTCACAATATTCTTCCAATGATTAAAATTATTAAAAATAAAATCCAGCTGAAACTGTCCTGATTCACCAGTCAAGATAAGCAATTCTTATCATCCTAATAGATGCATTAAGACAGTCAATTTCCATATCAATAATTTAAGTGTGCTTTCAGCGAGATACCACAAACAATTTTACAGTAGCTGACAAACTGAACTAGTAAAATAGGTTCAAAATCACACTATTTTGGTTGTAAAGCACTAGACAAATGGAAATTTGGGCACAGAAATCAAAATTGGCTGCACTGGACTGTGTCACTGTTCAAAAGAAGAAAAAAAGGCTATAATCATATGAGCAAATAATGCTTAATGCACTAATCTTCAATGCATTACTAATATAAAGTGTGCAAGGGAAAAAAAAACTTGAGTAAAGAGTCCAGTGCACTGGCACACAACTAAGAATCCCATCACATCACAGAACACTATGGGAACTAAATTAATGATGAGGTCCTATAAAGGCCATTAACAGAGGTCAATAGGTCTGTAGTACAAACTACCTACTAAAACACATCTAGGATTTAATTGCAAACAAATTTCTGTCACTTCTTTCCAGTTTAATTGCAGATCATTAGAAGGCAGTGATTTAAAAGGGTGTCAGCTTTGCCGTCAACCCTCACTGATTGGGTAAACAAGTCTACAATTTGCATTGAGGGGGACACTCTACTTCATTAAAATGTCTAAAAATAACCGTTATACATACAGTTTTCATAAAAATAGACCCTTTGGACCTCAGTAGTCTTTTGATTAAAATGTATGTAAAACACTTGTGACCTTTTAAATATCACCTCTGCTTAGTGTATATCAGGACTTGGAGGGGGGGGGGAGGAGAAAGCCCACCAAACCCCAATAACAAAAAATAAATAAAATAAATTCCACTAAGAGTTTGACCTTACAAGTAGGTCAAATACATGATCTTAATTTCTATGAAATTCACAAATCAGCCTCACTATTAGGACTTTAGTCTCACCACAACAAAACTCTCAAAACAGAACAATACAATAACCAAATAAATTAAGAAAATTCCCTTGAACCCCTAACAGGTGTTTCCTATATTATACTGAGGTCTCTCCCAAGAGTTTCTGAATGTGACTGCTATACGTATGGTCTGTGGTTTTTAATTTTCCACCTTTTGGAACGAACACGGAAGAAGAAGAACATGAGCATGAGAAAGACACAAGAGAATGCATATAACAGCACACACAGACTCATGTCCACGCCAGAGAAACCCAGTCCCAGGAACTGGAGGCTAGGCTCCTTTTGGATGCCTCCAATTGCATGTTTATCAGTTTGCTTCATGTGTTTTGGAACACTTTCAGGAGATGGCTTCAACCCTCTAATAAGAACACTGGATGGGGTTGATATGGCTTTGATATCTGCAACTGCACCTGCTTCTGGAAGAATATCACTGGTGTATTTGGGGGAGATGTTGTCAGTACTATAATGTTTTTTGAGGAAAGTAAGGACCATGTCTTCATTCCACACATGAAGCCCATCCTGTTCTTCATGGCATGTTGGACAGAGGTCAGGAGTGGGCCATTGTGTTTTAGGAAACATGGGGTCTTCACTCATTGACCCTATATAAAATGAAAATGATTGCCTTGTATTATTTGATTACAATATGACATTAATATTGCAAATGCATCTGTTCCACCAATCCATATTCCACTTCTGCAGCTTACCTGCTAATCTTGCATTAACCTGGTTGTGTTTCCTCCATAACCAGAGCACTGCTTCATCCACAGACTTCACCTGACTCATGGATTCCTGTGCCATCTCCTCAAAGTGTTTTCCACACTCACGGCAGCCAAAGAATGTTCTAATGTACTGTCGCATTGTTTGTAGAACGGCCAATGGATCATCCTCTAGCGCTGACAGAATGAGCCAAAAGTTACCAAACAGGAAAATCTCAGTATGAACATAATCACAGCAAAAATTCATATAAACACCTCTAGCAGATCTGTCAATAAAACATTTAAAGGAATTTCAAATCATAAAAAAAGGAAATATTTACAATCCATATGCTTCATCTGAGTACTTCATATAAAATACAAGTCACATTTCTTCCACTTAACTGACGAAAGCCGAAAGCGCTTGGCTGTTCATACCAGTGTTGGCGAGAGCGTCCGGCCGGTTGGCAGCCTGCACAGTGAGCACATGGAAGAGGGTCCAAAGGGAGCAGGGGTATCCTCTGAGTGCCACACTGCTGCCCTGGCAGCCTAGCCACTGCACACGCTCGCTCAGGTGCAGTCCAGAGATCTGGCAGAATACAGCACAGTGCAACAGATACAAAAACTAATTATATTCATTTACCAAAATTTCTGCTGACTGCATTTCCGATGCAGATGATTTCTGAAACTGAGGCTGTTTTCACACTTTTCCCCCCCAAGCTAAATCTGTCTGCACTGACATCTGTTCCTCCTAGTGAATTACTTAATTCTTGTTCCTAGTTTGACAATGCTGGACAATGAATAGGAACACAACCATCCACCTGCTCATTTATGCAGTTATCCAATCATTCAATCATGTGGCAGCAGCACAGTACATAAAATCATGCAGATTCAGGTCAAGGGCTCCAGTTAATGTTCATATCAATCATCAGAATGGGGGAAAAAAATGTGATCTCTGTGACTAACTGTGGCATGGTTGTTGGTGGCAGATGTGCTGGTTTGAGCATTTCAGAAACTGCTGATCTCCTGAGATTTTTACACACAACAGCCTTTAGAGTTTACACATAATGATTTAAAAAAAAAAAGTCTCGTCAGCGAAGAACTGGAATCTGAGGCTATCATGGGGACAGATTCACCCAAACTGGACAACTGAAGACTGAAAAAAAGACCACATGATTCCCCCCCAATGCCCAGTCTGTTCCCATGATAGCCCCAGATTCCTCTTGGTTGACATGAGGGGAATCCATTGTGGTCTTCTGGTACTGTAGCCAAACAACCTCACAGTTTGATGTTCTCACCTCACATGCTGAGATGCTTTTCTGTTTACCAAGGTTGTAAAGCATGATTACATTGAACAGTTGATAACTTCAATGAAATAGACTTCATGTCAAAATTATAATGAATTCCCTGGTTACACAATTGCATTTTTTAACCAGATGACATACTTGTATAGTCATATGAAAAGAATAAATACACTTCATGGAAATTGTAGACTTCTCAATATATTTAAACAAGCAAAACATTTCACTCTTTTTGAAACAATGCCTACAGACAAAGGTAATATACTTTAACAAATGACACAAAGTTGACATTTGTAGTCCTTTTCATAATTTAAAGCATATACAGAGCCATGGCCTCACTTTTGTTTTTAAATGCCTTGAGACCTCAAGAATGGCATAGGAATAGTTTTAAGCATTAACAATAAATCTAATATAGTAATTTTTATGACTTAAAATGATTCATATAGGTAGCGGTCTGAAAGAAGGTGGATTTATGTTGCATTCATGGCCCAAGAATGTTCAAAGTGCAAAGATTTGGACACTTTTTGTGAGAAATTCATGGGCACGTTTTACTGATGACTCATATGAAACCTCTACTCTGTTGAGTGTTTGCTATAAGCCTGCATTGAAAGAGGGTGCAGTACCAACAATTAAAGGAAAAGGAAAGTAAGTTCAGTTGAACCAGTTCTCTTGGAGTACGAGCCGAGCAGTAATGGCGGAGTACTTGGTATGGAGAATGAGTGGACCAGTCATCAGATTTCTCTGCTGGATATGCTTGCCTCAGCAGCAATATCTTGCCCTTACGTAGAGGAAGCGAATGAACAAGGAACTGAAAGTCAGATTGTTTCAAAACAATCGGCCACAAGATCGGCCTTCAAGAAGCGAGAGCGCAGACTGGAAAGATGACTCATTTGGTTGCATCACAGCACCACCACTCATTGTTTACCTGCATTTAGATTAATACATGTAACTTGTATTGTGTATTTACGTTACCGGTATAAGTACTTAATTTGCTTCAGAATGTGATCGTATCAGTTCATCTGATTTATTTAATTAGCCTTTTACATTTTACCAGTGAAAAATGCATGCATGTACATGTATATTGCACAAGTTATAACGCCTATCCTGTTTTAATGAGGGTCACATGAGACTGTCAGTTCAGTTCCATCCAATTCTCTAGATAGCTTTGTTCTCTGGCTTTATTTTGTAAGGTGGGGGCCTCCGTGGCTGACGTTACTATTGGATTCACTTTCCGATGGTTCGAACTGATACGGTTCTATGTGTATAGCAGTAGGACGTACACCCACTCCAATTTCAGGACGATCACAATAAGATGTATTACTATCTGAGGAATCCGAAGAATCTCCAATAAATCCGAAGGAAGAGGCCATTGCAGCCACTCACCGTCACCGGTTTTAGCAACAACTGTGGGGAAGTCACTGCCCAAGCGATAATGTCTTGTCCCATCCTGGGTTTTAGCAACAACCCTCAGCTCACACTCTGGGAGAACTGGTGCACCTGAACTTGCTTTCCTTTTCTTGTAGTTTTCCTTTAATTGTTGGTACTGCACCCTCTTTCAGTGCAGGCTTATAGCCAACGCTCCTCCACAGATCAAAGATTTCATAAGGGTCATCAGTAAAATGTGCAGAGGAGAGACTACTTCGTAGGTGCCCAATGTACCGGTGAGCTTCTTGCAAAACGTGTCCAAATCTTTGCAGTTTGAACATTCTTGGGCTGTGAATGCAACATAAATTCACCTTCTGTCGTGTTGCTGCACCTGCCAGCAACACATCTACGTGGCATGGCGATAAATTAGCTCAAACTGGAAGCTCGAAGTTGCAGTCAGCTGCTTTTTTTTTTTTTTTTAAGTATAGCGGAAATGGTGACGAGACCGATAGACTTCTTGCGGTGACGTCACAGATGTCAAGGCCGTTCACTCAGACCGCTAACTAATATGAATCATTTTAATCGTAAAAATTACTATAATTAGATTTACTGTTAACGCTTAACTATTCCTATGCCATTCTTGAGGTCTTAAGGCATTTATAAACAAAAAGCGATGCCATGGTTCTGCATATCTCCTTTAAGCATTAGTGGTTTTAACACAGAATTTTAGCATCTAGAAATAAACTTTTAAAAGGGCATCAATCATGTTAAACAACAAATAATACATATGGAGACCAAGAAAGTAATTTTTCAGCTTTGACATGCATCATCAGGGTGATCCAAGAAGCAACGTGGTTCACTGATCAAAATTGTTTAAAAAAAAAAATGTAATGGCGCTTTACAGGTCTGTACCAGTAAATTTAATAATGGTAAACATGCAGCCTTTTATTCCTTTGTGGCTATGATATGGACAAAGCTCATCTAATATAAGAATGTAACAACTTGCATTTTGCCATTGACCCAAGCTTGTTCTTTTTCTTTCTTCCTTAGTAAACACAGTCTGGGCAGTCACGAGTATGTACAGAACTGCAGGAAATGGGAGACTGAGATAAAGCTGCAACTCCTTACTCACAGCGTCATGAAGCGTGACCTTGCCCGAACGGTAATATCACCCTTAATGGTATAGTTGTGTTCTTGTGGAGGATCAGTTTCAGTGAGCAGACCTTGCATATACTGGTTTTCTTGTTTTGATTCAGTAGGGTACTCTCTTAATGCCCTGGTCACCAGCATTTTTCTTTTTATCTATTAACTAGAGAAGAAAACTGGACTCCAGTTTTTTTTTTTTTCCTTTTTAGTTCTAGAACACATTTAATGGTGTATTTGGAACTTTGAAATCAAATGCAGTTGTTGCTCTATAGACATCAACCACTTGTGCTTTCAGCCCATATGAGAGAATTTGTGTGACTTTTATATTAAGTTCATCCTGTATTAATCCACTAGCCAATTACCTCATCATAAATATTTCGTTAACACACTTGGCGCCAGTGACTGTCAGAGCTCTTGAGCACTGACCTTCCACTGTGCCAAGCCAGTATGGCTGCCAACATTAAGTGAGAAAATAAACCTTTAGAAATAAAACAACAAATAAAACAATGTACAGTTGTGGTCAGAAGTTTACATACAGTGATATGAATGTCATCTTGGATATGAATTAAAAAAAGTCCTTCCCACACCATGTGGCGCATAGGGTGGTGCCGATCTCAGTTTCTGTAGCTCTTGGCCTCTCGCTTATTACATAGCTAGGGTTACAGTGGGGGGCTAGTCTTCTGGTAACTGGGAGAGTTTGGATATGAATGTCATGGCAATGTTGGGCTTTCAATGATTTCTCTGAACTGTTCATTTTCTGTGGTATACCGAAGCGAGAGAACAGTCCCCTTATCCTGCCTTGAACCCAGGTCTAAAGGGTGCCAAACCTGCACCCTGACCACAACACCACAGAGCCAGGCTTGTTGGTATGGCAGTCAGAGCACATACTCGATTGTAGTGATGGGCACGCTGTCACACTGGCGAAATGATTGTACAGATTTCTTTAATAGAAAGAACCTATGAATTTGGTGCAGAAGTTTTAAATTATTTTGAGTTTTCTGAAATTAACATGGGATCAGAAGTATATGCATCTTGTCAAAAATTTACATACACTTACTTGGATTACTAATTCAGAGGTGCTGAGACTTCCAAAATGTCTCATCTTGCCAAGGCCTCTTAACTTCCTGTTAGTGATGGAAGCTACCAGCTGTAATCACTGTGCCTTCATAAAAAGGGCTTGTTTATAGCACTCGTTGGATTGACCAGCATGCAGTAAAATGGGAAAGTCCAAGGAGCTCAGTGCAAATCCGAGAAAGAGGATTACAGATGTACATAACTCGGGAATGTCTCTTAGAGCCAGTTCTAAACAACTGCAGATCCCAAGATCAGTTCAAACAATTGTATGCAAGTTACTGGGAGGTGTAGTCACTTTGCCAAGCCACTTTGCTTCAAGAAAACCTAAATGGTCACTCTCAGATGAAAAGGAAGTTGGTTTGGATGGCCAGGAATCACCACTGCACAGCCCTGCCATAAACTGGAAGCTGATGGATCACTGTCCACAGTTCAGTGAGGTTTATTTATATTTAAAAAAAAAAAAAACATACACCACACACAATGGACCAAGAGGCTGCTATCCAAGAAATAACACCCTGCTCCAAAGTGGACACCTTCAAGCTTAAAGTGTGCAACTGAAAAAGCCTTCTTGAGGAAAGCTGTATGGTCACATGAGACAAAGATTGATTTGTTTGGCCACAATGACCATGATGTACAGAGGAACACTGTACCAGCTGGTGCATGGGTTTAGCTAGCAAGCCATGCTTTACACAGCCAATTATCCCCAAACATGGCCTATAAATTTTAGGCTAACCTGTGCTAAAATTTTGGTTGTTTTGTGAAGTAACTGCATTTCTGTGGACATTTTTGTTGACAGTCAGCAGTTTCCTGGGGCATGCCCAGCACATGTGCTTTCCATAAATGGGAGTTAAATCGAGAAAATCAAATTTACTACCAAAAATGTAGCACTCTTACTGGTCAGACTCTAAAACGAGGCTTGAATGGAAGCAAAATACTAAGTTTTGAGAGCTTCGCCAGCAAAGCTCAGCAGGTTTAGAATGAGTAGGTCATGTATTTAGATAAATATATCTTAGAGGGTTTAAAAAAAAAAAAAAACACAAACAGACAAACATACGTTTAAATGACATTTTCCTATGTGCTCACTGCCAAATAGTTTTTAAAATGACCCAAGTTAGACAAAACCTAAAACTTATCACTCTCCTCAGGTCACACCAGAGTCAGTGTGCTGAGAGCCCACCTCCACATAAAAGACTGACCATGCCATTATCATGTGAAAAATCACCTTCACCCTTTCACTTGGTTTCTCTTTCACCAAGATTTACATATTATAGTACTGTCAAACTACCATTATTGAATTTAGTATTTTTTACAGTACTTACATTTCAAGTAACTACAGGAAGATTCCCTTTCATTTGTAACTTAATTATTTTTAACTTTATTGCACTTTAACAATCAAAATGATTCATAACATTGTGATAACATCTGCATCATGTACATTTCATAAAATCAAAACTTGTTAAAAAGGCACATATATTACACACTCCGAGCCCCAGTAATACAGGGGTCAGTGTTTTTTTTTTTTTAAAGCCCCCACTGAAAGTGCTGTCAGCCAGCAAATGACTGAAGGGAACTACAGCCCCCGAGTATTTTCACCCTCAAAAAAAGTAAGAGATTAATAGAAGGAAACTGACTTGGAGGTTACCTGGGATTGAATGTTGTAATATAATAACGTAGCTTAGAATTGGTGTCTTTGTGGTCCTAAAGGAGAGATACAGGATATTTTTATTAAACTGATCAATTTTACTAGTGATCTCATCAATTGACCTGCCTCAGTTTGAGACATTAAGGCTGTTGATAACTTGGACCAACTGAAATTAATGACAAACTGAAAAATAGCACTGCAAAAGTAATAAAGATGTCATGACATTCAAATGTCTTTGTCATATTACCTTGTAAAGTTAGATAGAACCTCACCAACCTACTGACGCCAATCTCCCTTTTAAATAAAAATAAAAGCCTCAGGAAAACTTGACTTCATCCCTGGACTGTTCAATAGCTAGAATAGAAAACAGCCCTTTGACTCACTAACGTATGAAACTGCGCAGTCGTTGTGTTTGGTTTGTAAATCGATGGGAAAGTCAGATTCCTTCAATGCTTGAACAAAGACTTCTCCACCATGTTCAATTGTAAATCAAGTTGTGTGTTGAAGGGTAAAGGGAGTCCTTATGCCTCTTGAATAATTTTGCGCTAAAATAACCTGAAATAAGCTCAAACTAAAAGAGGTTTATTTTAGCTTGATTGTGCACAGAGCACCCAAAATCATCCTTCGATACTAGAGTGGGGCCCAAATTTTATATGCAAATGGAGAGGCCTAGCTGCATCTGTACAAATGTGAATTGTGCCAGTTTGGTTGGCATAAACCTGTATTATGTCCACTCTGATAAGTCAGTGACGGGGAGGGGTATTTGACCATTTTTCAGGAGGGAGGATATTTTTCAGAACCTGTGGGGAGAACGTTTTAAACAAAATGAAAAAAAAAAAACCTCCACTTTCAAAGATGATTCATAGTAACAAGGACCTTGATAGAACATTTAGCACTCTAGCTTCTGCAAAGCAGACCAGTTTTTGGCATTAGTCTTACAGTAGACCTGGTACTTCAGCAGTTACAATATTTGCTTCATTTGCTACTGCTCCCCCCCAGTAAACTACAGTAGCTATATGAGCAACTTCAGCCAATTTCTTAAATAAATGGCACGCTACATCAGCAGTTACGGCATTGTTTAGTTTTTTTTTTTAACATATAAAACAGAAGGTGTGCCACTCTAGCAGTTACAGTAGTTTGTGAATTTGATTATTAGTTTGGCCCTAGCAGAGCAGTGACCAACAACCTCATGGTCACATCAGTACAAATTAGATACTATTAGATACAATAGTAACTTCATTTGACCAAAAAAAAACCCCTTTCTTGGTAAGAGTAACACAGGAAACAATAATGCACTGAAATATGGCAACATTGAAGGACAAGTCACTAAACTAGACAACAGAAGTTTGAAAATTAGAAATAAAAAAAGGTTTTGTACCTATATTGTTTTGCCTGAACACAGGATTTAGGGGGTTTGTCTTAGCCTACAGAATAACATACTGTCCCAGAAACAAATCACAATGGCACCACCAGTATTCCATGTATTTCCGCCACCAATTAGATGAGGGAGGTGGTCAGGAACAAGGAAAAAAAAAGTCAAGGACATCCAAAAGCACTGCAATGACAGAAGGCCTGCCTCCCACCCACAGAAAGACAGCTGCTCAGATCTGAACTTTTCAGTGTGATTCAGCACCTTTCTTCCAAGATTGAGTTGAGTCCACTTCCATTTAGGCCTGGGCTACATGGAAACGAAACGCTAACCGAGTATGAAACTTATTGCGACCACACGGCAGTGCTT